>OX578143.1:83071731-83106731 GCA_951213105.1 Amaurobius ferox
TTCACTTGAAAATTTAGGGGGGTTCTGAACATTCGATTGCATATAAAAACAATAGACTTCCAGTGTTTACGGATTGTAATTTTTGTACCAAATTTTGTTTGAATCGGTCCATTCGTTCGTCAGTTATCGTCTCCACAGACTCACTGGCACACACACATACTTTCACACACACACACACACACACACACATACTTTCACACACACACATTCATCACTTCAAAAATGTTCTATCCGTGATCAGGGATGCTTGAAACGTGCTCTCCCGTCGAAAACTCGAATTCGTATTTTCGATCCCGTCACAATACTTTTCTTATACATTATGTATATAAGGAAAGTAATAAGACACCAATTGCTATGTTGTAGAGTATTATCCAATGATTTGGAATAGACATTAGAACTGTTACAGAAAGCATTTTTTAACACAATAGTGTTATTGATGAATGAATGACTGTTCAATTCAAGAATGCTAAAATAAACAGCCCTTAATGAATGCTAAAATAAACAAACTAATGTACAAAATAAACAATAAATAAAACTACTACTTATGAGAACATAAATTTCTAGTACTTCCTTGACACAACCACAATTACGCCCTTGAAACGTTTGTAGTCACCGAATTGTCCTGTGCTTGATTTCTTCAAAGAAGTATTAGAAAACTGTAATCTAATGCACAGCCTGTTCAAAATTGCTTCCATCAGCAGTAATGTGCATTTAAATTCGAGAAAGAATATTACCGCACACTTCGACAAGCGTTGCAGTTGTCTCCGTGTTATAATCCCTGATGATACAACTTTTTGACAGTGATTTGCAAGACTTCGAAAGAAATTTTAGAAATATTTTACAGGGCTTTGTAATTGGCTTTTGTCGTTTATCTTGCTTTTTTGCCAAGTTTGTTATCCTAACATTTTAAATTCTCCGCTAGGGGCGGTGCAATTACGTTTATTCGATCAGGCATGATCACTTTACTATTGATCATAAATCTCATACTTACTCATGAATACTCATAAATCTTTCCTTAAAGTTAACAGGGTGCACAAGAACTTTTCTAGGAATCCTATATATTTTATCTCACGAAAACACCAATTCATTATAAGAAACTCCCCACCAATCACAAAAAAAAAATATATCTTTCCCATGAAGTTATGAAATCGTAAACTGCTTTGCGTAAAGTTTCCGTAGAACTAGAGCTGTACTTTCAAGTCTAATTATCTTGCCGAAAGATCTTAACCTTCCATGTAATCACATCTAGCCCATTTTAGTCGCAGTTAATTTTCATTTTGTAATTGTTTCTTGGAAGTTACTGTTTTAAAAATTAATAAAACATAGATTTATTACAATTTAGTCAAATCGAAAAAAAACTTTTTTTTTGGATCAATAGGATGTTTCTTGAGTCTAGGTATTATAGTGAAATTGGATGTTTCAATTTATTCTCCACGTTATATGCTATTATTCGTGAGTTATGGACTTATGTAAAACAGCAAAAGTGTTATCAAACTCCCGATCTAAAACAACAAAAGTGTTATCGAACGCCCCATCTAAAACAACAAAATTATTATCGAACGCCCCATCTAAAACAACGAAAGTATTATCGAACGCCCCATCTAAAACAACAAAAGTGTTATCGAACGCCCCATTTAAAACAACGAAAGTATTATCGAACGCCTCATCTAAAACAACAAAAGTGTTATTGAACGCCCCATCTAAAACAACAAAAGTGTTATTGACTGCCCCATCTAAAACAACAAAAGTGTTATCGAACGCCCCATCTAAAACAACAAAAGTGTTATCGAACGCCCCATCTAAAACAACAAAAGTGTTATCGAACGCGCGATCTAAAACAACGAAAGTATTATTGAACGCCCCATCTAAAACAACAAAAGTGTTATCGAACGCCCCATCTAAAACAGCAAAAGTGTTATCAAACGCCATTTCATGAGATTCTCGACATTCCCTAGGACGTTTTATTCAATCAATAATTTTGAAAATTCATACCAACTAAGGTTTTGTATAAATAAATCGATCTGAAGAGTTTGGTGTTAAGGGTGAGCGTCAGTAAATCTTCTGCCCTATCCGCGCTTTGTTAACTTTCGCGGCACACATATTTCGCCGAAATTCTGCTCAAACAGTTGCGAAATATTTTCTGAAAGATAAAATGCAATGCTTAGATTATATTAAAACTAAATTTAATGCCCCAAAAAACATAGAATATATATTTTATTTTAATCCAAAATATTTTTGGTGCTGCCATCTGTTGTCGTAATTTAATTCATACCGATTATTTTTATTTTTTAATGAACATTTTTAAATATCTATTCCTTCTAATACAGTGTTAAATACAACAACAGATCATATATAATAATGCCACAATCACGGAAAGGTAATTTATCATTCTATAAATTTGATAACGGATCTAAATGTACATCACTGAGGACTACAGTTTTGTCTTCAAGTTCCTTTGTCTTCAAGTCCAAGTTCAATTATGTTTCCGTGATTATGCCATTATATATGATCTGTTGTTGTATTTAATAGCGTATTAGAAGGAATAGACATTTAAAAATGTTCATTAAAAAATAAAAATAGTCGGTATGAATTATATTACGACAACAGATGGCAGCACCAAAAATATTTTAAATTAAAATAAAACTTATATATTCTATGTTTTATTGGGTATTAAATTTAGTTTTAATATAATCTAAGCATAGCATTTTATCTATAAGAAAATATTTCGCAACTGTTTGAGCAGAATTTCGGCGAAATATGTGTGCCGCGAAAGTTAACAAAGCGCGGATAGGGCAGAAAATTTACTGACACTCACCCTTAATTAGAGTATGCGCTTAAAAATCAGGGACCGTACATACGAGTCACAGGGTTTATCTGAATAAGAAAACTAATAAAAACCCTCCTTTTAGGCTTAGATGAATCGTCCTTAAGATATTTTTGGGATACATATTTTTTTTATTTTGGCAACTTGGCGTTATCTTAAAATGCGTCAAACCCCCAAACGAAAAGAGAAAATTTCATTAAAGCTGCTATTACTGTGTTAATTTGAGAAAAAAGAAATATATATATATATATATATATATACCGGAAAATAAAATCTCAACACCAAGAAGGAGTTGTGCTAGATAAACAAAATTTGGGAGACGCGTTTTTGCACATATGAAAGATGACGCCTATTCTAATTTCGCGCTAAACGAATATGAGTGGCGCTAGTAGCGCCACTATGATCATGCAAATCACGTTTGCTTTAAATACGCGATGGAAACTTCGTGAGCGTTATTTATCGCTGTGAGCTAGGTTTGAGTCAAGAATGCCTCTAAAGAGACTAAGAAAGCAGTATCAGCAGCTTAGTGAGTTTGAACGAGGCCGCATAATAGGGCTACGAGAAGTTGGATTTTCTTTCCGCGATATTGCAAAAAGACTTGGCAGGGATGTATCTATCCACTGTGCATGATTGTTGGCAGCAGTGGTCACGAGAAGGCACTGTTTCAAGAAGACCGGAATCCGGCTGCACACGGGCCACTACTGAGAGGGAAGACCGCTGTATTCGCCGCATGTCTATGGCGGATCGTACTGCATCTGCAACAGCAATTAGAGCTTCTGTTGGCCCCAGAGTGACACAGCGAACTGTAAGAAATCAATTACTTGGGGGACAACTCCGATCCAGATGGCTTGTAGTGTTCATACCACTAACTCCGAATCACTGCCATCTGCGACGTCAGTGGTGTCAAACCAGAGCTCATTGGAGGGCGGAGTGGAGATATGTTGTATTCTCAAATGAGAGCCGTTTCTGCCTTGGTGCCAGTGATGGTCGTATGTTGGTAAGAATTAGGCCAGGTGGAACCAAGCTGTCTGCCGCGTAGACACAGTGTACCTACACCAGGAGTTATGATCTAGGGGGCGATTTCCTATGACAGCAGGAGCACTCTCGTCGTTATCCCCAGCACCTTGAAAGCAAATTTGTACATCAGACTGGTGATTGAACCGGTTGTGCTGCCATTCATGAGCACTATTCAAGAGGGTGTTTTTCAACAGGATAACTCTCGTTCTCATACCGCTGCTGTCACCCAACGTGCTCTACAGTGTATCGACATGTTGCCTTGGCCTGTGAGATCAACAGATCTTTCTCCCATCGAGCACGTATGGGACATTATTGGAAGACAAATCCAGCGTCATCCACAACCAACAATTACCGTTGCTGACTTGACTGACCAAGTACAGCAAGCATGGAACTCCATCCCACAAAATGATATACAGCACATGTACGACACTATGCATGCACGTTTGCATGCTTGCATTCAAAATCGTGGCGACTACAGCGATTATTAATGTACTACCATTTCAAATTTGAGATGGCTCTTCTCAAGCATACTTTAACCTGTGACTTATATAGAAGTTATATTCTGTCAACATCAAATGTTTTTTCTTGAAGGCATTTATTTAATGCTTTATCCATTGCTAGAGAATTTCAAAATAAATTATTTAAGGATTGTCTGCTTGTTATTTGAGTCGGGGAAATTCGCAATTTCTCAGTTCCCCCCATTAGTAACTGATGACATTTTATTTGTTCTGGAATAGCTATCGTTCAATTACTGATGTTTTTCTCTTCGAAGTACAACATACCCACTGTATTATTACATTTCAGGATATAATTAAAAGCCTCCTCAAGGCAATAGAGCAGCGCTTTCTCCTTTATGACTTAAACAATTTAGATCTTACAATAGAACATTTAATGCAAATGATGTCCTTTAAGTGTTATAATTACGCTTCTTTACATAATTGCTTTATTTATTGTCATTGCAGACGATAAATTACGATAAGAACTGAAGTTAACCGATGAAGTGTCTGGAACAGTGGATTTTGTAAGATATCACGTAATGCCTGTAATATTTAATTAAACTGATCGGCAAAGCAATGTTTTCATGTGTTAAAATTCCGGGAGATTTATATTTATTAATATACCCATGATGAATAATTTGCTAAAACATTTAATGCCTCTAATTTACTTCCTCTTTTATATTAATTGCCATTATAATAACAAAATATATATATATATATATATATATATATATATATATATATATATTAAAGTAATAAAGATGAATTAAATTAGAATTCTTCAAGAGAAATACTAAAGCAAATACTATCTTCAAAACAAACAAAAGTATTCAAATACCAAACAAAAAAACTCAAGAGAATGCCAGTCATGACCATGAAAAAACAGGAGAATGTTTAAACTGTTTGATTAATTTTATATATATATAATATATATATACATATATATATATATATATATATATGAAATTACAATGATAGATTAGAGATGAGTTATTTATATATATATATATTTGAGCTATGTATATGAGTTATATATATATAGTCTGTGAAATTTTAGGCAGATAAATATAGCATGTATTGTCCATTATTTTGTTTCAAATTTTTTCCCCATTTTTACTCCCCCTATATTAGTTTGAAATCCGATAATCCGGCAAATTTAGTAATCCGTATTGCTGAAGTCCCGAACATGCTGTATTATCGGAAGTTTATTGCACTTGTATCTACAAGCCTATCTCAGTCTCACGTTCGTAATTATTTCCATTATTGTTGACAGTTGAAGGATAAAACTCCGACAACAGATGGCTAAAAAGAATTTTTCATTTACTATTTCATTTATAGATATTAGCTTCAAAATTACATTCCTTTAACAATAGATTTATTACTAAGGTATATTCATTATACACTATAATATATTTCAGAATGCAATTAGATCATTTCCTTAAAGCTTTAGAACAGCACGTTCTCTGTCTTAACACAACACGCTCTCTTCTTCCAAAACAGCATATAAAGCAAATGGTTTCCACTTAATGTAATAATTACATTTCTTTACAGTGCTGATACTTTAACTTTTTTTACATCGTTTGGTATTTTCTTTATATCGTCTGTTATGCCAAAAAGTGATTATTGTCATCTTAGATGATAACAGATGTCAACTTATGGCATTTAGTTGGAACAAGAGCTTTTAGTGAGATATCACGTAATACCTGCAATAATATTTAATGAATATAAAACTTGGTTATTCTTTATATGAAACCAATGATGAATTGATATTTATTTTCGTCATATCTGTTCCGTGGTAAGTGTCTGTCATTATGCGAAATCGAAATTTAATCGTTGTGATCTGATGGATGGGGCATTGATAAACATATGTTTTTTAACTATTTCTAACAAACTTAGGTATCTTATTCTTCTGTTCTTTACACTATCTGTGCAAATAAAAATCTTTGTTTTTTGTGGGTTATTTTGTCCTCTTTGGATATTTTCAGAAACAGTTCAAATTATTGAAATATCAAAATTAAAACTACCTTTTCAAAATGTGAGACCAGAAATTGTTCTCACATGAGACACTTTTATTTGTAGTATTTACAATGTCCAGAACGGCTAACAAAGCTGTAGTCTGGCTGGCACCGCTAAAATAATTAATGAAAATTGATGTTATTGATAAATTGATGTTGTTAATAAATGATATTGTTTAAGTTTAAATAGTCTAATCTTTTTATATTAATTAATAATTCTTTTCAGGACTTTTCAGGACACAAAAGGTAAAAATAATTGGAGGGTTTATTGCGGCACAACAACGAGTAATGTACGTTTAAATGGTAATTCCACTATATATGAATTTACGGCAATGTTAATGTGATTAAAAATAATGAATTTAATAATTAAAAGTGTTACTTCAAACCTAATTTAATTATACGCCACACAAAATAATTCAAAACATTAAAATATCGAAATTATAGCCACTATGTTTCGAAATCTAAGATCTCTATCTAAAATTCAATTATATATCTTTGTAGGGGTTTTAAAGGGCTATAAATTATTGTGTATTATTTACAGCTAGCACTTTTAGCTTTTGAGATATAAGCATTACACACACACACACGCACACATACTTGCACACACTAACATGCACACACACTAACATACACACACACACTAACATACACACACACACTAACATACACACACTAGCATACACACTCACTAACTAACATACATACACTAACATATTACATACACACTCACTAACATACATACACTAACATATTACATACACACTCACTAAACTATATACATACACATACATATACTAACGTAACACACTAGCACACATACACCATACACACACTAACACCCATACACATATACTAATGTAACATACTAGCACACATACACCATATACACACTAACACTCGTACACATTAA
Source organism: Amaurobius ferox (assembly GCA_951213105.1). Taxonomy (NCBI): domain Eukaryota; kingdom Metazoa; phylum Arthropoda; class Arachnida; order Araneae; family Amaurobiidae; genus Amaurobius; species Amaurobius ferox. Next base: position 83,078,995 of record OX578143.1, read on the forward strand.
CGTACATATACAGGCACTAACATACACGCACTAACATACACACATGCTAACACACATGCTAATACACATACACACATGCTAACACACATACAAACATACTAACACATTAACACACATGCACACATACGAAACCACATACACACATACTAACACACATACACACATACTGACACACTAATACTAACACACATACACACACATACACACAAACACACACTAATACACACTTACACATCCCAAGTCCTCTGGACGAGTCGGACGGTCTGGGTCTTCAACATCCCGGTCGTCCAAATGGTTGCTCGAGTCCTTAGGATGAGTCGGACGGTCTGGGCCTTCAACACACTTACATACATACACTAACACTAACACACATACACACACATACATGCATAATAACACATATACACACACTAACATACATACCCATTAACGTACATATGCACACTAACATACACACACTAACACACATACCCACAAACATACATATACCTCAAAAGCCTTCGATTCGAGTTCAGAGATTCTTAAAACGTGCTTTTACATCGAAATCTCAAAATCAAATTTTCAACTTCGTATCAATTATTTCATTATATGCATGTAGGGAAAGTAAAAATGTAAATCCAACGTATTGATTTCCCTATACGTCATGGTAAAGTTCCCTCTGATAAATTTAGAAAACCTATCATGCATTCAGGGCTATATTAAAGCAGGTGAGATTATAGCCCTGATATATTATAGCAGGTGGTAGCCCACCTTCTGATATTTTTTCTAAAGTATTTGTTAAAGTGTAAGCAGGTATTCACTAATTAACAGATTATTCTAAAATTCGAAGCTCATATTGGAAGAAAGAAAAGCAATTTTCATTTGATAGCCTGTATTCAAACAAGAAAATATTAATTAAACTACAATTTGTTTAGTAGCAAAATACATCAAATCTGCATATTGCTTAACCATTACTGATATTATAAAACATCTCTTAGAAACAACTATTTTTATATTTTTACTTTTTCACAAAATATATTTATAGAAATGTGGAGAAATAAAATACCTAGGTATTACTGATTTAAGAGTACATTGAAGTGCAACACCCTGTAGATTGCAAGGGCAATGGAGCATGACTGTCAAATAATTATTGGCCGTGCGCTCCAGCTAGGATGCTGTAACTAGCTAGACATTTTACAATTGTAATCATAATACTCAATGCGATATGTTTGAAATGTACACCTTAGTATGCGATATAACTAAAAGAAAAATATTAAATATCTAAATAAGTTTATCTGAAATGATAAAATGCATCATACAAGGATAAAATAAAAAAAAATGTATATAATTCATTTTTTGCGTTTTGTGGAGCCTCAAAATGTTGCCTATATCCGGGATATCGGCATGTATGTGTTTCCATTCTTTTATTGTCACGATATTTAGGTCCGGAAAAATAATTTAATAAAGATAAACCATTCTACTTCCACTTTATTTACAACAACAAAACAAATTAGTGTTTTTTGCTTACAAGGAAAACTTGGCAATATGTATATTATTCTTTACAAGTAATTTTTTTTCCATGCTATACCCACTGACCATTGAACTCAATTCACACAGCTTCGTACTCACAACAATGGAAAACATTTTTTATACACCAGTAAATACAATTAGTGATTATTGCACCAACTCCGAAAATTGCTTTTTTTCTGGCACTTTAAACGATCTCAATACTTTATCAGATCGTCTGCTGGTGGAATTATGACAGCACTTCCACTTCGCTTTAAAACATTGCTAACACAAATGGAACTAATAAAAAAAAGAAATGGCACAACGCATCTAATGTGTTGGGCGAGTTGTAATTGCGTCTATTAAAATAATTGTTGTTCCTTTTCTACATTAAGAAATTGTTGTTCCGGTGAAACAGGAGTGGAGTTATTAAGTTTAGAAACAAAGGAAGGTTCCGATGTATTAAATGGGCGTTATCGAAATGCTATAGAACAATTGAAGAACATTTGTACTGTATTGTATGTGTATGGATGTCAGTGTGCTTTGCATGATAAAATTTGCCCTTGATCTGATTAGAGTTTGTTTTATCAAGTTCTTGAAGCATGTATAATATAACTTATATTGTTGAAGTAGAATCATACGAAGAATGCAATAGTTGTGAAGGTTAGTTAGGAAACATTTTTAGTTCGTATTTTCTGCACTCTAATGTATTTTCAGAGGTTGCGGATGAGATAATTTCAGAAATTTACAAATCTGAACAGAAAAATTTATCCTATATTCCTTAACTAATATTTAATACTGTCAAAGAGAATGCACACAATTTTTCGATATTTGAATAACCTGTTGCCAACATAGTTTTTGAAAGTACAACTTGCAAACGAAAATTTATGAAATGATGCTATTTTTACCCTGTTAGTAATTGCGATAATAACTGACGCATAAAAATAGTCTGATGTGGGCAGTATATGACTTTCCCTACAGACTCAAATTCACTTTCTCTTTATTTCTTCAATAATTCATTAAATTGAGTTCAATTGCACAAAATAGCACTACCAAATTTCATTAAATTTCATTAGTTTTTTTTTAGCTAGAGTGACTAAAAACAATTTTTGCGTGTCATTTCGCAAAAAAAAATGCTGATTCTTTTATACCGCATCGTACCCAAATCTAACCAGTACCAGGTTAACCTACAAGTGATTTACTATGAAATTTTATTAAATTTGGTCAATTAGTTTTTGAGCTTGAGTGGATACAAACTATGCACTCACAGACACACACATACACGCACACGTCACGCTAAAAATAGTTTTCTTGTATTCTAGAGATCCCAAAACGTGTAGATCCATCGAAAACTCGAGTTGTGATTTTCGACATGATTCCAATACTTTCCCTATACATTACCCTGTATTGCAAGGAAAGTAAAAAAAAAATATGGAATATGAATGTATTAAAAAGTAGAGAGCAGACACAAACTTCAGATATTTGCAATCGGTGAAAGTAGCAGGTTTTTTTTCCATTGGTGGACACTTTAAGCGGCTGTTTCATGCAACTAATCAGCCCAACCCAGTCTTGCAACTATAAGAGGTGATCACTGTAATTAACTTTTACTGCGTAGACTTGAAGCAGGCCACTGATTGTTGTTATCGACTCTGATCGTACACTCTCCTGAACGCTGTTTTGATTACAAAGTAAGTTCATTGTTTTTTTCCTGGAATTCCATTTGAGAGTTGCACTTTTCTAAAGCCAAAAATCTGATGTGAGCAGCACACGACATCCACAACAGACTCAAATTAATTTTCTTTTCATTTCATAAATAATTCATTAAATTGAATTTAATGGCAATAAATAACTATAATGATTTGAAAAGGACGCTGAATTTTCGTTCTCATTTGATAACTGCACTTATCACTTTCCCTGCAATACATGGTAATGTATAGGGAAAGTATTGGAATCATGTCGAAAATCTACATTTAAGCATACGTAGTACTTTAGATTTTGGTGAATTTTGCGGACCATTTTGAAAAAAAAAGCAGGTTCTGTTTCTTCGAATCGTACCAAAATCTGATCAGCACCAGGATAACGTACAGTTGATTTATCTACCAAAGTTTGTGAAATTTGGTCAATTAATTTGTGAGTTAGAGTGAATATATACAATTTTTCTGGGCCATTTCACAAAAAAGGCAGTTTTTTTCATCCCGAATCATACCAAAATATAATCAGCACCAGGGTAACCTACAAAAGACTTACCTACCAAATTTTGTAAAATTTGATCTATTAGTTTTTCAATAAGAGTGGATACATATATTGCACAGATAGGCACATACACACACACACACACACACACACATATATATATATATATATAAATATATATATATATATAAATATATATATATATATATAAATATATATATATATATAAATATATATATATATATTTGAAATGTAATAATAAGAATTATGTAAAAATAAAAAAAAATAAAAATACAATTCAAGTAATATTAACATCACCATAGAAACAAATTCACGGCCATAATGCCGATAAGAGAAAAGAACAGAACCTTCCCAAATTCGATGATTAATCAGAATAAAATTCCTCTTCAGGTCTGAGTATTTAATTCTAATTAACCCAAACAAATGCCTGTTTCAGATTAAGCAATAGTACATTACTATAAATGCTTAAACTCAGACTACAGACATCAAAAAATGAAAAAATGAAAAAAGGATACATTAAGAAAATTGTATTACCATGCGGCATGAATCCTTCTTCCTCACCACGTGTATACACGATCAACCTCAACAGCTTAATCTAGAAGCACCGGAATGAACAAGTCGAAATTCTACCAGGGAGGCAGTACGAACGTTCACGGAAATACTCCCAAACCCGTCCAGTGAGTCTAAGCTGGAGACTGGACAAGCAATTCAGAATACAACTTCCCAAACATGCAGAACTGAATATGAACATGAATCAAAGATGAAAATTCCTACTAAACAAGTAATTCATAGGAAAACTGGATAATCGAGAATGCCACTATACACCATTATAAGGGCGCTCAAAACGTAGTTTCAATACTGACAAAAGTTACATTTTTTTGCGAAAATAAAATTCAAAACATTAATGTTAATGCATCTTATTTTCCGATTTTTTGATTTTTCTAATGTTTTTGACTTAGTTTATTATTTTTCATTTTTATTTATTTATATAATTAATAAATAATTATATATAATATACACATATACATACATATATATATACATATATATACACACACACACAGACGTCACTATAAAAATAGTATTTTCGTGTTCTAGAGGTGTCCCGAAACGTGTAGATTCGATGAAAACTCGAGTTACGATTTTCGACATGATTCCAATGCTTATACATTCCCATGTAGTGCAAGGAAAGTAAAACATCTGATGTGGGCAGCACATGACTTTCTCTGCAGACTACGTTCTATTTATTTTAATTAAATTTAATTCACTTTTAATTCAATTTTAATTCTCATTGGTAACTGGACTTATTTTCAAAGTTGGGGTAGGGAAAATACGAAAAAACTAAAATATCTCGAGAACGGCTAGTCTTAGTGCAATGGGGTTGGTCTTATTCTTTTCTGCGTTAAAAATTACTTATAAAACAAGCATTTAATAGATATATTTGAGCATATGTAGTTTTTTAGTTTCGATTTTGACGATTTTTGCAGGCCATTTTGCAAAAAAAGGCAGATTATTTTTTTCCGAATCGTACCAAAATCTAATCAGACCCAGGGTAACCCACAAGCGACTTATCTATCGAATTTTGTGAAATTCGGTCCATTAGTTTTTCAGTTAGTGTGGATACAGGCAATTTTTCAGAGCCATTTCGCAAGAAAAAACGGGTTCTTTTATCCCGAATCGTACTGAAAACTGATCAGCGCCGGGGTCACACTCAAGTGGCTTACCTATCAAATTTTATGAAATTCGGTCCATTAGTTTTTGAGTTACAGTGGATAAATACATTGCACAGACAGACAGACACAGACACACACACAAACGTCACGCTAAAATAGTTTTTTCGTATTCTAGAGGTTCCGAAACTTGTAGATTCGATGAAAACTCAAGTTGCGATTTTCGACATGATTCCAATACTTTCCCTATACATTACCATGTAGTGTAAGGAAAGTAAAAAATCTGATGTGGACAGCACATGACTTTCCCTGCAGACTTATATCTACGTTCTCTTTATTTTAATTAAATTTATTTCACTTTTATTCAATTTTCGTTCTCATTCGGTAACCGGGCTTATTTTGAAAGGTGGCGTAGGGAAAGTACGAAAAACTAAAATATCTCGAGAACGGCTAGTCCTAGTGTAATGGGGTTGGTCTTATTCTTTTCGCCGTTAAACATTACGTATTAAACGGGCATTTAATGGATATATTTGAGTATACCTAGTTCTTTAGTTTAGATTTTGAAGATTTTTGCGGGCCGTTTTGCAAAAAAAGGCAGGTTATTTTTTTCCGAATCGTACCAAAATCTAATCAGCACCAGAGTGACCTATACGTGACTCATCTACCGAATTTTGTGAAATTCGGTCTATTAGTTTTTCAGCTAGAGTGGATACAAGCTTTTGCGGGCCATTTCGCAAAAAAAGGCGGGTTCTTTTATTCCGAATCGTATCCAAAACTAATCAGCACTAGCCCCGCCCACAAGTGACTTACCTACCAAATTTTGTGAAATTCGGTCCATTAGTTTTTTAGTTACAGTGGATACAAAATCTGCACAGACAGACAGACACACAGACAGACAGACAGACACACAGACAGACAGACAGACAGACAGACACACGCACAGACGTCACGCTAAAAATGGTTTTTTCGTATTCTAGAGGTCTCGAAACGTGTAGATCCGTCGAAAACTCGAGTTGTGATTTTCGGTATGATTCCAATACTTTCCCTATACATTACCATGTATTGCAGGGAAAGTAAAAATCTGATGTGAGCAGCACATGACTTTCCCTGCAGACTTATATTAACGTTCTCTTTATTTTAACTAAATTTATTTCACTTTAAATTCAATTTTCATTCTCATGCGGTAACCGGGCTTATTTTCAAAGGTGGCGTAGGGAAAGTACGAAAAACTAAAATATCTCGAGAACGGCTAGACCTAGTGTAATGGGGTTGGTCTTATTCTTTTCGTCGTTAAAAATTACGTATTAAATCAGCATTTAATGTTTATATTTGAGTATAACTAGTTCTTTAGTTTAGATTTGGACGATTTTTGCGGGCCATTTTGCAAAAAAAGGCAGGTCATTTTATTCCGAATCGTACCAAAATCTAATCAGCACCAGGTTAGCCTACAAGCGACTTATCCACCAAATTTTGTGAAATTCGGTCCATTAGTTTTTTAGTTAGAGTGGATACAAGCTTTTGCGGGCCATTTCGCAAAAAAGGCGGGTTCTTTTATTCCGAATCGTACCCAAAACTAATCAGCATTAGCCCCGCCCACAAGTGACTTACCTACAAAATTTTGTGAAATTCGGACCATTAGTTTTTTAATTAGAGTGGATACAAAATCTGCACAGACAGACACACAGACAGACAGACAGACAGACACACAGACAGACAGACAGACAGACACACAGACAGACAGACAGACACACACACAGACGTCACGCTAAAAATGGTTTTTTCGTATTCTAGAGGTCTCGAAACGTGTAGATCCGTCGAAAACTCCAGTTGTGATTTTCGGTATGATTCCAATACTTTCCCTATACATTACCATGTATTGCAGGGAAAGTAAAAATTGCATGTTATGCTGATTTTTGTCACTGTTTCAATGACGTGATACCTGTCCTATGAGCCATAAGATGATCTTGCGATTGACTACACTGTTAATCCTGCATATCTGTCATCAAAAAGGCACCGTTCAAAATAGCTAAATCTTTTTTGAAATGATACTGTATCAACTTATGGATCGTTGGTTATGCCTTTTGTAGAATAAAACTTCAATAGAGCGACAATAAATGACATCTTTGGAAAGCTGAACAGACATTTCCACCATTTTGTTTCTGTCCAGACTTCTGATCATGGTCTTTGTTGCACAGATTTGAATTGCAATTAGATATAAATACGCATATTATTTTTCCTATATGCATAATGCAATGTATAGGGAACATGTTGAGACGAGGTCGAAAATTTCTAATTCGAATTTTCGACGGAAAAGTACGTTTCAAGCATGAACTTTAATCGAACGTTTTCGAGGCGATGGTTGTGTGTATGTCCGTGAGTCTGTGGATATGATATCTCACAAACGAATAGAGTGTTTTGAACGAAATTTGGGCATTATGTTTGCTGATGGTATAGTATGTGTGTTTTGAACGAAATTTGTACATTATGTTAGCTGATGGTATAGTATGTGTGTTTTGAACAAAATTTATGCATTATGTTAGCTGATGGTATAATATGTGTGTTTTGAACGAAATGTGTACATTATGTTAGCTGATGGTGTAGAATATATGTTTTGAACGAAATTTATGCATTATGTTAATTGATGGTATAGTATGTTTGTTTTGAACGAAATTTGTGCGTTTTTTTAGCTGATGATATAGTATGTGTGTTTTGAACGAAATTTATGCCTTATGTTAGCTGATGGTATAGTATGTGTGTTTTGAACGAAATTTGTGCATTATGTTAGCTGATGGTATAGTATATGTGTTATGATAGCAGTGAATAAGAGGAAATTTTTTGCAACTTTATCCCATCTTATGACGTACTTATCACTCTAGTATTATTACTTTCCCTGCAATACATGGTAATGTATAGGAAAAGTATTGGAATCCTGTCGAAAATCGCAACTCGAGTTTTCGACGGATCTACACGTTTTAAGACCTCTAAAATACGAAAAGACCATTTTTAGCGTGACGTCTGTGTGTCTGTCTGTGTGTCTGTCTGCCTGTCTGTGTGTCTGTGTGTCTGTCTGTCTGTGCAGATTTTGTATCCACTCTAACTAAAAAACTAATGAACCGAATTTCACAAAATTTGGTAGGTAAGTCACTTGTCGACGAGTCTTGTGCTGATTAGTTTTGGGTACGATTCGGGATAAAGGAACCCGCCTATTTTTGCGAAATGGACCGCAAAAGCTTGTATCCACTCTAACGGACTAACTAATGGACCGAATTTCACAAAATTCGGTAGATGAGTCACTTATGGGTCACCCTGGTGCTGATTAGATTTTGGTATGATTCGGAAAAAAATAACCTGCTTTTTTTTGCAAAATGGCCCGAAAAAATCGTCAAAATCTAAACTAAAGAACTACGTATGCTGAAATATATCCATTAAATGCTTGTTTTATACGTAATTTTTAACGAAGAAAAGAATAAGATCAACCCCATTACACTAGGACTAACCGTTCTCGAGATATTTTCGTTTTTTCGCTACGCCACCTTTGAAAATAAGTCCAGTTACCAAATGAGAAGGAAAATTGGATGAATAGTGATTTAAATTTAATTAAAATAAAGAGAATGCGTATATAAGTCTGCAGGGAAAGTCATGTGCTGCCCACATCAGATTTTATATTCCGTACGAAGAACGCTTATACAGCTAGTAAAATCGTATACGTTGATTCACCAGACCATCCATAACATCTTGCAACAAAATGGTGGATGGTATTCTTGTCCTTGTTCGTCACTTTCTGACTTTAGGCAAAACGATGCATCCGTGGATGCGCTTAGTGAAAGTTAATGGGTCTCATCACGTCATCTAATCGCAAACGAAACATAACGTAAATAAACACCCTGTCTCATATCGTTTGCTAGTGTGACCCAGGTTAACACGTATCCTAAAGGGTGGAAGACTTGAATTGCTCTCCTTTCGATTTTACTCGCGTGCGAAGACATAGTATTTTAGCTGCAAAAACTTGTTTTTTAACTTTAAATTTTTGACCTGGGTTAATTGTAGCTCCCAGGTTTAGAATGGCAAAAGGTTTTATGACACGTGTTTTTTTGCGTGTTATTATCTTGTGTTTTTGAATCCTGCGTGATCTTTATAGCTATTTAGTATGACGTAATTGCAGACTAAGAAAATACTTCCTCATCTTGGAAATGAAATAAATTCACCAATCTTTATTTAGAATAATCATTTCGTATTGTACAGGGTCTTTGAAAATTTATCAGTTAGTTTTGTTTTGCTTGTAACTTTTGAACCCGTAGAAAAATGCACAGACTATAAACGACAAATATTATTTTATTACATTTTCACATTATGTACCATAATATAAAGCATTGTTTTTACGAAAATTTTCGAATTCTAGATTTTCATGCCAATATATGTTTCAAGACCTCCTGAACACGTTTTGACTATTTTTAGAGTGATGTCCGTCTGCCCAAACTTAGTAAATTCCTGATAGGAATCTAAGGGCGGATACTTTTACTCGTATCATTCCAACAACCCAACCCAACTTAACGATAACTAGCTTATTTTACCTCTGTTGTTGATTGAGACCCAGACCGTCCGACCTACCAGAAAGGTGTAAGGTAACTGTTTGGACGACCGGGAAGTGCCACCCAATTTAGACCGGAACCCAGTGGGGGAGGCACCCACAGGGACCGTACCCTCCTTCCCCTACCACCAACCTCTCGGAAGGACTTACGGACCCACATGTTTAACATGATCGTACTCCGCATGAACACGACGGCAGTTTTGGCACGCTAACCACTGGTCTACCGCGCTCTTTATTTTACCACTGTGGAAATCTCAGAGAAAAGCACGCAACTCTGAAAGTTCTTAGCCAATCTACAAAATTCGAGAAATTTCCATAACTCGCCAATAAACGCCAAGTTTGAAAATAATTCACCAAATTTATCGCCAAGGCCACCGAATGTGTGATCAGCATTAAGTGACCCAGACCTTCCAATTATAGCAATAGTTTTCTGTGAGGATGTTGTCACACTTCCGTCACATTTCTTTTATGACTTACTCCGTACCGTGTTTCCTAAGCACATTAAAATTACAATGTTACGACATATCCTCTGGAATCTTGGGTGCGCACTCAGGATACAAAAACGAGTTTAAATTTCTAGAAAACTAACACGTTTATTCACAAGCACAATGCAAACAGAAACAATATACAGTCAAACAGCACTTAAATGCTCCACCAATTTCACAAAATAACCGATATTATTCCCAAAACATTGACGAAATTCATTTCACGTAACAGTAGCTTATTCACAAAACATTGACGAAAGTTACAGTTCCTTCTAGCTCGTATCTTGTCAACTGAACTCCCGTTGAGTGATGACTCCTTTTTATAGTCTCTCTCTCTCGCTGTAGAAACTTCTAGAATTATCTAACATATTGTAGATTATTAGTTATTTCGCGGTCTTTCTGGAATATTCCGGAAGTCGCCAAATTGGCGATGAATCTCCAAATCTGGCAATCCTTCTTTGAAGTTCCGCAAGTGGCAACCCTAGAATGACGTCATGGGAAATAATGCATTTACGTGTGCTTTCACAGTCTGGTCTTAGAAAGAGACTCCAGACTCCAGAAGAAAGGGAATAAATAATACACGTTTGCAACAATAACTTTAATACATCTAAAGCTATTGGCCTCGTCTATGGGCATCCTTAACACCCTGAATATTATAGTGAATGTAATGATGTGTAACAATGCTGAATGCTGGTATTATAACGGAATAAACATTAAGATTACCATACAATCCAGAGAAAGCGTTTAGTAAACACAATTTTAATGCATGTTTTGAATGTGAACCGCTGTAATTTGTTTCACCGTGTTATTTTAAACCATACAATTTCAAATAAATGATACCATTATAAAAGTGCAGGTCAAGTTTATGATATTCAACTGTAAGGTGGATATCCATAACAGGAAGGACAGCGCAGAAGCGAAGCTTTAAAAGTGGTTAGAAAAAAATATAGGCTTATATTTTGGTAGTCACTTTTATTACTTTGTTCATTATAAAGGGCAATTCAGTCGAAGTAATCTAAAACAGCCTGGTTATTTAAGATTGTAGTGCATATGTATCCCAGACAAAAAAAATAGACGAAGGAATTATGAGAGCATATTATGTGCAGCATAAACGGGTTCGTTATATTGCCGTTGCATAGTATTTGAATTTTAACGTAAGAAATTGGTTGACTGTAAATTTCTACTTTTCCATTTGGATTTTTTTTTCTATTGTACTGAATCTCATTAGGTGTTTTAAAATAAACAGCTGGGGAACCACTTATTAAGATTTTCATCATGGAAGTTTTACATTGGAGGAGTTATGCTTATTGTGCAATTTTTTATTTAGAATTTATGTTCTTGCTTTAATAGTTATACATAATATCCAGAAATGATTGCTGCATGAAGATTGATGCCACTGAATGTATGGATTTAATTTAAACTCATTCGATAATTGTTTATGCTAGCCGTACTCACGCAGAGCATCTATGCTTTAGTGTATTTTAATACTTAGTGCCTGTTGGTAACTTACTACCGAATCTTTTGGGTGTGAAACTCCATTCGACTTTCAGACATTATATTCTATAGTATTTTGTTCTGTTTGCCTCACAATCACTATCAGAATGAAGGTATAGCTCTTTTACTTCTTATATCCCGACACTCCTAATGTCCCTGCACTCTTAATATCCTTGCACTCTTAATATCCCTGCACTCTTAATATCTCTATATTCATAATATCTCTGCACTCATAATATACTTACACTCATAATATCCTTGCACTCTTAATATCCCTGCACTCTTAATATCTCTATATTCATAATATCTCTGCACTCATAATATCCTTACACTCATAATATCCTTGCACTCTTAATATCCCTGCACTCTTAATATCTCTATATTCATAATATCTCTGCACTCATAATATCCTTACACTCATAATATCCTTGCACTCTTAATATCCCTGCACTCATAATATCAGACAGACAGACAGACACACACACACCACACACGTCACGCTAAAAATGGGTTTTTCGTATTCTGGAGGTCCCAAAACGTGTAGATCCGTCGAAAACTCGAGTTGCGATTTTTGGCATGATTCTTATTCTTTCCCTATACATTACGATGTATTGCAGGGAAAGTAAAAAATCAGATGTGGGGCAGCACATAACTTTCCTTGCAGACTTAAACTCAGTTTTCCTTTATTCCTTTAATAATAATTCATTAAATTGAGTTTAACTTCACAAAATAACACTAAATTTGCATTTTTAATTAAATTTCTGTTATTATTTGGTAACAGGGATATTTTTCCAAAAGCGGCATAAAAAATGCGAAAAATCTCAAATATCTCGAGAACGGTTAGTCCTAGAGTAATAGAGTTGTTCTTTTTCGTTTCCTCTTCAAAAATTACGTATAAAACAAGCATTTAATTGATACATTTGAACATACGTAGTCTTTTTTTTTTAGATTTTAGCTAATTTTGCTTGTCATTTCGCTATCCCTTTCCGAATCGTACCAAATCTAATCAGCACCAGAGTATCCTACAAGTAACTTGTCTACAAGATTTTGTGAAATTTGGTCAATTAGTATTTCATCTAGAGTGGATACATGAGATTTTTGCTGGCCATTTTGCAAAAAAAGGCGAATTCATCTTTTTCGAATCGTACCGAAAACTAATCAGCACCAGGGTCACACCCAAGTGACTTACCAACCAAATTTTATGAAATTCGGTCTATTAGTTTTTGAGTCAGAGTAGATACATACATTGCACAGACAGACAGATACACACACAGGCACACACACAGACGTCACGCTAAAAATAGTTTTTTCGTATTCTAGAGATCTCGAAACGTGTAGATCCGTCGAAAACTCGAGTTGCGATTTTCGACATGATTCCAACACTTTCCCTATACATCCCCATGTATTGCAGGGAAAGTAAAAATACAGTATGCTCGAAAGTGTTAAATAATTTGCATGTTCTGGAAGTTAATTTTATGAGATAGCGTCTAAATAGATCAACTATTCAATAGTCAGAAAAAGCATATTAAAAATTATTGGATTTAGCTACTTATACATTATTCAAACGATCAATATCTCTCGTAATGAAGCAACCGTTTTTAGAATTCGATAAATAAATGAACCCGTTTTGACAATAAAACAATTTAACCTGCTGCGAACACAAAATAATAATTAATCTCTGCTCGGTAAACAATCTTTGTTAAATTTATATTTGTTTATTGGAAACACTTATTACTTTGTTCATTATTTGATGCTAAGATCAGTCAACAAACTTAGATGGAACGAACAATCTATTGTTTGAAACAAAGAGCAATATTTTATTGACTTCATTCAGTCTAATTTGCGACCAATCTCATGTCTAACACACTATAGAAATGAATACAATTTTCAATATGAAGCCTATTCATGCGTCAATATAACACTCTAATGACTGTATATATAGTATAAATCAAAACATATCCGCCTTATTTTCATGAAATTTAGCAGTCAGATGATTTATGCAGTACATTTGTGCTGATTAGATTTTGTAACGAATCAGAAAAACAAAAGAGGTCCCGTTTTCTTCCAAATGAGCTGCAAAAATCTAAAAGAACATGAAAAAAAAATAAGAAATTCGCTTAAATGTGGTAAGATACTTATTTCATATATAATTTTAGGTAATAAAAGTAATTTAACATTATTTTCATTACGTTAAAAAAAAAACCCGGTCTCATACAGCAGATATGCACTGTGTTCTTTTCTTTTTGCAATTGAAAAAATTTTTGCTCAAGAAACCTATTACAATTTAGACTGTATTTTACTGACCCCCTTTTCCCATGACTGGAAAAAAGATTATATAAAAGAATTTCGCATTCATTTAAACAAACTTTCGAATTAAAAGATGTACCTAAAACCAATTGCCGGAGAGCGAAGGGTGAGGTCAACTGTATCGAAACATCGTATATAACATTTTTACTTTCCTTATATACATAATATATAAGGAAAGTATTGCGACGGGGTCGAAAATTCGAATTCGAGTTTTCAACGAGAGAGCACGTTTCAAGCATCCCTGATCACGAATCCAACATTTTTAGGTGTGTGTGGGGGGGTGGGGGTGGGTGGGGGGTGGAGTCGATATCTCACGAATGAAATTTGGTACAAAAATCACAATCCGTGAATACTGGAAGCCTATTGTTTTTAAACGTAATCGAATATTCAGACCCCCCCCCCCTAAATTTTCGAGTGAAATTTTGAAAAAATCATCAAAAAATCAGAACCTTTAATAACGTTACGACATTTCTTATATAATGTTTTCTTAGAAAACGATTGACAAACTTTAGAACGTTAGCATGAATCATACTCGAGATATTGCACATTTTTCAAATAAATTTATCAAAAAATTCCATAAATTACATAAAATCTATTAACTGTTGAGAAACATGTTCACTTTTCATATGTAATACCATGCGATATATTGGGTAACATCATTCTCGTGGATCTAGCTCGTTCCATTCATGAGAAAAGGTGCTTTGAGTAATACTTTTGCATTTGAACCCCAATATTCATTTATCTACTATAAGAATAACTTATTTCTTTGTCCATAACGTTTGGCGAGATTTTGGCGACAAATTTGGCGGAATGTCAACTTGGCGACTTTTTAAATGTTGCCAAATTAACTAAAATCTTGCCAAACGGATAAATATGACGCTAAACCAATGAAAATGAAGACTAATTGTCGAAAATTCAATATTTTGGAAAGAATATAAGTATCTACTATAAGAAAAGCCTATTTTTTTACTGTAAAAGTAGTAAATTCATTGCAGTATATAAGGAAAGTCATGTGTTGCCTACATCAGATTGTTTTCATTCTTTCGACAAAGGCCATTCGCCGTACCTCCCCACTTCTTGTCCTGCCACTAACCGCTCAGAAAAACTTTCGAACCACAAATGTAACGTTTTCGTACACCGTGTAGATACTGAGATAGCTTGGTCAGCACCGAAAATCACACTTGGGTCCTCCGAGTGCAATCGCTGTGCCTTAACCACTGGTCTACCCCACCCCTTGTATAACACTTTTAAATATTTCAAATATACAAAGTAGGTTTGTCATAGAAACAAACGTGCTCCTAAAATGACCCATATGTAACGCACACTTAAAATGATGTTAATTTATTCTCAGTGATATTTCAGTACATTTTGGCAAATACATGTAAAACCTGCCATACATAAATCTTCTTTATGAGATGTATGGAAGAGCGGCAATTTTTTTTTTTTTTTTTTGTCAATTCAACTATAGTATAAAACTAGCATCTTTTGCGAGCTTATGCTGTAAAATATGGTAAAATCTTTCAAATATACAATATAAAATAAATTTATTCTTGAAATTAACACATTTTTAAATTAGTTCATCAAACATGCACTCAATAGCGAGATAAAGTGACCCTGAAAATGGATATTGTATGTGGTCACATTCCTTTTTCTAACACATTTTAAAGCAAAAACGTTAAACTTCAAAATTTAAACGGTGTTTCAGGTAAATTTTCTGGTCCACATAAATTGGTCTAGCCCGTTATTGCATTCTACTCAGCTCGATTCCCAGATGGGACAGCAAGGTTTTTACTTTCCTTATATACATAATGTATAAGGGAAACATTGTGACGGGGTTGAAAATTCGAATTCGAGTTTTCGACGGGAGAGCACATTTCAAGCATCCTTGATCACGAATCGAACATTTTTGAAGTGATGTCTGTGTGTGTGTGTTTGGAGACGATAAATGACGAACGAATAGACCGATTCGAACGAAATTTGATACAAAAATCACAATTCGTGAATACTGGAAGCCTATTGTCTTTGAACGTTATCGTATATTCAGAACCTCCCTAAATTTTCGAGTGAAATATTGAAAAAATCATCAAAAAATCAAAAGCTTTAATAAAGTTGCGCAAATAAGCATTTCTTATGTAATTTTTCCTTAGAAAACGTTTGCCATAAACTTTAGAACGCTAGCATGAACCGTTCTGGAGATATTGCACATTTTAAAAATATATTTATCAAAAAATCCCATAAATTAAAAAAAAATATATTAACTGTTGTGAAACCTTTTCACTTTTCATATGTAATATCATGCAATAAATTTGGTGACATCATTCTCATGGATCTAGCTCGTTCTATTTATGAGAAAAGATACTTTGAGTAATACTTTTGTATTTGAGCACCAATAGTCATTTATCTGCTATAAGAATAACTTATTTCTCCGTTTATAACACTTGGCGAGATCTTGGCGACGAATTTGGTGGAATGTCGCCAACTTAGCGACTTTTTTAAATGCTGCCAAATTAACGAAAATCTTGCCAAATGAATAAAAATGACGCTAAATAATGAAAATGACGACTAATTGATGAACATTCAATATCTTGGAAAAAATATAAGTATCTACTATAAGAAAAAACCTATTTTTGTACTGTAAAAGTAGTAAATTCATTGCATTATATAAGGAAAGTCATGTGTTGCCCACATCAGATTTTTTACATTAGCGTCAGAACAAATCAGGCTAGTACAATGATGTTGGGGAGCCTTAAAGCGGCCTTATTATGATTAATACGGAATCAGAGGACTCTAGTATATTGGGCGCCGATTTCAAATCGGGAGGGCCAATGATTACGCAGGATACTAAATAGAGTAAAAATGGCAGTATCAGGAGGCTAACCTGAGGTAAAAATAGCAGAAGATGATCAATCAGATTATCAAGTTTCACATCAGTCTGACATTAGCGGAATGAGAATGCAGAGTTAACTTCGACGTTAAGAGCTTGCAATTCCGGCCCATTAGCTCAGAGGTAAACCTTCGGTTGGCCAGTACGAAGGTCCGTAGTTCGATTCCTGGATGGGGCAATGAGGTTTCTTACACATATTTCGAATACACACAACATTAGTTCTAGGAATGTAGATGTTTTTAATTTGTACCATGGAACAATTTAAATAAGTTAAGATACTTAATGCAAATAAGCTAAGATTAAACAAATTATAATAGTTAATGGAATTTCTAAGACATTTGAGTGACTTTCAACGACTGTAGTTTATATATTTTATTTACGAACAATCATCTATTTGAAAGTTTTAGGATTTCAGTTTCCTTCTGCACTTTTCGAATTTTGCCAAAAATTTGCCAATCAATAATTCAATCACCAATAAACATTTCTGTGAATTATTTAATTTGTTTTTCGAGTACGCACGGTCATTTTCACTTAAAGTGGACAATCCATTGGTCCAAAGAACTTGTCCTTAAAATAATGTCACGACTTTTCCGTGATATCTCAATTCTTTTCTGCGAACCCTACGACTGTAGTTTATATATTTTATTTACGAACAATCATCTATTTGAAAGTTTTAGGATATCAGTTTCCTTCTGCAATTTTCGAATTTTGCCAAAAATTTGCCAATCAATAATTCAATCACCAATAAACATTTCTGTGAATTATTTAATTTGTTTTTCGAGTACGCACGGTCATTTTCACTTAAAGTGGACAATCCATTGGTCCAAGGAACTTGTCCTTAAAATAATGTCACGACTTTTCCGTGATAACTCAATTCTTTTCTGCGAACCTTGTTTTAGATCCTCTACTTCTGAAAAGTAACTCCAATAAACAATTCTCCGTGAGACTATATTGCATCTTTCGAATACGCGAAGCCTGACTTACCAGGATCCTCCCTCGACCGCATCTTTGACGTTTCCCGCCATAAATGCGACAAACGTAACCCATTCTTCGAAATGTGACCCTCGGAAAATTC
Organism: Amaurobius ferox; assembly: GCA_951213105.1. NCBI lineage: Eukaryota > Metazoa > Arthropoda > Arachnida > Araneae > Amaurobiidae > Amaurobius > Amaurobius ferox. The sequence continues at coordinate 83,097,197 of OX578143.1, forward strand.
ATTCTCCATTGTCTTGATCGCCCACGCTACGTCGCGTGCAGAACTGTAGTTAGCAATTCCAACCTCCAATGTTTCTTCGGGGTGATGTTTTCAGATTTTTCCCTCTTCCCAATTGAAATGACAGGTTATAGAATCGCCCTTTCTGCTTCACATCCGTAAGGATCCATTTGCCATCCATGGTTTCTTGGTGTAATTTGACGTTGATTGGTGTATTCTCTGTTATCTCGTCAATTAGTGTCCGTCTTCCATTATACTCTCTGGAATAGATTCATTCAATTATAATCGAAGGATGTAATCGACCAAGATTAATCGACTTAATGATGTGAGAATCCTTATTGATGTGATGCTTAGCATAAGCTCGACATGTTAAGGGATTGGTTTGCGTCGGGCTGAGAATCATGTTTAGTCTGGTCTGCAGATTTTTTTTTGTTGTTGTTTTTTTCGGTTTACATCTTGCATGCAATAACGCTTATCTTAAAAACATCATATGATCCTCATATTGAGGGAATATTAAGTTGAAATTATACAGAAGATATTGATTTCAATGCCTATCAAGCGTCAATCGTGGTATGTGTGGTCATAAATCATTGTGGGTTGTAAATCACTTATACAAATCTGAAATCAACATTTTTATTTGATGTGTTTAATTTTTTGCTGGTGTCTAAACGAAAATGTTGCCCCCTCCCAAAAAAAAATCTGCCATGGCGTCTGATGGAGCCGACATGGTTTTGCGTGAATACGTCTTGTAAAATAAGATATTAAAATTCCGAAATTATAACCACTATATTTCGAACACCAACAATCTAATCCGAATGCATAATATATATTTCAATCTGGGGCTATCAAGAGGATACAAATTATTCTTTTACCTATGGTTAGTACATTTATATTTTAATGTATAAACATTTACAAACTTTTAAAAAGAAATATTTTTCAATCTCCATCTGGATGAGACGATTGCTCACAAACTATAAGAGCTACAAACTGGATTTCCTACTGAATAATTGTATCGCTTGATGATTATTTCTGTCTTTTATAGCCTTAAAAGGTATCTCGAGTAAAAGTAAGGAAGGTGAAGCAAACACTCGCTCGAATAGAAATTTTATTTCATTTTTTTTAATATCCCAAAATATTAAAATACTGGGATTATTTACGTATATTCATAAATAGTACCATTTCTGGAAAGTAGGTACAAATTGTCCATATTTTTATCTATTAAGTTTGGAGATATAAGCAAGCATCTAAAGTATTTACATTTTTCTTAACGCTCCGATTTATATTCCGACCATTGACGTTATTTTCGTCAAAAATGAACTTGAAATCAATATTATTAAAAAAAAATTTAAGTTAGACGGTTTTAGTAAATTGCACTAAAAAGTATAAAAATAATTTTTAATTATTACAATATTCTTGGTTATATGCAACTGAACATAAAATTGAACTGTAGGGAGGCCATAAAATAATAGTATTTGGACCTTGACAGAATTTTAAGGAAAAATAGAAGTGATAACATAAAAATAACATATATAGGAATGATGGACTGTTAAATTAAAATTGTCAAATCAATATTTAAATGAATTGAATGTAATCATTTTTATATATGTCATTTCTATATTATCATATTTATTGTTCCTTAAAATTCTGTTACTGTCCAAATACATTTCTTTTCTGTTTTATTTTTAGTCGCATATGACAAAGAATGTTGTTATAGCTAAAATTTATTTTTTACTTTTTAGTGCATTTTACCAAAACAGTGTAACTTAAAAAGATTTCTTTATAAAATTTTATTTTATACTTTTTTGCAATTTTGCAATCGATTTTTCCTCAGATATCCAATCAAACCTTTTAAAAATCTTTTATTGAATTCGTTTTCACTGATGGTTGTCTGTCTGGATGTCTGTTTCGACTTCTTTCATGGCATTTTTAACAGACGTCCTAAAGATCTGAAAATTTTTATATAGCTTAGTTCAGTAGAAAATTATAATCTATTAAAATTTGGCGAATCCTCGAAGAATAAATAGAACAGGCATTTTTTTAATTATTTTTATTTATTTTTTTGTTTTTTGCGAAATAGCCTGCGAAAAAATATCCTTTGCTTTACTGCATAATCCTATTGTTGCAAGATAGTTAAAAGTAGTTCACGCTCTCTCATATATATATATATTTAATTAGTATATATATATATATATATATATATATATATATACAGTGTGACCCAAAAATGACTGACACATTTGAAAAATGTATTAAAAAAAACAGAAGGCGATAGAAATGTAGCGCTTGATGCATTGTACTTGGGAAACCAGGGAATTTTATTCAACCATTTTTCAAAATTTGTTACAAAGGTCACCAACAGATGGCGCTGCTTTTGGGTAAGAGCTGCAGGGAAACGCATACTGTCAGATCGCCATTCTGACTTTGCTCAGCATTCTGCTATCGTGTGCTTTTCAAAGATTTCAAGTTGCTGTTTGTTTATTCGTTGGAACAGCGGATATTTCTTGTTTCGGAGTTTTACCTCCTGGACCACAGATTTGTTGAAACGAGGCGCAGTTTCCAAAGGAAATTTAATGTCAAAAAAAGACCGTCAATCAATGCAATAAAGGTTCTGTTCGAAAAATTTGAACGGAATGGGAATGCCAATGTTGGCCGAGCTGGAAATGTCGGCCGCCCAAGTTCGGCAATGATAAAGGCGAATACTTAAGTAGTTCAGCAGGTGATCCAACAACGGCCACGGGTTTACGTTCGCCGTGTTGCATCTGAGGCTGGACTACGACGAACGTCCACGCACCGTATCATACGCCACAGCCTTCACTTGTTCCCTTACAAGATCCAGACTCACCAACCCCTGGGTGTTGGTGCCATGAATGCACGCGAAACGTTCGCGAACGCAATGCTGCAGCAGCTGGATGCCGGCGAAATCGATGTTGGAAATATTTGGTTCTCCGACGAAGCATATTTTTCCCTCGACGGCTTTGTCAACAAGCAGAACTGGCGCATTTGGTCAATAGAAAATCCTTATGTTGCCGTACCTGCATCCCGCAAAAGTCATGGTTTGGGCCGTCATTTTCTCCAAAGGACTCATTGGGCCATTTTTCCATCAGGAAACGGTTACTGCAGTACGGCATCTGAGCATTTTGCATGAATTTGAGGAGATTCAAAATGCTTTGGAGAATGGTAGGAATACCTCGCGTTTCATGCAAGACGGTACCCGGCCATATCGAACGTCTGAGGTGTTCGATTTCCTTAGCGAACATTTCGATGGTCGTGTGATTGACCTTGAATACGCCAGACATACAGGACGTGGCATGGATTGGCCTCCCTATTCAGCAGATTTCATGCCGTGGGATTTTTTTCTGTGGGGGTACCTGAAAGACCAGGTGCATCGCCAAAATCCACAAACGATTTCGGAAATGCAACAATACATCTCTGCTGCATGTGAGACCATTCCGGCTGAAATGTTTGCACAGGTGTCTGCGAATTTTGTTCTCAAACTGCGCCATGTTGCTGCTGCAAATGGTAGTTATTTTGAAAACATCGTTTTGTAGTTTTTGCAGCATGGTCATACCGTTCATTAGTTTTCCCATTCAGCAGTGCCATCTGTTGGTGACCTTTGTAAAAATTTTTGAAAAGTGGTTGAATAAAATTCCCTGGTTTCTCAAGTACAATGCAGCAAACGCTACATTTACACGCTCGCCTTCTGTTTTTTTAATGCATGTTTCAAATGTGTCAGTCATTTTTGGGACACCCTATATATGTGTGTGTGTGTATATATATATATCACCTTTTATTGCCTTTTCGCATTATTGTTATTTTATTCTCACGATTGGCAACAGTAGTTCTTTACTTTTACCTTTTACGATTGGCAACATTGGTCTCTTCATTCAAGGCTCCAATAGATAGGACACATAAAGTTTTTTTCAGGGATTCTTGTTTCCTAAATAATTTTTCAATCTTTAAGCATGTAGTCCAAGTAGAAATAGTTTATAGATATCATCTATCTCTTTCTTCAGGAATATGCATATTTTGTGTTCATTTTGATTAAATACTTGGACTTGACAAAGAGTTTTTCGGAATCAACAATTTATTTAGACCTAGTGCTTATCCACGTGTATAGCTTTAATGCTTGGATTTTATTTGATTTTCTATTATCGAATCCACGCCATTGATATTTGTTGATTATCCTCAGCTTGATGACTAGAAATTTGCATTTTATTTTCCATATGATTGATGATTCTCTATTTAGTACTTTTTTTATTATGATAGCATATTTTAAAGTTAGGGTTTTTTGAGTTACACATTCTCTCTATTCTATTATTGGATTTTCAAATTATTTTTATTATATATATATTATTATTTTTCCTTACATTAGCCAGTAGTCAGTTCCAACGAGATTTAAAGTGATATACTATCGCTATTGTCAGAAACTGGCTATTCTTTCAATTTTAATTTGGATTGCATGGCTGTCCTGATGAGTGTGCATTTCCGAATTAATCATTTTTACTTTCCCTGCAATACATGGTAATGTATTGGGAAGGTATTGGAATCTTGTCGAAAATCGCAACTCGAGTTTTCGACGGATCTACACGTTTCGAGACCTCTAGAATACGAAAAAACTATTTTAGCGTAACATCTGTCTGTGTGTCTGTGCAATGTATGTATCCACTCTAACTCAAAAACTTATGAACTGAATTTCATAAAATTTGGTAGGCATGTCACTTGGGTATGACCCTGGGGCTGATTAGTTTTTGGTACGATTCGTAAAAGCTGAACCCGCCTTTTTTGCGAAATGGCCCGTAAAAATTTCATGTATCCACTCTATCTAAAATACTAATTGACCAAATTTCACAAAATTTGGTAGATACGTAATTTGTACGATACTCTGGTGCTGATTAGATTTTAGTATTAATCGGGAAAGAACAACCTGCCTTTTTTTACGAAATGGCCCGCAAAAATGTCATGTATCCACTCTAGCTAAAATACTAATTGACCAAATTTCACAGAATTTGGTAGAGAAGTTACTTGTGGGTGCTGATTAGATTTTGGTATTATGGGAAAAAAAAAACCTGCCTTTTTTTACGAAATGGCCCTCAAAAATCGCCAAAATCTAAAAAATACCTACGTATGCTCAAATATATCAATTAAATGCTTGTTTTTTACGTAATTTTTTATGAGGAAAATAATAAGAACAACTCTATTACTCTAGGACTAACCGTTCTCGAGATATTTGAGATTTTTCGAATTTAGTTATGCCACTTTTGGAAAAATATCCAATTTCCAAATAAAAATAGAAATTGAATTAAAAATGCAAATTTAGTGTTATTTTGTGCAATTAAACTCAATCTAATGAATTATTAAAAAAATAAAGAAAAATGAATTTGATTCTGCAGGGAAAGTCATGTGCTGCCCACATCAGATTTTTTATGTTGTAAACATACAGTCTAATGGCATGGTCTAGTCACCATTTATTAGTTTCAACTTATTGTTCTCTTTGTCTTGGACTTTTATCTTGAGCTAATTGTTATTGTTTTTACTCTTTTTGTCATGTTTGCGCTTTCATATTTATATATATATATATATTTTTATATATAATTATTTATTTATTAATGATTTTTGATTATATTTTTACTCATGTCCTTTTCGATTGTATTTTATCAGTCCATTAATTATTCTCCTCATCCCTCATTTTACCATTATAGCGATAAGTTGCCTCTTATTTTATCCTATTAGTATTGGTCTATAGTTACTTAGGTTAACACTTAATTGTGTGGATATTTTTGTACTTACTGTAGTTTATGCATAGTTTCTATTTATAAATATCAATTTTTAAATATCAATTTTATATATATATATATATATATGTGTATATATATATATATATATATATATATATATATATATATATATATATATATAAAATATGAGTAAAATGTTTAAAACTATATTACAACTATGGGATTTTTACGGGTCATTCTGGGCATAATTCCGGGAGGTGGTTCAGAATCCGGGAAGGGATCAACTCAAATTTGATAAATTGTTATATTGTCATCGCTAATACGTATGTGTGTAAAATTTTTAAGAATATCGGCTCGGTAGAAGTGGGTCAAAAATTGATTTCAAGATTTGACCCAAACAAACAAACTGAGCAAGCAACCTAAACAAAACTGTGTAAAAACAAAACTACGTTTTTTGATTTTATTTACTGTCAAAACAGTAATAAACAGTAATTTGACACAGAGAAATAGAGAATCCAGCTTACATAAAACAGTGTAAAAATGAGAAACCTATCACTGTCAAATTTAAACTTCATGCAGCAAATGTTACAAAACACATATTTTGGCATCATCAATATTGCAAGTCATAACCATAATTTCTACTTTATATTTTGCATACATGAACATAAATGTTATTGCTATTTACCAGCAGATCCCGCGAGCTACGCCTTTCTTGCTAATGTTTGGGCTCGGTAATACTGGAAACAAATTTGTTCAAATGTGTAATCCTGTAAGCAGTACAACATCAACACTAGTCCGCAAACATTTCCTCAAACTTTTAAAAATGAAATCACACTGAACGTTTTTCTTCATATTATAGTGGTAAAGGAAGACGCAGTTTACACCAAGAACTCTTAGTAGTTGGATTGAATTCCTTTTTGGGGCGAGTATAAGTGAGTTTTATTTAGAATTTAATCAATTGTCAAAGCAACATGTGACTGTTAGTTCTGCACCTCACTGACGCATTAAGGCAAGGAATTAAAATTTATATTAAGAAAAAGGCAATTTCGTTTGAGACTAATTCAGGTGGTGCTGTAAAATAAGTAGTTCTGCAATTGTATGCATTTCTATGGCGAAAGACCTACAATATTTAATTAAACTGTCAATTTTGTAAAAATAAATTATTAGCGCAATGCAAATTAGAACTGCAACAATAAAGAATATTACTACGTATTCAAAATAATTTTACCTTTCAATTTATTTTCTTCTCTATATATTCTGTACTCTTTATTAATTATACTCATTATTAGGTAGCCCTTAATTTAAAAATAATCAAAAATACATATACTAAATACTATGCTTTTCTGTTGTGTCAACTAACAATAGTGACTACTTTACTAACACTAGCGACACCTAGATATAATTCTCAAAACACTATGGCATTTTCAGGTGTTTCATTCATAGGAGTTGTCCTTTCTAACTCCATGGGCTATGCATTGCCTCGGATTTTCTTCTTCAGATGCCGGTTTTTATTATTAACACTTTACAACAAAGTTGAAAAGTGTTTATGACTTTGTTCATTCTGTCTGTCTGTCTGTCCGTTAGCACGATAACTGCCGTAAAAATGACTTAATCAAAATGAAATTTTAGTATGTTGTTCAGACGGTCTATAGGACCTATGGGAATATAAATGAATAATATCACCCAATTAGTTTTGGATTGAACCCGGGTTGAAAAAATGGAATACATTGAGCCCTATGGGACCTAATTTTTCAAGCATTTTTTAAGCGGATTTAAAATTCACAAATTGCTTCGAAAATTTTAGGCAATATTCAAATTGTTCCATAAAATATATAAAAAAAAATTCAGCGAAATATATTCAGTAGTTTTTTAAATAAAAATTAAAATAATAATAACACCTCTTATATGAAGCGATCACGTGTCCATGATATGAAACGATCACATGACCCACTTCAAAATGATATATGGCATCCATCTTGTGTCAAAATCGTGATTTTTAAAGTTCTTTTTAATTCATATTGAGTGTTGTATCGGTCCTAAAACTACTTTATTTTTGCCTAAATTCTGTGCATCTACATACTAAAACAACGCAATGACAATATATTTCAGTATAAATGCTCATCCAAATATGATTATTTCTACTATTAAGCCTATTTTTCACCTATGTAAAATGTAAACAGCAAAATATATAGAATGAGTTGTATTAGAATCGCTGTAATTCTTTAACACAAAATAATTTAGTCCATGGAGTCTGCTTAGCTGATATGAATGAAATATTCATTGATTTTAGAAAGAGAAAGACGATATTTTTCGCTGAAGTTTTACGCATAGAGATTACTTACTTGTAGCTCAATGGTCTTAATTTTTAAATAAAATAAATTATTTGTCAAATTTTATCGCTGTAAGAAAATTTCAAGGCATTTTCTTTTACATTTTCAGAAAAGTTATTAGCTTTTACGGGAAATAAATTAATTTAGGGGAAATTATTTAAAAAACCGTTTTTTTTCCATTAGATTCAGCATCACTGATTTGACCGACATAAGTGTTTTCAGCTCATAAAATGACTTAGAAATTACTTTTCTAGAACATTTTCTCCCAATAATAGCCAAAAAAAAAAAAGCTCAACTTTGAGAAAATATTATATCCAGCAATATTATATGTATTATGCTTAAATATTATACGTGTCATAATATACTTAGAAGGATGTGGAGTGCCATTGAAACTGTTAAAGCTGTTGGAAGAAAAACATTGAGAAATGAAGCTGGTAAGACTTTAAAGAGCTAAAAAAGGTATTGAAAATGGTCTCAGCCAAAGACGAAATTAAAAACGCAGAGTCAATGAAACTGTTATTTCCAGAGTCCTATCGTTAAAATTTTCACAGATGCCTTCAGTACAAGTTCTCTGCATGAGTACGGCTAGTTTGATGTAAAATTTACTTGAATGCTTTTTCTTTACTTTGTACCTCCTCAAATGTAGGTGTAAAATTTACTTGTATACTTTTACTTTACTTTGTATCACCTCAAATGCGGGTACATATATGTTGAAACTCACAGGAAAACGTTAGCTGTGTACAAATGTGTTGCATACTTCAGTAGACCCCAAATGATTATGTTGGTCTTACATGACAAGAAGTCTTTTACCATCTTACCGTGACATTCTTTAAGACGTCTCATGCGTGTTCTCTAGTAACCATTACTTCAGTAACCCAGTGTTTTCAGTAGTAGTTTGCTGTTTGTAACCTATTTAAAGTTTTCGCTAATCTGCCTGAAATCTCTTCATATCTTAATACCAGCCTGCGAAGATCGCTGGCAGGCATATACGCCTAACTCATGCGAACAAAACGGTCGGAATATGTTTGAAATTTGCAAGCATTATCTTAATTCTAAATGCACAGCAATGAAACTGTTAAGGCAAAACACCTTCAGGACACACCAAGCCCGACTTCTCAGGAGCCTTCTTGGACCGAATCTTTGATGTCTCCCTTCTATATATTCAAGCATTCGTAACCTATTCTTGGAAATGAGACCCTCGACGATATCTTATTGGGACGCCCACATGGTCTTTCAGAACGCGATGTCGCGTGAACGGTTGCAGTTAGAGACCTTTTGAGACGGATTTCCGAAAAAATATTTTCCCAACCGGAATGGGAGGTAATTCGATCTGTGTTTTATGTGACAGAGTGTGGGAATGATATTTGTCTCTGGCGATTGTGTTGTTTGGTGCGGTTATAGTTCTGTTTCGTTCTGTTGGTGTTTCTATCGCTTCGTTTCTGCCAAAAGGAATGAGTCTTCCAGGATGACCAT
>OX578143.1:83109231-83124231 GCA_951213105.1 Amaurobius ferox
ATACACACTAACATACATACACATACACTAACGTAAAACACTCATTAATACACACACACATATACACTAACACACACATACACGCACTAATACACACACACTAACAAACACGTGCACACACATACACACACACAGTGAAATTACTTCAAAAACGTTCAATTTGAGTTCAGGCATGTTAAAAACGTGATCTTTCGTTTAAAACTAACTCTAATTTTGTACTCCGTCACAGTACTTTCCTATACAATATATTATGCTGAGAAAGTGAGAAACACGGAACAGACTATAAGTTTAGAATGTCAAAATTTCTTTCATCTTTATTGTTTGAAAATTCTCGACTTACTATTTTTCAATTCAGCGATGTGTAATTACTTTCATTCATGCATTCTTAAAGGTAGACATTGAAAAGAGATTTGCTTCGATAATCTTTGTAGGTCCGTCTGCTTTTGCTTTAAGTTCTTTTGTGTATGCGTTTGAAGCAACATTTGATATACTTCAGAAAGGAAAGCGAGAAATATTTTCTCTGACTTGAAGTTTTTATGGCGTAAAATAGAAAAAATATAATGTGGATATCACGACTTTCCGTATATAATGCAGTTATTTTGCTACTTTCATTTCGAAATCATAAAAAAAAGATCCACAGAAACATGTTTTTGTCATTGAATTAACATTATGTAAATTGAAATTTGGCGTTTTGGGCAATTTTTTATTGGTCCAAACAGAATGACTTATTCATACCCACGAGAAAAATTCTCATGAAAATACAATTAATTTTCAATAAATTTCCCTCGAAATAAATGAATACTGCAAAATTCTTAGGTGTCAAAATATGAAACAATTACAAAAAGCATCTTCTCACGTAAATGGAGCAAACTAGATCCACGAAAATGATGTCAGCAGATTTGCTGAGTATAATATTGCATATGGAAAGGGAACGCATTTGGTAATACTTACTACATTTTATACAGTTTTTGTGGAAAATGTATTCAAAATCTGTGCAATGTCTCGAGAATGGTTCATGCTGGTGTTCTGAAATTTGTGTCATTCCATTTCTAATGAAAAGTTACATGTTAAATGATTATTTATTTAACGGAGTTGAAGGTCTTGATTTCTTTCTTTTTTTTTTATAAATTCATCCAAAAATCGTTCAATATGCCGAGAAAGGTTCATTTTGACGTTCTAAAATTTGTGCCATTGGTTTTCTAAACCAGAATTACATATAAAATATTTTTTTCTTAATTATTAAAGGTCTTGATTTTTATTGATTTGTTTTAAAAATTACTTCAAAAATTTGAGGAGTGGGGGGGGGGCTTCTAAATATTCGATTTCGTTTAAAATTAATAGGGTTTCAGTATTCACTGATAGTAATAATTGCGCCAAATAGCGTTTGAAACGCTCCATTCCTTCGTGAGATATCTCATCTATAAATTCAAGGACACACGCACTAAAATACATGTTTACACACACACACACATTTATATACATTTACACCCAGACATCATTTCAAAAACGTTCGATTTGAATTCAAGAATACATAAAACGTGCTCTTCCATCGAAAACTCGAATTCGAATTTTTGCCCCCGTCGCAATACACTCCTTATACTGCAAATGTAGGAAATGTAAAAATCCCAACACGATACTCATTTCGTTATAAATTCAGAGTGGCAAAATTTATATTATCCGTGTAGTTTGGAAATTGTCTTCCCGATATATTTCAATTTATCAATGCGTAATTATGTTCAATCATGCGTTTTTATTTTAATGGTAAGTGAAAAGAGTCATATTTGCTTTGAAATTTTTGTAATTTCTTCTACTCTTGCTTTAAGTTATTTTGTTTTTGCATTTGAAGCAATATTTGAAAAACATTGAAATGAAAGAGCGTTTTTTCGAATAAAAAACTTTTGCGTGTTTTCTTTAAGTGTTTAAAACTTTAAGTGTTTTCTTTTTTTTATGCAAAATACAAAAAAAAATCATACATGACCAGCTTATATTACTTTTCGTACACACCGTAATTAATTATTTTATTATATTTAGAAAATATTTATTTTCACTCTCAATTATACGTACATTAAAAAATGTACCACAAAAGCCAAATATAAAGATCTGTTAAGACAAATAAAATTATTTATTTAATCGCACGTGCAAAATCTAAATAAAAAAAATCTGATGTGGGCAGCACATGACTTTCCTTATATAATGCAATGAATTTACGACTTTTACAGTTAAAAAAATGTTATTCTTATAGTAGATACTTATATTCTTTCCAAGATATTGAATTTTCTGCAATTAGTCGTCATTTTCATTGATATAGCGTTATTGTTATCCATTTGGCGAGATTTTCGTTAATTTGGCAACATTTTAAAATGTCGCCAAGTTGGCGACATTTCGCCAACATCTCGCCAAGCGTTATGGACGGAGAAATAAGTTATTTTTACAGCAGATAAATGACTATTGGCGTTCAAATACAAAAGTATTACTCAAAGTATCTTTTTTCCTGAATGGAACGAGCTGGATCCACGAGAATGATGTCATCAAATTTATCGTATGGTATTATATGTGAAAAGTGAACATGTTTCTCAATAGGAATTTATTTTTTATTTTTTATGACTTTTTGATAATTTTTTTGAAAAATGCGCATTATCTCGAGAACGGTTCATGTTAACGTTCTAAAATTCATATCAATGAAATCTAATGAAAAATTACATAAGAAATGTCTATTTGCGTAACTTTATTAAAGGTTTTGATTTTTTCAAAATTTCACTCGAACATTTAAGGGAGTTCTGAACATTCGATTATGTTTTAAAACAATAGGCTTCCAGTATTCACGGATTGTGATTTTTGTACTAAATTTCATTCGAATCGCTCCATTCGTTCGTGAGATATCGTCTCCAGTCTCACTGACACACACACACACACAGACATCACTTCAAAAATGTTCGATTCGTGATCAGGGTTGCTTGAAACGTGCTATCCCGTCGAAAACTCGAATTCGAATTTTCGACCCCATCACAATACTTTCCTTATACATTATGTATATAAGGAAAGTAATAATATTGATATTTATTTTATTTTATTTTATTTTATTCAATTTACGTGGCAACTACAGATGAAATCCAGTTACAGTAGCCACACAAGAAATTAAAAAGTACAGAACATAGGATACAAGAATACTAAGTAGTAAACATGTCAAGCGCATTGAAACAGGCTTTTTTAAAACAGGCAGGAGTCAAGTTAAATATATCAATATCAGCACAATAGGTATTATATAGATCAACAAATTTATAGATAAATAGCATTTAATGTAGTTGTGTTTAACCGTAGTATTGTGAAAAAGAGTTTTTGTCCTGGTATTATTGACAGGTATGTAAAATTCCAGGCAAGAAAGTAAAATAGGGCAATCAATAGTATTATTTAAAACCTTATAATAAAACAAGAGGCAGGACCAGCTTCTTCTTTTTTTAAGAGACATTAAACTATATTTCTGTCTGTGTTCCCTTGTATGCATATCATAAGGATAATAGCCAGTCAATCTGTAATCAATAGTACGTAATAGTTTATTTTGCACGATTTCTATCCGTTGAGAATGCAGATTGTAAACAGGGTCCCAAATCATTGCGCAATATTCCAAAATTGGTTTAACAAGGGTATTATAAATACAACTAATCGTATCAGAACTGGCAAAAATACGAGATCGTTTTAAGGTGAAACCACGTCTTTGGTAGGCTCTTTTAATAATATTATTGATATGTCTCTGAAAGTTAAAAGTATTATCGAAAGTGACACCTAAATCAATAATATGAGTACATCGAGATAGAGATGAATTATTTAAAATATAATTGTAATTAAGAATATTATGGATCCTAGCAATGCTCATAACATAGCATTTAGAAACAATTAAATGGAGTTTATTTAGTACAGACCAGTTATACAGTTCATCACATGTTATATTTCTTTGAGAATTATATCTAAGAATCGCCAGTGTTGGCAAATCGCCAGTGTTAGCAAATCGCCTTTTGTTTCCATTTGTCACAATAGAGAAGCAAAGTATTGTGTATATGTATTTTTAATTACTTTTAAATTAAGATTATCTAATTATCAGTATAATTAATCAGTATTTTTTCATAGTTGTAGGACAGCGATATAAGGAGATAAAAATACAGGGTGGTCATAAAAAAACTTCCCCGATATATGAACCCCTAGCGACCTATCCGCTCAACCAATGGAAAGGAAATTTCAGATATTGTTATTTGAAAGTATGCGCTCGAGATTGTGATGATTTCAAACAGTGAAAAAATTTCGAAATTTTCGAATGGCAACACCCACTGATTATGATTTTTGATATTTATGCAACACCCACTGATTATGATTTGATATTTATTATTTTTCAATGCGCTGATCAATTTGCGTAGGAAAAATCCTACGCAAATTGATCAGCGCATTGAAAAATCATAAATAGCGGAAATAGCATAAATAGCATAAATAGGAACGATACACATATGACGGAAATTGGCGGCGTAAAACATTTGCAAAGAAGAGCATTGTGAAGGACCAATGACAACACGAGAGGAGAGGGAAAAAACTTTTATTGTAATTACAAGTTTTCAACGTGTCCACTTTCGCAGACGATAACGCCTTGCATGCGGGAGATTGTTGGTAACAATGACGAACGTAACATCGCAGGAGGAATCTGTATAACTTCACGTTTCATGGCATCTTTCAATTCTGACAAATCTCGTGGATTTGATGTGTATACCTTAGATTTCAGATAACCCCAGAACCAGAAATCCATCAGAGTGAGGTCGGGGGATCACGGTGGCCACGAAACTGCAAAGTTACGGGAAATGACTCTATCACCAAAGTTCTGTTGCAGAACTTGTCAAACACATGTAGCGACGTGTGGAAGAGCACCATCTTGCATCCATATGTCATTAACGACATTTCGCTGCTGCAATTCTGGAATTACGTAATTCTGCAACATTGTTTTATACCGAGGATCTGTGATGGAGCGCACTTGCATACTATTGGAAGTGACCTCTTCAAAGAAGTACGGACCGAGAACGAATGTGCTTGCGATGCCGCACCACACAGTCACTTCAGCGTCGTGTAAAGGCACTGGTGCCACATGGGGAGGATTTTCGTCAGCCCAGTGAACGCAGTTCTTGGAGTTTACGTTCCCAGTTAAGGATAAATGTGCCTCATCAGTCCATAATATCCGCAGCGGCCACCTGCTGCCTTCATCATATCTGATGAGGAAAGAATTCCTAAAGTCGACACGCTGTTGCTCGTCTCCAGGTTGCAACATCTGGACGCGCTGGAATCGATAAGGAAACATACGCAGAACAGAACGCAGAAGCTTAAGCACTGTGGTTTTCGGTACATCCAAGTTGCGGGTAACACTTCTTGTAGTGCGCAATGGACCTGCAGTAATCGTATTATGCACTTCCTCAACAACTTCATCAGGAACAGATAGATGGTCGTCCAGATCGCGTTCTATCACATGTGCATCCAGTTTCTTCAAATTTTTTTTACCAAATCACGAGTTCGTACGGAACATGGGCCTCGTCTTAGCTTATTATTTCGCCTATAAACTCGCACTGCTTCGGTAGCATTTTCCCCATTCAGATAAAACAGCTTTATCAATTCACCTCGTTGTTTCCCTGTAAGTGTCATCTTGTTGGCATGTTCGAACACCTGATTGAAGACACAATCTTTCCACACTGCTTATTAAAGGTTTCCACAAGCAATGTTTTGCATATGGTGTTCTGTAATTTGCGCTTCTTCTGTCTATCCCTGTGAATTATGCAAAGTGCTTCAATGCACCTCCTCTCTTGTGTTGTCATTGGTCCTTCACAATGCTCTTCTCTGCAAATGTTTTATGCCGCCAATTTTCGTCATACGTGTATCGTTCCAACGCTATTTATGGTTTTTCAATGCGCTGATCGATTTGCGCAGGAAAAAAGTGGGTGTCACCATTCGAAAATTTCGAAATTGTTTCACTGTAGCCGTAACCGTGAGAGCTCTTTTGTTTGAAATCATCACAATCTCGAGCGCACATCTTCAAATAACAATATCTGAAATTTCCTTTCGATTGGTTAAGAGGATAGGTCGCTAGGGGTTCATATATCGGGGAAGTTTTTTTTATGACCACCCTGTACATTGCAAAAACAAACTGTGAATACGCAGGAATTATTGTTTCAGTTGTAAATTACATTGCGCTACTATTTTATTTCAACAAAATTGTCTATTTAAATAAATAATTTAAGCCTTTCTGATTACTGTCTCAAATGATATTGGCATTTTCTCAGTATGGAGTTTTAGCTTCACCTCCTTTACCTCCATACAGTGCATTTTACATCTTTATAAATAGAAATATATAAACTCGGTCATTCTATGATGAGAATGATCGTATTGCTAGTTTCTAACATTAACAGTTTAAGCATTTTAAACCTGGTTGTCTGGCCGCCTCTCGAGAGTTGTTTATAGTATGGTCCGATAGGTTATACGATACGGTACGTGAGCAGTTTCATATAGTTCTAAAACGTGAATGAATTTAAACAATGTCTTTTGATTTTATATAGAGATATCGTAAAGAAACATCTCGCAGACATGCAAAGTAGAGGTGAACCATGGAATGGAGTTGTTTAATAATTTGTATATTTATAAATTCATGCATATGGCTGAATATCTGATAACTGTCAATTCTCAAGTTTAAAAAATGTTTTTAACGTTACCGTTGTAGAGTTCATTTTGACTATAAGAGTTTGAAATTCTGTTCCGGTAAATCAACGATAGAAATTCGGCTGGCCAGACATTGGTCAGCCCCACAACAGAAATCGTTCTTTTGGAGTTACTGTATAGCATATTTTACTGTATAGCACATTTTACTGTGTAGCACAGTTTTGCATTAACATATGCAGAGCTCATTTCCATAAGAGCTGGCAATTTCGTCCCAGCAGCTCAACGGTAGAGTCCAGTACGAAGATTTGTAATTCGATTTCCGGTTGGGGCAACAAGGTTCTTTACAATGGCGCCCGAACAAATCAACCCTTGTAGGTTAGTGCAAAGATGTCGGAGGTCTGAAAGTGATTTTAGTACGACTAGTACTGACTCAGTGGACTCTGGTATATTGAGCGCCGATTTCAAAATAGGGAGATCAACAACCACGTAGAAAGCTAACCTGGAGGATGAAAATAGCAGCAGAAGGCTAACTTGAGGTACAAATAGCAGGAAGCGGTTGGTCCCAGTATTTTTGCAATCAAAGATCCATGTAAGGAAAAGTACACTTTATGTACTATAGTAAAATAACCATGATCAATCGAATAAAAATTATTACAGCGCCACTGGCGAAGAATTCAAACAGTTACGAATATCGTAACTAATAGGAGATACACAGGAAAAGTCCATTAACAAGTTATATTACAAACAGTTACAGAATACATTTATTTGACACATAATGGTTATTGAGGAAGGGCTATTCTATTCATTAATGCTAAAATAAACAATATTTGCCTACATAAGAATCTAATGTACAGCTTGTTCAATATGCCTTTCGTCAACAACAATGCATATTTGAATTCGAGAATGAATATCACCGTGTACTTGACAAGCATAGCATGATGTTTCACCGTGTTACATCATCTAGAAATCGATGATGTAAGATGGGTATTTTATGGCTTCAATGTACGTGTTTTACGCGTTACTGATGCCGTTTTGAACTAATAAGAGAATGCTACACAACTTTGTAGTTGACATTTTTTCCATTTCATTTTATTGCAAAGTTCCTGTTCCCAACGTCTTCAATTCTCCACTGACGGCGCAGCAATCATTTTTTTTCGGTGGTGCATACCCATTTTAATGTAGATAGAATTGACGTATACACTTTGGGGTATTTCATTCCTCAGTTATTTGGGTGCTTGAGGAGTATCCTATAGGAATTCGGCATTTCATAGCTATTATTACTTTTTCTTATTATTGAATACAGTACAGAGGAGGTATTGTTTCAACAAAAAAATTTCGATTTAAAGATTTTGATGCCGATATGTGTTTTAAGTCCTCCAAAATAAGTTTTGGCTACTTTTGGAGTGATGTGTGCCTGTCTGTCTCTGGTTGATTTCTTGTGTACACAATGGCAGCCAGTAATAATGATGGATTTTTTTCACCAAACTTTATATCCGGGTTTGTTAGTGAAAAAATCTTGAACCAGATAGAATTTTGTAAAATTCGAGGGAAAATTCTGATTTCGAAATTCTGAATAACAAAATTCTGAAATTCGAGGAAATTTTGAAATTTTTTTCAAATTTGGCAGCTTAGGTATGTCTTAATTTGGCAGCACAGGAAAATATTTGACATAATTATGCGTAAAAGGAGTTGTTTATAGCCCTATGATTGCGAAACATAACAGGTTCAATCATTGTTGCGAAAAATATTCGTGATATAATTTTTGTATTAGTAACGTCATTAGCCCCCCGAAGGGCTACATGGAAAACATGGTAACAACTCAAAGATTTTTTAAAATCCTTTAAAATGAAGGGCAACATGATATAATTGTGATCATTTGGGCCAACAATACAGATTATAAAAAAAAATGTCTCCCAATATTTGCAAAGATGCACAAGCTATTTAAAAATGATTCTGGTATAGGAAAGTGGAGTTGAGCCCCACGCCAGTTGATTTTTTATAAATTGTTCGTCAAACTGACATGAAATATTCATTCTCGACTACAAATATAAGAAGAGAATAACGCAATTGATTATGAAGAGAATTGAAATACGAAGAGAAATACACCACACCAACGTAAAAGGAATCTAAATAAAAAATTTTATGAATATGATACTATCCGTCCTTAAGTTATACCGCGTCCACACTTATCTCACAGAGGCAAAGGTGAAGGATAATCAATAGACGAGCACTAGAAAAATTGCTGAACAGGAATAAAAAGTAATCTACCAGTCTTGACCAGTCTCTGGTATGTTTTCCGTTGAAAACCAGTGATCTAGCCAATGTTCACTCCTATTGTTCTTTCCGCCCCCTTCGTAAAGTTCCCAACAGAATAGTGTAAGATTAAAAACTGGGGAACGGAACCTCAGCCACCATGACCTTGTCATCTCTATGCAGACATGTTATTCTTTCCTCACCTCTTGATTTCAATTGATGGCCTGCGTAGATATGGGTACGCGTAGATTTTAAATCTCGATGCCGGATTCATATTAACATCGTGGGAAGTTTGGAAGACAATTGTTACGGTTGTATTCTGCCAAAAGTGTATATCCAAGTTCCAAATAGAGGTCTGCGGATGTACGCGCAATTGTATAATGCCGAGTGGTCTAGGACCTTGGTCTAGGACCTCAACATTCTTCAACGCAGTAATATAAGACTCGTTGTCGAACACAGATGGCATTTGCATAGGGGGGAAGGGGCTTGACAAAAACTATAAAAATTCTTTGAAATATAAGTTGTTCTGGAAAAGTATCCGTTCAACAGCATTGCCATATCTAGCTTATGCCCTGCGTTTTCTATAAAGAATTTTGTATGGTAACAAGCTTATTGTAGTGTAACTTTTTCATACGTAGTATTGAGAAAGTATTATTTTCACGAAAATTTTCGCTTTCGAGATTTTGATGCCAACATATGTTTGAAGGCCTCCTGAACACGTTTTGACTATTTTTCTTGTGATGTCCGTCTTTCTGTGGGCGATTTCTTATGTACGCGATTGCAGCCAAAAATATTAATGGATTTTCACGAAATTTTATATCCGGCATTGTTATCAAAAAATCTAGAACTAGATGGAATTTTTTTAAATTTGAGCAAAAACTTTGAAATTTTAACATGGCAGCATAGCACGAAATTTGACATAATCATGCCTAAAATTGATTATTTATGACTCAATGATCACGAAACTTAATAGTTTCAATCATTGTTGTGAAAAATAGCCGCGATATAATTTTTTTGCTCGTGACGTCATTAGCCCTCCCTAGGGGGGCTAATTATCCCCCCTCCGCGAGTACATTGTCAAGTATAATATCAAACGAAAGATTTTGTCAAGTCCTTTAAAGTGAAAAGTAATACGCTATAGTTGTAATCATTTGATTCGACGATACCGATTTTTCAAAATTTTATTTGTGAAAATAATTCCACAGGCTACTTAAACACCGCGTGCTATTGGCACATCTCAGGCGCGGTAGCCCGGTGGTTTACGCGCTGGATTTGCACGCTGCCAAAACTGCCGCCGTGTTCATGCGGAGTACGATCACGTTAAACATGTGGGTCCGTAAGTCCTTCAGAGAGGCTGGTGGTAGGGGAAGGAGGGTACGGTCCCCCACTGGGTTCCGATCTAAATTGGGTGGCACTTCCCGGCCGTCCAAACAGTTACCTTACACCTTTCTGGTAGGTCGGACGGTCTGGGTCTCAACAACAACAATCTACTTAAAAATGCATTATGGTATGAAAAAGTGGAGTTGAGCCACACTCCAGTAAATTACCTTTCTTGTAAGTCGGACGGTCTAGGTCTCAACAACAACAACACTCCAGTTAATTAGTATCCAATTTGATGTTTAGTTATATTTTCTTTGGTTGACATTAAGCAATAAGTTTTCGGAAATAAAATAGTGACTTTGTTTAGAATATTTTAGTTTAAATTCTGAATACTGAAATTACGCTTCCATTGTGGGGGCCAGCAATGATGTGCCGGCTTCACATTACTCAGCAGTCATCAGAACTAGATAGCCGTTACCGCATCATAACTAGAAAATTTGTATATTTCCCGATTTGTTAAAAATGATTGGTAAAGTCATATTTACCAGGCAGTTGTATCAATTTACAAATCATTGAGCTCAAACCATGAGTACACACTGATGGTATTTATAATCACTAAGTCCAACAATGGAGGTGTTTCCATTAACTTGAAATCATGAGAAACCAGCACTGATGGACATGTTTTGTACTTTTTAGAGCCCATCAGCACAAAATAGCCGTTAACCCGTTAACTACCAATTGCAAGATGACGATTTCTGTTCAGCATTTACCTCCGAGTTTTCTTGCTGATTTTTCATTAGCGCCAGACGCGAGTACTTTCGGGTGAATAATAAAAGCTTTAAATTATTTATTGCATAAAATAATATGTCTAACTCTGACTGGTGTCGGGAGCCATACCACGTAAGCATAGCAGTAGTTATAACAGTTTATTCTGCTGCAGCAAGTTTATTTACCACTGATGCTGAAAAACTTGTTGCATACAAGTTCTTCTGTTGATTTGTGGTCTTGAATATTAAGTTGAATATAATTCGATATTTAAAGTTCAATACAATTCATTATATTGAGTTGAAAGCAATTCATTACTTGGAGTTGAATGCAATTCATTGTCTGGAGTTGAATGCAATTCATTATCTGGAGTTGAATGCAATTCATTATCTGGAGTTGAACGCAATTCAATATCTGGAGTTGAATGCAATTCAATATCTGGAGTTGAATGCAATTCAATATCTGGAGTTGAATGCAATTCAATATCTGGAGTTGAATGCAATCCATTATCTGGAGTTGAATGCAATTAATTATCTGGAGTTGAATGCAATTAATTATCTGGAGTTGAATGCAATTCATGACCTGGAGTTGAATACAATTCATTATCTGGAGTTGAATGCAATTCATTATCTGGAGTTGAACGCAATTCAATATCTGGAGTTGAATGCAATTCAATATCTGGAGTTGAATGCAATTCAATATCTGGAGTTGAATGCAATCCATTATCTGGAGTTGAATGCAATCCATTATCTGGAGTTGAATGCAATTCATTATCTGGAGTTGAATGCAATTCAATATCTGGAGTTGAATGCAATTCATTATCTGGAGTTGAATGCAATTCATTATCTGGAGTTGAATGCAATTCATTATCTGGAGTTGAACGCAATTCAATATCTGGAGTTGAATGCAATTCAATATCTGGAGTTGAATGCAATTCAATATCTGGAGTTGAATGCAATCCATTATCTGGAGTTGAATGCAATTCATTATCTGGAGTTGAATGCAATTAATTATCTGGAGTTGAATGCAATTCATGACCTGGAGTTGAATACAATTCATTATCTGGAGTTGAATGCAATTCATTATCTGGAGTTGAACGCAATTCAATATCTGGAGTTGAATGCAATTCAATATCTGGAGTTGAATGCAATTCAATATCTGGAGTTGAATGCAATCCATTATCTGGAGTTGAATGCAATTAATTATCTGGAGTTGAATGCAATTAATTATCTGGAGTTGAATGCAATTCATGACCTGGAGTTGAATACAATTCATTATCTGGAGTTGAATGCACTTCATTATCTGGAGTTGAAAGCAATTCATTATCTGGAGTTAAATGCAATTCATTATCTGGAGTTGAATGCAGTTCATTATCTGAAGTTGAAAGCAATTCATTATCTGGAGTTGAAAGCAATTCATTATCTGGAGTTAAATGCAATTCATTATCTGGAGTTGAATGCAGTTCATTATCTGGAGTTGAATGCAATTCATTATCTGGAGTTGAATGCAATTCATTATCTGGAGTTGAATGCAATTCATTATCTGGAGTTAAATGCAATCCATTATCTGGAGTTAAATGCAATTCATTATCTGGAGTTAAATGCAATTCATTATCTGGAGTTGAATGCAATACATTACTTGAAGTTGAAGGATTCTTGTTAAACGAATTCTTCCAAATAGAATCCTTAGTAACAAATCCCTAGAAAAAGATCAAATGCTTACTATGGCTTACATCACCATCCCCTGCAATTTACGGTAATCCGAAATGGCAATATTTGAGTAGCATTCATATATGCTTATTCATACACACGGAAATGTCTGGAATCTTCCTTGCTAATCCGTACGACCATCTTTCATATCACCTTGTGTGCTAACGAAGTTGTAGTTGGTCACCATTTGATAAGTTCAATGATGGCCTCTGAAGGAGCAACGCAAATTCTGCCGTCTAGCCAATGTTCGATTGTTATTTTTCTACCCCCTTCATAACGTTCCAGACGGAATGGCCCGAGATTAAAAACTAGGCAACGGAACCCCTGCCACGATGACCTTGTCATCTCTAATCATACATGACGTTATTATTTCTTCACCTCTGGTTTTGACTGATGGCCTGCGTAGATTTGTCTGTGCAGATATTTTATAGACTGACAGCGGTCATAGGTTAACGTCGTGGGCCGTTTTACAGGAAATTACTGCCGCCGAACGCTGGCAAAAATATACACTAAATTTAAATTACATGAAATGTTGATAAAGAGAATCCTCGTAATTAAACAGAATTAACATGTACAATTTTTTGTACTTTCTTGGGAGCAGACGTATAAATTATTTCCATTTTTAGAAGACATGTTCATACGTCTGACATCAAAAGAAATACGAAAAATTGTATTCCACTAGAAGCAGTAGCTATATCCATTGTGAAAGCTAACAGAAACTGATTACTTATATATATATATATATATATATATATATATATATATATATATATATATATATATATATATATATATATATATATATATATATATATATATATATATATATATATATTTGCATTTGATATTTTTTACACAGTTTTCAGGAACATTTTTAATAGCTGAAATGTATAAAATAAAATCATTACCCATTGATCATTTGGTACCCCTTATATAAAAAATCTGATGTGGGCAGCACATGACTTTCCCTGCAGATTTATATTCGCGTTCTCTGTATTTTAACTACATTTAATTCACTTTTATTTCAATTTTCGTTCTCATTTGATAACTGGACTTATTTTCAAAGGTGGCGTAGAGAAAATACGAAAAAACTAAAATATCTCGAGAACGGCTAGTCCTAGTGTAATGGGGTTGGACTTATTCTTTTCTTCATTAAAAATTACGTATTAAACAAGCATTTTATGGATATATTTGAGCATACGTAGTTTTTTATTTTAGATTTTGGCAATTTTTGCAGGCCATTTTGCAAAAAAAGGCAGGTTAGTTTTTTCCGAATCATACCAAAATCTAATCAGCATCAGGGTGTCCTACAAGTGATTTACCTACCAAATTTTGTGTAATTCGGTCCATTAGTTTTTCAGCTAGAGTGGATACAAGCTTTTGGGGTCCATTTCGCAAAAAAAGGCGGGTTCTTTTATCCCGAATCGTACCCAAAACTAATTAGCACCAGATTCGCCCACAAGTGACTTACCTACCAAATTTTATGAAATTTGATCAATTACTTTTTTAGTTAGAGTGGATACAAAATCTGCACAGACAGACACACAGATACACAGACACACACACAGACGTCACGCTAGAAATAGTTTTCTCGTATTCTAGAGGTCTCGAAACGTGTAGATCCGTCGAAAACTCGAGTTGCGATTTTCGGCATGATTTCAATACTTTCCCTATACATTACCATGTATTGTAGGGAAAGTAAAAAGGGTTTACCTGTGACACAGAGAAAAATTTAAAATATTTCTAACAGAGTTATATGAGAAACCTAGATACATCATGTAAAGGTTACTGAAATATATATAAATCCAGGGGAGTATCCACATGTTGTGCAAATACATCACTTAATTATCTTAAATTGCTGCAAATTACTGTTATTTTTTGGTATACGCTTGACTTACATATTTTATAATTTTTTTTCTTATCTTTCCATATACTTTTAAAAAATATAAAATAACTATATAATTTGACGAAATCGAAAAACATGTTTGAGTCCGGATAATATTATTAAAAATAGTTATACTAAACTGTTTAAAAAATCGAACTAAATTATTAAAATCAGCCATTATTAGTAAAAAATTATATTCAAATAAGACCATCTTTTCTTCTTTTTTTAAACATACGGATTGGAAGTTTTGACTTTTAAACTTAATATTTCTTCTGTAATAAGCTCTCTCAGGCATCATTTTTAGGATAATTTTAACTCGTTATAACCCTCCATATGACATTCCTACAGTAAATTCAGAATTTTTTAATATCAGCAAGGGAGTGTTTCTCCTTG
>OX578143.1:83751731-83826731 GCA_951213105.1 Amaurobius ferox
CCCTATCACAAAGTAGATAGCAAATAGATCTGCCAATAATGTTCAATTCTAACAAAAGATATTGTAAATTCATAGAATATTGAGTACATATAAGCACTTTTATTTATTTCCATTCAATAATTGTTACTATAATTTATAAACTTGATTCATAAAATGTGTTTGTCATTTATCCTAATATTTTAATTATAAAAATAAAACTCATAGCAATTTGTTTTTACTCTCATTTCTTATATTAAAAATAGGATTAAATAATTTACTGATATTTAATCAGTGAAAAACAAAAATTCTTTTAAAAACTGATGAAATCTCATTTTAATGATTTATAGTTTTCTCAATCATGATTTCATGAGTGTATGAAAAATAAAACTTTGGCTTAAGTGAATACTTGTCTTTAAATTAAATAATCAGAGACTAAACTGTGCATATCTATTATCAGTTTGTAAATATGTAGTTAAAATGTAGTAGGTCATTTGTACTTTATGGAAACGATTTTGATAATTAATTTTTATGCATAAGGGGTGTATTTCTTGTGGCTATTTGCTTCCATCTGATAGCCTAGATTCTTGACTATAGCTCTAGCTCAAATTTTCCATGAAAGTAAACTTTTTCTTAGCACTGTCATGTCAATTTTATCCTACTCCTCTTGGGTCATTTTCCAAAGTCCATTCAGTGTTCTTGGATGCCGTTTTCCTAAGGCTTGTTTTAACAAACCGAAAGCACAAAAGTCCATAGGAGAAGCATCAGGTGATTTTACAGGTATTTCATTAAATGGGATACATTTTATTCCTGTTTCTGATTCTTTCTTTGCTAAATATGTGGCAGTTGACTTAGATGTGTGACTAGAGGCTTTGTCCATATGAAGCTCAACTTTATTGATGTCCTTTCTATATAAGACTGGAATTTCTTCTTCAAAAATTGATATCTAAAATATTCTGCTGATAGTAGAGTGAATTAATTTTAGCTTTACTTGAGACTTTTTTGAGTTTTAATTTACCTTTGTAACAAAATCCTGCAGCTATCATGAATCCCTTTAGAATCTTTTCTGTACATTGACGAAGCCGTTTTGTACGGTCATTTTCATCAGTTAAGCAATAAAAAATTGCTCTTTTTTTATTACCCTCACTTAAATACACTCATGCCTCATCGAGTGTTACCACAAATTTCCATTTACCGGCAGCTAGGTGTTTTTCATATAATTTTCTACAATTTGTTTTTCTTTCTACAATTTGTTTTTCTTTCTACAATGTGCTTTGGTAAAAGCAGATGAACTTTAGATTTAAACATCTTTTTTAACTTCAAATCTTTATGAATGATTTTACTTACAGTGCCAGAACACATTCCCAGTTTCGATGCAATAGATCTTTGAGTCAGTGGATTTTCTTTTAGGATCAGAGACTTCACTTTCTTGTTATTTACCCGCGTTCAAACAGTCTTAGGATGCAATTTTGATGCCATTTTTTCATTTTTACTTTCAGCTAGACCCTTTTTCCCTTTCAAATTTAATATATTAAAAATACCTTTCTTTGAAATGCAATAACCTTGATTTTTACACCGCTTTACAATTTATTGATACGAATATTTTTCCTTGGAAAGCGCATTCACGTAACCTTCAAGCCATCTATCAATTGAGGAGCCGTTTTCATAATAAATCTTTTATTCTACAATCCAATCTAAACAAAATGGTAGCAGATGATTATATTGAAAATACTAAATCTTTATCTCAAAATGCTAACGAGAAAGATAAATACAAAATCGTTTCCATAAAGTGTGAACAACCTTCTGTAGCAATCTGAACATGATTAAATGTATATGCCTATAATTCTTTATCAAAAGTTATATCTGTTCTTTTAATTCTCAGCTATTTATTTAACATTACTGATTACTTTTGATGCATATATAAAATTTTTTATATATAATATATATTCATATACAATTTTCTTCTGCAAAATATTTAAATGTACCTTCTGAACTATTATGTGCTTTTTTTGAGAAGTGAACAAGTAACCATCCTTTTTGAAATCTTTGAACACTGTTCAGATACTGTGAAATGCAGTCTAGAAGTTAAATTGATGCAATTTAGGGTACTTGTTTAACAGTATCGTAAATATAACTTTTAGAATTTAAATGTCAGTTTCTGGTTTATTGCTGTGAGATTCTTTTACAACTCCGATAGCCCAGTTGGTAGTAGTTCTTGTCTTAAAATCAAAAAGATGCAAGCTTCAGTCTGGCTTTGTCCAATCTTGATCTTCCTATTAAAATGCCATTAGCATATGTTTGTACAGTCACTGACCAAATTATTAAATACTAGAGATTTTAATAAAAAATCTTAAATCCATTTTAGTTGCACATAAATATTATTTATGGCTTGTTGCAGAGCTGTGGGATGATAGTGATATGTCTTTGACTTCTTTCTGGTATTGCACTTTGTTTAGTCTTTACTGAAATTGAAAACAATGTAAATGTTCAAGGTTAGTTTAAAGACATGTTTGTGCAAAATAAGTAATTAGTTTGTATCTTTTATTATAATTTGTAAAATACATCATTTGGTATCAAAGCTTTAATGTTACTAAAAACATATTTTGGTTAATACAAGCAGCAAAAGCTATTTTTTTTTAACATTGTGCTCTTATTGTAGGTAAAATCCACTGACCAATTTTGCACATATTATATGTTTATTAGTTCACATTCATGGAGCATGCTTACAGTGTCATTTCCAAAGCTGTGATCTACTTTCTAATAAAAAAAGAATATCAAAGATTTTTTAAAGAATGTTTCAATCCTATTGTGATAAATATTCTCTTTGTAGGTTTTGTGAGGAACGTTGTCACTGGTGATCAGTATCGTTTTGTCGATAAAAGCACAACATGGACTGCTTATTTCTCAGCAGCATTTATCATGATGGTTTTTGTAAGTATACGTTTATATTTGCCTTAGTGAATTTGCTGTTCAAATATTACTTAGATGGTATTTTTGTAGAGATTTTCTCACAAATAATACATCCTAATATGTTCTTATTCTTGCTTAGTTGAAGTTTTCATCGAGAAGTTGGTTGTATAGCTTCAATTATGATTTTGGCGTTCAGTAGACTTTGGCTAATAGACTTCAAATTTTTACAAGCCAATCTTGACTCATTACTAGCCACAGACTTAGGCACAAGTTACTAATATTTAAATGCAATATTATAATTTATATTCAGTGAAAGATTGTAATATATTCATAAGAAGTTATATTCAGTGAAATAATTGTAAGAATATTCAGTATAGAAATAATAAGATAGTTTAAAATTACACTTTTAAGTTATATTTTATAAACACTAGCATGTAAAAATAAACAGATTTGGATAATATTTTTGTTTCATTTTCCACTCATTTGGTCAGATTCTACAATTTTATTGACTTTTCTTTGATATCCCTAGGGTTGTTAGCAAAAAGTCATTAACCACAGTGGCTACAAGTACACAAAAGTTTACTAGCCATATTTAAGTTATTAGCCAGCTGGCTAGTGACTACCTATAGTTGGTTAAAATTGAAACTGCTAACATAAGTTTTGATTATTTTAGGAAATAAATTGAGTCTAATTTTCAGAATTCTCTGAATTCTTTATTTCTTATTCTGTAATTCCATATATGGCATTTCTCATGACTTTTTTTGATACACACACATATCAACTAGAATGAATACCTGGCATTACCTGGGATTCAAGATGCAAATCTCTAATTAAAGTTATGCCAGAACTCACAGCCAGTTCAAAAATGAAAACCAAATAATTCGTTATCATTGCGACGGTTTGTGGAAACATTGTCACTTTCAATAACCTATTCATGCATCAGCAAATTGAAGCTTCTATGATTCTAATATTTTAGTAAATACAGACCATTCTAAAAAATCTGATGTGGGCAACACATGACTTTCCTTATATAATGCAATGAATTTACTACTTTTACAGTAAAAAAATAGGTTTTTCTTATAGTAGATACTTATATTCTTTCCAAGATATTGAATTTTCGACAATTAGTCGTCATTTTACATTGATTTAGCCTCATTTTTATCCATTTGGCGAGATTTTTGTTAATTTGGTAACATATCAAAATGTTGGCCAAATTCGTCGCCAAAATCTTGCCAAGCTTTATGGACGGAGAAATAAGTTATTCTTATAGCAGATAAATGACTATTGCCATTCAAATACAAAAGTATTACTCAAAGTATCTTTTCTCATGAATGGAACGAGCTAGATCCACGAGAATGGTGTCACCAAATTTATTGCATGGTATTATACATATGAAAACTGAACATGTTTCTCAATAGGAAATATTCTTTTATTATTTTATATGATTTTTTGATAATTTTTTAAAAAATGTGCAATATCTCTAGAACGGTTCATGTTACCGTTCTAAAATTTATGTCAATCGTTTTCTAATGAAAAATTACATAAGAAATGCCTATTTGCATAACTTTATTAAAGGTTTTGATTTTTTGATGATTTTTTCAAAATATCACATGAAAATTTAGGGGGATTCTGAACATTCGATTACGTTTAAAAACAATAGACTTCCAGTATTCATGGATTGTGATTTTTGTACCAAATTTCATTCGAATCATTTCATTCATTCGAGAGATATCATCTCCACAGACTCACTGGCACACACACACACGCAGACATCACCTCAAAAATGTTTGATTCATGATCAGGGATGCTTGAAACATGCTCTCCCGTTGAAAACTTGAATTCGAATTTTTGACCCCGTCACATTACTTTCCTTATACATTATGTAAATAAGGAAAGTAAAAATTATCTTTTAAGGGAGGCTGTTTTTTTAATTTGCCGTTAATGAATTTTTCAACGAGATTCAGTAAATATTATTCAGATAAGAGACGAAAAAATACAGTCCTTTTGTATTCCCGTTGGAGTGATGTCACAACTGGTGGTGTGTTAATTGCTATGGCGATTTAATACTTTAAATATGAAGCATGGGGGTTTTGAGCAAGCATGGCATTGTTACAATACCGTGGTTGTCAAATTGTGTTGCACATTTTTCTGTTTTGTAGGGAAAATAATTTCAGGGATTTACATTCATCCTAAAATTTCTAAAAGTTTGAAGCTTCCTTTTAGTTACTAAAATTAACCTAAAATTTTGTAATGTTTTGCTGTGGCGTCAAATTCACTCTACTATCGCCCGAATACATTCTATTCATACGGCAATTGATGTTAAAAAAGACTTCAGAAATTAAAACGTTGTTCAAAATAGCACTCATCTTTTACAAAGTCAAAGACGACAAAAGTGTCAATCATGACAAAATCGCCGATTCTCAATGGTTAAATCCTCGCCGTCCGCGGGTGGTTTTAGTGAAATACGATCGCAAGACGAATGGCAACCCACGTGATCATTTACGACCGGAGTTTGGGGGAGATTCTTTTGTTTGTGGGAGTAGGAATCTCCACAGGATATCTTAGGAATCTCCAGCGCAAGCTAACAAACCTAGAAGTCTTTAACCTCTCAAAGAAATAAAATAGAAAAAGACGGGTTCGATTGTTGAATAGTGTGCTTCCTCATATTTACTAGATAAATCACAAAGTTTCTCTTTCTTTGCAAAGTTAAAATTTTGCTCAACTATTCTTTGTTGGGAATCAATTGTGTGCAAAAATTTTGAAGAATTTTAGGTCTAAATCCAATAATACAAATATAGTTAGTCGGATTAGGATTCTCTTACGCCTGTCATTACGTAATATTTGATCAACATCATGTCAAAACAGGAGAGTAGAGAAGGAATTTTTGTCTGCTGTTAGCATCCTCTCTAGGCATGGATGATATTAAAGGATATCTCTTCAAAAGGATGCATTGTGTAGGGGCCTGGACCACATAGCAGTTTATGAAGAAAAGCAATGGATAAAATAAAATATGGCATAGTAGGGAGGTCCCTCAATTGGATCGCATTAAAAACAATGAAAGAGCAGAAATGTGAAGAATGCTAAATAAACACATTCCCACTTTTTTTAAACTTAAAATTTTGTCAAATTATTCCATGTTTAGTATGCATCTGGGATGAAAAGTACCAAAGATTTGAACTCTGTAAGAATTTTTGCTCAAAAACCAATATTTAAAAATATAGTTTTCTGGACTAGAGTTCTTTTGAGCCGCAGGAACTTGTGTATGTGTTTTTGTTGATTCTATCAAAACAGAGGATGATTGAAGGGAAAATAGCCGTGTCTAGATTAACACGTTGCAGTAGCTTTAATGAAATATAGGATAACTTATTTCCCTCATATTATTTAATTACTGCCTTTGGCGACCAGCCCTATTGTTTTATAAAAAGTTTTTAAACTTTCAATACCTTTCTTCCAGTAGCTGCCGATCGTGCACCTATGCGACGTAAGCCATAAATAACGGGCAGTTCATAAAGTAACTGTCGATCGCACACTTACGTTACGTGCACAAGTTACGGCTAAGTGTGCAGCTTATGAAGTGTTGATCTTGTACACGCGCAATCAATATCAGCTACGCTCGCAAGTTACGGCTAACGATGTAGTTCAGGAAGTAGCTGTCGATTGCACGTCTCCGTTACGTGCCCAAGTCATGACTAATGGTTCATTTCATGAAGTAGCTGTGTATCGCACACCTCAGCTACACGCATAAATTGTGGCTAGCGGTGCATTTCATGGAATAAATGTCGATCGCACGCCTTCGTTACTTGCGCAAGTCATGGCTAACGCTGCAGTTGATGAAGTAGCTATCATTCGCATACTTCAGCTATGCGGGCAAGTCACGGCTAACGGTACATTTAATGAAGTATCTGTCTATCTCAGCTATGCACGTAAATTACGGCTAATGATGTAGTTCATGAAGTAGCTGTCGTTTTCACGTCTCCGTTATGCGCTCAAGTCATAACTAATGGTTCAGGTCATTAAGTAGCTGTCTATCGCATACCTCAGCTACACGCATAAATCATGGTTACCCATGCAGTTCATGGAGTAGATGTCGATTGCACGCCTTCGTTACGCACGCAAGTCATGGCTAACGGTTCAGTTAATATAGCAGTTGTCAATTGCACACCTCAGCTACGCGGTCAAGTCACGGCTAACGGTACAGTTGATGAAGTAGCTGTTGGAAAAATCGAATGTAAACATCGCGATTCACGTTTCCTGTGAACGGGCGTTCATGCAAATTTCTTATGAACGACTCTTTCCGTTCACCGGCGTGAACTGTGACATTTTACCATCATGAGGAGTCATGCAAATCGGATTCCCAATGCGTACGCATCTCATTTGCATATTCAGGGGCGTTTCCGTAACGACCCAGTATCGGGTATATAAGACGGAACTTTCTTGAAGCATTTGATCCTGATCCAGTTTGGTTCGGTTCAGTTCAGCTGATGTTCAGCATTTAGTTGAAGCTGTTCGCTCATTTAGTTCGCAGTTCAGTTGCGTGGACTGTTACGACAATCTGTTAAGACGATGTTAGCAGGCTATCGCTAACATACTACGACGATAAGATGGACTTTGTTCTTAGTCGACATGTTTGATATGTTAGCTTAAGTTGGATGTGTTCTTTTATAACACAGACTTGTAAGTTCTGCTCTGTGACGGTATTTTGATACGTGTAGTTGTTCACGACGTTAATTAACGGTGAATAGTATGAAGTCATAGTGTATCGGTGCATCAAGTAATTGAATCTTTCCTGCCAAGTGTGATACCAGCGGTGGTGGCTTCGGAGAAATATGCACGTTATCATGGTAGTATACATTTTATTATATACTACATTAAATGCTTCAAGGAAGTTCTAGAACCAACTCAATCTTTACAAGCTTTCGAGCTTCATGTATATAGTCTTGTTTACGTTTCGGCATGGATTTTTACAAAGTATTGTAAAATTGCCTAAATATGCTTTATTTCACAAATAAAGTGAAATTAATTTCTACTTAACATGTTGCATCTGTCTTCAATTTACAAATGAACATTTTCACTGGAGGTTTTTATTGCGTGTCTCTGCTGAACGAAACTCAACTATCTCGTTCGAGTCGAATCTATTTTCCATGCATGCATTGCCAAAATTAAATTTTTATTATTATTATATTTGACAACAGTAGCTATCTATCTCAGCTACGCGTGCAAGTTACAGCTAACGATATAGTTCATCAAGTGGCTGTTGATAGCACGTTTCCGTTATGCGAGCAAGTTATGACTAACGGTGCAGTTCATAAAGTAGAACGGTGCAGTTGATATAGCAGTTGTCAATTGCACACCTCAGCTACGCGGTCAAGTCACGGCTAACGGTACAGTTGATGAAGTAGCTATCTATCTCAGCTACGCGCGCAAGTTACGGCTAACGATATAGTTCATCAAATGGCTGTTGATCGCACGTTTCCGTTACGCACGCAAGCTATGACTAACGGTGCAGTTCATAAAAATGAATTCTTCAATATTGTGTTATTTTATAATGAATAAGGAATTGTTAGGATTATCATGAACTAAAATAGCATTTAGAAAATATTTCTTGTATTTAATTACAATGAATAATATATAATAATTATAAAGACTTAGATTTCAGAAACAAAATATTCAAATGTCCACATTTGTTCAGTGAGATCCATGGCCTTGCACAAGAACTGACAGCTCTTCAAACTATGGTTGTGTCTTTAAAAGGCTGTATCTTAAGTCATGTTCTGGGTTTTTAATCGTAATTTTCATGAAAGTAAGTGTAGAAAAGCCAGGTTTACATACATTTTTGTGTTAAAAACATTCTTTCATAACTCCATTCCTTGATATAGGTTTTTCTTTTTTCAATTTTATCCAGAACCAGCATCTGTTAAAAAAAAATTTCATTAGTGGCACAAAATTTCATAGTTTTGGATGCCAATAAGTTCTTTTTAGAGAACAGCAATATTTTGGTTTTTATAGGACAGCAGCTATTGTACTATGACCCATCCCATAAACCTGGGTGACCCACTTTTGGGTCATGAGAACTGACAGTTCTTTAAACTGACTGTGGTTGTATCTTTCAAAATGCTGCATCTCAAGTCATGTTGTGGCCTTTTAATTTTAGTTTTTATAACAGTAAGCACAGAGAAACCAGCTTCATATAAATATGTAATCATAAACATTCTTGTATAACTTCGCTCCTTGTATAAGTTTTTCTTTTTTTCAATTTCATTCATAGCTAACATTTAGACTTTGTTAAAAAACTATGATGTAAAAATTTTTTTTGGACACCAGTAAGTTATTTCTAGAGATCGATGATATTTTGTTTTTATATGACAGCTATGGCTCGGTGACCCATCCCATAAGCCTGGGTGACCTACTCTTGGGTCATGAGAGCTGACATCTCAAGTCATGTTATGAGCTTTTAATTTTAGCTTTCATTACATTTATCACAGAAAAGCCAGCTTCACATAACTATGTTGTTGAAACTGTTCTTTCATATCTTCACTCCATGTATAGGTTTTTCTTTTTTCAATTTTATCTAAAACAAGCATATAGACTCTGTTAAAAAACCATGATGCAAAATTTCAGTATTTTGGATGCCAACAAGTAATTTCTGGAGATTAGCAATGTTTTACTATGGCAGTTATGATGCAGTGACCCATCCCATAAGCCTGAGTGGCCCACTTTTGGGTTGTGACCCATAGGTTAACAACCTCTGCATTATACAGGGTGTCCCAAAAAGATTGAAACATGCTTTAATTCTTTACCTGTTGGAGATAAGTGGGCAATGTAAATTGCAAAAATGTTGAAAGTAAGGTAGGAAATAAGACTACGTTAATGAAATAGTCCTCCCATTAATTTTCAAAAAATTATACTTTTTAAATTTTTATACGACCCCCCCCCCCCCCCCCCTAGACAAATTTGGTTAATCAGAAAATTTTTATTTTTAATGCAACAAGATCATTAAAAAAAACTGCATATCTGTATCTTTAAAATTGAGCGAGTTATATTTAAATGAAAATTGAACATTGTGAATGGGGACCCTGTATCAAATTAGAAATATAAATTTGTGACATATTACAAAAAAGATAAAACTAGATGATAATATATAGGATACCCAACTGCGTAGTGAGTACCACTGCTTTATATGATCTTTGTCTGTGTAATAGTTTATTTAGATGCATTTGTGATAAAAATTTTGACACATATTAACGCATTTTTGATCTAAACAGTTTCCATCATCAATTTGTTTATGATCCCTAGTTTCACTGATGAAACAGCCTTTCACATGGTACGGAAAAGTGGCATGAGTCAGATTTCTTACTTTATCATAATTCAGTTGATTTTAAAGATACAGATATGCAGTTTTTTAAATGATCTTGTTGCATTAAAATTAAAAATTTTCTGATTGACCAAATTTGTCTAAGGGGATCGTATGGAAATTAAAAAAAAGTATAACTTTTTGAAAATGAATGGGAGGACTATTTCATTAGTGTAGTCTTGTTTCCTACCTTACTTTCAACATTTTTGCAATTTACAATGCCCACTTATCTCTAACAGGTAAAGAATTAAAAGCTCATTTCAATCTTTTTGGGACACCCTGTATATTCCATATGAAAAATGGATATATTGCTAGTATCTAATAAAAATGTAAGTATCTAGAATTAGAAATTATCTTTGAGGTTTACAGTAATCTTATGGTTAATGATGATATCAAGTCCAAATGAAAGTTATTAAAAGCAAATTACTCAGGTGCTGCAGTATAATATATGACTGCGTAATAATTAACCTAAAACATGTAGAGATGTATCAATGCATTTAAATATATTTCAATGAAATATGCAGTTTTACTACCATGGTCATGCATTTTTGAATAATGTATATTTTAAACAATATTT
The DNA here is from genome assembly GCA_951213105.1 of Amaurobius ferox. Lineage (NCBI taxonomy): Eukaryota > Metazoa > Arthropoda > Arachnida > Araneae > Amaurobiidae > Amaurobius > Amaurobius ferox. The sequence continues at coordinate 83,762,546 of OX578143.1, forward strand.
TTAAAGCATTCCTCCTTACAAAAAATTTGTATAATTTATCACTTTCTTTTTTTAGACACTGTCCATTTCAATGCTGTTGAGGTATTCACATCATCAGATATTTATGTTTATTGGTAATATGTAGTTTTATTATTTGTAAATCTAAATTATATTATCTTATGTAATAATACTGTGTAAACTTTATTAAAAATGCAGAAGTGAGAACAATGCTTAAATCTGAGATATGACCAATCATACATGACTTTCACTACATATTATGATAAATTCACTTCCAAAATATTTTGGGCACTGAAGACTTTTGACGTGAGTAGCATTTATGAGAGAAGTATCTGTCTGATATCAGAGTGCTACGAAAGTGTAAACAATTTATGCTTGTTTTATCATAAATAGGGTATCATCTATAATAATAGAAAATGATGTTGATCTATCTGTGTTGATCGCGTAGCAGAAAATCTAAGTGACAAACAGCTAAGAAATTTAGTACAATAATACTTCAGTTCAGGCCCAAAGATACCACAGACTGATTTTTTAAAAATTTGAATTAACTTTTCAGTTATTAAATGTTAAAGCACCATTTTGAGAGATGTTCATACAAATCTGTTTCTTAGCGATCTTAAATTTTATCACAGAGTTTCTATATTGGCACTATCAAAAAGACAAAAAGAAACAAAAATTGTCTTTCAAACAAACTTTGAATGGAATCCATGCAATCTATCAATAAACAGATTTTCACGAATTTTTAAAAAATGTGTACTTTTCATGTTTTGAAAATGTAACTGATTTTTCAAATTGCAATAACCTAATTTTAAAATTGACTGACAATCCAATTTTTATAATTTAATAACAGCTCCTTTAAATGTTACACACTGTTTCAAGACAAAACAATATTTCTTAAAGCATTAATTATCCTTCATTAATTATAAATTTATAAGGTATAAATGCATCATAAATTTTTAACAAACCTTGGAATTTAGCAAAATATCATGTCAAAAATTATCCCTTTCATGCATGCGCACAAACACCGATAAGCAGGGATTGTGATGTGCAGACTCCCTTTTTTGGAATTTGGCAGTAAACGTCAGGTGATGGCGAGTGTACATCAGGTGGCATCACTAGCATTCTCAGACACAGCCTCTAAAGAAGTTTTTTAGGGACTGTGCTCTCGGAACATGCTAAACAAACTGGATGATAAAAATCAAATATGATATCTCGATAAATATTTTCGAATACAAGTATTTTAAATTAGAAAATGTACAGTTGATTTTAAGTAAGTTACTGAAAATCAACAGTACGTTTGAATGTGCCCCATGTGCTTATTTTGGATGTATCAAAGAGGAGATTCATTTAAAATTTAGTTGTGGGAGAATCATGGTAAACAATTCACCAAAACTTTCAATTCTTTTTCTTTTGTTTTTCTTTCTTCATTGTCTATGCTGTTGTTCTATATCTCAACTTTTGTTATGGTGATATTTTCATATCTCCAGAAAATGAAAATGCATTTCTCAAAAGTGTTTGAAGCTATCATACTCTATTATCTTTAAATTAAATATATATATTTCCTAATTAAATATATATACAGTAAATATTATGCACATATGTTTATCATATTTTTGAATAAAGGAATTATGCATATTTTGGATGGTTTGTTTTGAGGATTTCATCTTTTTCAATTTCTACAGAAAAAAAAAAAAAAAAAAAATTAGCATTTTATTTATTTTTAAATATTACTTTTACAAATATTACTTTGATTGAATAGTGTATTTAGCTTATTTTCATTTATTTACTTTCTTTGTTTATAAACTTTTCTTTGTGAAATTAAAAATGTGAATGGGGATTTTTTAAAGTTTACGAATGTAACTTAAATATCTTAATAGTGGTTTAATATAAAATAACACACATAATAAAACATTCTATTGTGGTACTTATTGTTTTCTATAGCATTCTGTTTCAAAAATTAAGTTGTAATTTTTTTAATATAATTTTCCAAAAATTTTAATCAAGTTAAACATATTGCAAAAAGTGTTAAGTTAAAAGCATATTTACTCCTCCAGTTCTTCACATTTGGAGAATTGAAGGCAGACACAAGCAAACTATGTTATTAGATCGAAATTGTAGCTTTTATATGACTTGCTATTTTGTTCTGAAATGTCTGTTTAAAATCATGTGATAATGTCATGTATGATATGCTACAAAATAGTCTTTGAAGTTTTTGCATAAAATTACATATGGAATATAATATTTAACTTTCCCATGTTTGATACATTGAGAAATTTATGATAAACTAGTGTTTAAGTCTGTCAAAGTTAGGGACACTAAAAGAAAATTAAAATATTCCCAAAAGCACTTAGCATGAAAAATAATTATCTTATAATCAAAAGTCTGGATCAGTTAGATTCTGATCCCTGATTGTTACTATAAATATGCATATATTTAGCTTTCTAGGTCACAAGTTGGGCTTCTGACGAGTCTGGACAGACTTTTTGACTTTCCAGCTCACCTATTTTGTCCGCCCTCATTGGAGAAATAAAAAATCCAGTTCTGTTAGGTGCTATACAGTAATCTATACTATAAGTGTGCATATATTTAACATTCTAGGTCACCGGGTGGACTTCTGGAGAGTCAAGAAGGACTTTTCCACCCCTTTAATTTTCTTTGCCCCCAGGATCAAATTTAAAATGTGATTCCGATAGGTTGTGTTTATTTTGCTGATATTATGAGTGCAAAGTTTGTCTTTTAGGTTGCAGGGGGAGGGGGTTGTGGAAAGACAAAATTACATTAGACACTTATAGAGATTTGTATAGGAAAAAGACAATGTCTCTAGAATGGCACTGCCAACATTTAGATTTGATCATTTTCTATTTTAAAATGGCATTTGAAATCATTATTTTTGTACATGCTTGACTGCAGGTAACATCCATATTTTCTTGTGTCAATGTCAGAAAAATATCTGAAGTATGAGAGTTTGTTTTACATTTTTATACATTCATATCCCATATTGTTTAGATCCACTTACGTCATCAGTATCATACTGAAAAATTATTAGTTTTTCAAAATTTTCTAAAATTTATTTTCACAAGTTGACAGCAGGTTAAATACATGCAATTTGTTCCAAAACTCTGATCATTTCTAGTAACATTGTTCTTCAATATTCATCAGTCAAAAGAAAGGCCATAATAAAAAACAATTCCTATCATTTTCATTGTTCTTTATCCAAATTCTTTTCAGGAATATTTATCCCAAGTTTTGAAATCCTAATGTTCCACTTAGAGACAAACATTCACAAATTCTTGAACAGCATATACATATATTTTATTTGTTGGCACTACACAATACATTAAAAAGAACATTTACAATCTTTAATCGAATCCAAATTTAATCTAATTTAATCTAATACAATTAAAAGAGTTTTCGTATGTGTGCATGTATAGATAGTCCAGTGATAGGGTATTGAGAGACAGGTTGGGATATTTTTTAACACTACTCTTTTAATAGCTTTTTTATATGTCCAGCTTGGATGCTTATTTTATACCCAAAAGGATGTTACCAAATATTAAATAAGAAGTTTTACAGCCATTCAATCAATATATGTAAGCAGATGATTTTAATATTACCCGAATCCAATAAGAAAATTCTTAATAACATTAATATTTAAAGAATAAAACAATTAATAAAATGAACAAAAATTAAAACTGAAATTATGAAAAAAATTTGGAATATTAAACTGCTCTGGATTTAAAAAATGGATGAAATTGAAATGTTTAGAATACCAGGAATTAGAATTTATTGAAAAATCATGATAAATAAATTATTTCTTAACTGGAAAGTAGAAGTGTAGTATTAAAATAAGTATTGTACTTACTCATGGATTTTCATTATTCAATTGAAAAATTAATTTGCCAGTTGTAAGTGGACAACCATGATTTTTGAGTCATAATTATATTAGATTTCTTTTATTGTATGTAAAGCTGTTTCTATAGAAATATTGAAAAATGCATTTGTCATAGCTTTTAATCTGAATATGTATATTATTTATGCATACTTTATGCTTATGCAAATATGTTTTATTTTTAGTTGAGCTGTTGCATGTCTTTGAATTTAATACTAGTGTAAGCTTTCCTGCAGCACCACTGTTGACTGTGGTTTTGGCATTAGTTGGTATGTAATGTTTTATATGTATATCATTTTGTTACTTTTTTTAGATTTATTTTGATACATGGATTTTATACAAGTGTTTAAGTTCAGTGTTGATTCTTATTCCTTGAAAGGAAAATTCATGTTTTTACCTCTTTTTCTTTCCTGAATTGATCAATTAAGCAATCAAAATTAAAATGATAAAGAAAATTTGTTTGTGTCCAACTCTTCAGATATACACAAAAAATATTTTTACATTTTTAAAGTGTTTTTCATTTTAAATTTAAGTGAACTAAACATTTTTAGAGGATATTTTCTCTCAAGCTGCTCATTTCATTTTCCCATGGAGAATAATCCCTAACCTCTGCCTTGTTTTTTTTTTTTTTTTTTTTGCAATTTTTTTCACTGTTTTTTACCAAGCATATCTTTTGAAAAGAGGAAGGTTTATGCTTTTTAAAATGTCAGTAAAATAGAAGTATTTTTAATATGTATGGAAAAGTAAGCATTTATTTTACAAAAATATTAGAAATACTTCTGATTTTTTAAAAAAAGCACAAACCTTCTTAATTCTCATCATTTATGTTTGGGAAAAAATAAAAAACTAAACAAACTAGTGGACTATTTTAGGATACAACAAGGCAGTGGTTTTTCATGTGTGCCACATGTACCTCTTGGCGGTAGGTGGTAAAATTTTGGAGAATGCGCCATGAGATAACCCCAATTATTGATGAACTGTGCATGCATAAGCAAGCTCGCTCAACAATCTCACTTATGTAAAATATTTATAATTTTATATGTTGTTTGTCATGTATAAGATGTAATTGTTTGTCATTTTTTGTGTTTATCGATATATGTAATTTATGAATACAAAATTTAATGTATATATACATACACTGGCGGAAAATAAAATCTCAACACCAAGAAGGAGTTGTGCTAGATAAATGAAATTTGGGAGGCGCGATTTTATACATATGAAAGATGACGCCTATTCAAATTTCGCGCTAGACGAATAAGAGTGGTGCTAGTAGCACCACTATGATTATGCAAATCATAATTGCTTTAAATATGCGATGTAAACTTCGTGAGCGTTATTTATTGTCCGGATATTTTCCACTCAGTACCATCTTTGGCACGGAGATTTGCTGAAGTAGAGGTATTGCGTTGAAGGTGAGTTGAATGACACATCGTTACCATCAGAGTCTGTTTGCTCCTCTGAAGAGCTGACACTGTGCTCTGTAATTTCATTTTCATCAGAAACTACAAAATCGGCATCGCTATCACCACCGTTATCACTGGAATTCTCACTAAGTAGCTGCAAAAGTGCTAGACACTCATCAGTAGTCAGTCTCTTCCTACAAGACATCGTGTCAAAATTTTATGCAATAATTTACATCTAGTACGGGCACAGTCATTGTTTGTTCTTGAAACATGCCGAATAATACCAAAAAGTTAATGCAATCATTCTTACAGCTTACAGTAGCGCAACGCCACAGTCAGATCGCATCATCGTGTGAAATCTCTCTAGTAGTCATTTTGACCGCTGCTGTCATTCTAGGAAGATCGTTGATTTGTTCTCTTATTATAAAACCTAGAATAATTTTCTTCTGTGTGTTCAGTAACTTTAAGAAAATAAGAAATTCATAAAATTTCAATGGGCTGGGATTAGCCGTTTAGGAGGAATCATTTCTTAAAGTAGTTACGTGGTCAAAATGACCGCTTCCGTCGTTCTAGTGTTAAGAATGTTTGTTTCACACTGAAACTTAGCTTTGCAAATTGATGTTAAAGGTGAAAGGATTTTTAAATCCACTGGTCATTTATTTTATAATTTTTTTCAACAAAATATTTTTTAACGTTGATAAAATTTTGAAAATCTGACTTAGTATATCAGTTTGGATTTATTCCTTGACTGTCTTTAACAAGTATTTCTCAGAAAGAATAATTTCCATTTTCCATATTAGGAAAATTTGTGTAATTGTACTTTGCATTTTATCTCTTCCTCATGAGTTAAATTTTCTGGGAGGTATCTCATATCTCTTCTGAAGATGTGTGCCCCCCTTCTGTTAAGAACTCCCATGAGTTAATAGATGCATTTTCTCCCTATGTTTTAATTGATATATTTGTCGATATTTGAAGCAATGTGAAATTTTTTTTGTAAAACCCAAAATTTTCCTATTTAGGTTCACTGATAGGCTAATTTTTGTAGTCGTTTTGAAATAGTGTCATTTCAGACATTCAGTTGAGGGGGTCACGTCACTTGATCCACCCAGCTGTCTCAGTTTCTGAGCTATTTAAGATTTAAAAATTAAAAAAAAAAATTGTTAAAAAATATTATTAAATTTTTGATTTGATCCTTTGGTCTGATGTTTTCTTTGACATTCTGTTCCCCCTCCCTGGCAACTTCCCAAATCCCTTAATTTTGCTTCTACTTTCATTTGAGACCAATTTTGCTCAGATACAGCTTGGGTGCATCTGTTACTTCAAATAGCAACCCCCCCCCCCCCCTTCCCAATCCTAATGTCATACTTTGCCTGTAATTGAGTGATTTTCGTTCTGCTGGTGGCTATAGTCTCTGCACCATTTCTGTATGTCACCTGTATAGACATCTTCGTGTCAAGCTCCTGGGCATAATTTTTATTTCAATTACCCCCCCTCTAATTTTACTTCTCAGGTCCTAATTGAATGATTTTGGTTCTGCTGATGGCTATAGTTTCTGCACCATCGCTATGTGGGACCTGGATATACATCTTTTTTGTGTCGTCTGTCTAAAAGCTACTTTTTGCGAATTCCATTGCGACTGCTCTCTTGTGTTATGAGATCAGTTTATAATAGGATAGATGGGGTATCAAAAGGTCTTTATTAAGGCATAGTTATTCAGAGGCTTATGTGCCTGTGTAGTGGGTATGTTTGTTTTTTCTTTTGTTTATTTATTTAATAAAATGATTGCTAAACTTGAATTGTGGGTAAAAAACATGTTAATTGAATTTTAGTCAGATTAATTGATTTGACTATTCAACCAAAATGTTTAATCGTGACTAACACTTAATTGATAAATCAGTTTGATTAATCGACTGGCTGGAATAAGATTGAGATTTGGTAAAGAGGTTGTCCAAAGTGCATTTCCATTAATTTTTACCATGCTTCTAAAGACTTTTTCCATATATGTTTTTTTTTTTTAATTTTAACCATATTTGCATTATTTAATCTCATTTTGACAAATCTGTTTTTAAAATGCTTTTGACTAAGTTTATCTTGCTAGTGAGATGCAATTTATTTCTTTATAAATTTTATAAGCTATAACCGTTATGCATTTTGCATTTAGGCATGGAAGCCATCATGTCAGAGTTCTTTAATGATTCTACTACTGCTTTCTACATTATTCTTATTGTGTGGGTAGCTGATCAATATGATACCATATGCTGCCACACTCCAATTACCAAAAGACATTGGTTGAGGTAAGTTTAAAAATTTCTATTATAGGCAAGCAACTTGAAATATATTAATTTATATTGTAAAATCAGAGGTACTTGGCATTGGTCATGATTTATATAATTTGCAAATTCTTAAAAAAAAAAAGAAAATCAAATTTTTATTAAACAAAAGTTCCTATGTCCAGTTATGAGTTGATAAAATTTTAGCAACTTGTATTCTAGAGAACTAAACTGGTGCACTTAAAAGAAACATGTATTGGTTCAACACACAACTAGTCTGTGTTCAATCAGTTAACTAGTTCAATTACAGGCAACCATGGCATATGTCAGAAATTATAAAACAGGGGGACTTACTTAGTTAAAAAAGAGTCTGTACTTTTTACATCCATTTTTATTATAAAAATACAAATAGTACACACTTTTGTACATCACAATTTAAATATGTCATATATTATTATCTCACAATTTAAACATGTCATATATCATACAATAGTGAAGCGATGAGAATATGGTAAGGGAATGAACTTCTTATGTGGTTGAATATCTGATAATTGTCAATTTTGTGTCCCTTGAGTTTTAGAAAATAATAAATAAATAAAATAGAAATTTTTTGAAACATTTGTTAAGATTCAATCTGTTATACATATTTTTTAATACTATAAATGTACTTTTGACTTGGAAAAAGTGCCATTTTGTCATTTCTGTTACTGCCCCCCCCCCCTGACCGACCAATGATGAGTTGAGTTGTCATCTCCTAATTACATGAGTAAAAAGCATAAATAATAGAAATGAATTGGGGGAAGCTTAAGATATTATGATTTTAACTTGCAGAAACATTCTTATTTCTAATATATATACTATTTTGCGAAATTACTGATACATGTTTGTCCCTGAGAGACAGTGATATTACGATGTCTTAAAATAGCAGTAATTCTTAATATGAAGGAAAATTTAAAAATACTGTGTCTTCTGTTAGTGCAGAAGGACAAGTTATGCATAGTGCATATTTTGTTTCCCAATGTTAGTTTTGATTTCAGTGCAGAACAAAACAAATCTATGTCATTTCTGCTATGGTTATTTCTGACACAGAAACCTAATGATATGCATTAAAATTCCATTGCATATGTTCATTTTATCTTTGTGTTCATTACATCTTTGTCATCCATTAGAAATCTTAAATGACTTTCCAAAAACTAAGCAAAAGTTTCCAGAAACTATGAAGTTAATTTTTTTTTTTTTAACTTAAAAATTGACAATTATCAGGAATTCAGCCATAGCACTTAAGTGTAAAAGCTTCAAATGAAAGTATTGAGTCATTAGGGCAAACAGTTGAAAAGAAAAGAGAACCTATGTTCAATGGCTAGTAATAAGTTCAGGGTTCAATGTTCACTATTTGCTTTTCACTGTTACTTGCTAACTTTTAGAGGATTTCATCATCCTTTCATTAAAATTTGGATGTTTCTCTTTTTAATGTCATTAAAAGAGAAAATTGTGCTCCAAAAAGTTATAAAATCTGTTCATTATAGAAAGTAGAATTAATATATTTTCTTTTTAGAGGAATTTAATTTATGTTGATATAGCTATCGTTTTTTATTTATCAAATACTTTGACAGGATTTGTCAAAAAGAATAGAAAGTGGGCAAAATAGTTTGGAAAACCAGGCTGGCTGCAAATTGACTAATTCTGGTGACAGTAGGCCTTGATATTCAGCAAAAATTTCTCAACCTAGAGCTGAGAATGCTGCTTGTCTGCTATACTATACATTGGTAAGAGAGCTGAAAATCATCAGTTTTCCAAACCAGGAGCCAGGGTTGTGAAATAGATATTCTAAATCTTTAAATTAGTCTTTTTACTTAATCTTTTTACTGTCTAACTATGTCTCCTTCATAAATAGCTTATGTATTTATTAATAGTCTGCAAGATCTTACAATTTATTGGCTTAAAGCTTGTATTATACTCTGAAAATGCTGCATCTATCATGATCAATTATATAAAATATCATCAAAATTCTGCTAAAATTTTCTACATTGGCAATGTAAAAATTGCTGGAATCTGTGATTTTTGTGTGATCTTGGCAGGATTTTGTACTGTTGACAATGACATGCTAAATTTTTGTGCTAAATAGATATTAGTGATCACACGATTAGAGTCTCATACAGCACTATGAATTCGGAAGCATCCATTTCCATTCTTATTTTAATTTCAGTAAAACATAACTTTTGTTTCATTACAATGTTTCTGTGTTAATGTTAATCCTTATTAAGATATTTTTTATAAGAATTGTTTGTAATTGATAAACATTTGATGTTTTATTTATTGTAGAAAGACTGTTAACAAATGTATATATATATATATATATATATATTATATGCACTCTAAGACCTTAACATCGACGCACCAAGAAAGAATTATCCAAATAAGACAAAATTTGGTACGTGTAATGTGGATGTACTTTTCTGTACATCCACATTAATAGAAATGATTAGAATTTCAGAACAATTGGATGATTTATTGCACTGAAAGATCTATACAAAATGAGCACGTCAATATGGCGATGATCCATCTCTGGTCTTGATACGAGCTGCTACCCGACGTGGCATTAATGCATAAAGTTGCCAGATGGTGTTCTGAAGGATGCCTTTCCAAATAGTCTCTAATTGACGAGCTAATTCGTCTACATTCTGGTGGTTGCAGGCAATGCCCCATCTCTGCCCAAATGTGCTCAATAGGTGAGAGATCTGGGGATTTGGCTGGCCATGGAAGTATGTCTTAAGCATGCAGACAATCAATAGAGAGGCGTGCCGTATGTGGCCTGGCATTATCATGCTGAAAATTAGCCCAGGGTATCGTGAAGGGAATGGCAATACAACGGGTCCATAGAATGTCGGCAGCGTACTTCTGTACTGTGATGGTGCCACAGAGGACTATCAAAGGGGTCCGGCCCTCAAACAAAATGGCACCCCAGACCATAACTCCTTGTTGTCGGGCCGTGTGGCATGTGACAGTAAGAGCAGGATCCTGACGATATCGGGGCTTTCTCCAGACATTTCTGTGCTGGTCGTGGAGACTCAGTTTGAAACGGGACTCATCACTGAAGACAATTTGTTCCCAATCTGAACAATTCCACTTTGATCGGGCCTAGCACCATTGTAATTGCTGTTGATGGTGCATACTGGTCAGTAGTAAGTAGCGTAATGGGCACCGCATGTATAGATTCCGCTCCCGTAGTCTTCTATTAATGGTCCAGGCGGTAACTTCGGTGTTTGTCACATTTTGGATGGTTAATAATGACGGATCTCGTGCTGTCACAGCTGCTCTGACAATCGCTCATCTCCCCATTCTGTCATTGCTCTAGGCCATCCGCTGCCCGCTTGCTGCTGAAATCTGCCATTCCGGACCCATTTTTGCTAATATCATCTAATTGCTGCACGCTCCTACCCAAATACCGAGTGATTCATCAGTGTGCAAATCCAGCCTCATGCAGTCTGACTGCACGCTTTCATTCAAACTCTTGCATATGCTCGTAGTGGCCGCCAATTGACCGGTGAGGCATTGTTACACTCAAGGTATGTAAACGCAATTGAAGTCAACTGCTGATTTTGTTCCTAAAATCGAGGTTTGCTCCTTATATACACCACCATGGTGCTCAGTTTCAATGTGCTGTAGCTCCGTCTATTTCTTCATTGGCTGTAAATTTTTGATCATTTGCATATTCGGTCAACAGGTGTTTGCATGTAAAGTTTCATTACTATCGGATTATTTTGTGGGGTACGTCAATTTTTTTTACTTATGTATATATATATATATTTATATACTCTATCTATCTATATATATATAAAATAATATTTTATGAAATTCCAATGATAGAATAAAGATAAATTGTAGCACATATAACCATAACTTAATAAGAAAGCCAAGTACAAAACCAAATTTAAATATTTACTAAATAATCAATTATTACGATAAAGGAAAACTGTCATGTAAGCAAAATTATATTCTAATTCTTAAAAAATAAAGAATAAAAATAGCTTATAAATAACTAAAGATATATTAGAGATAAAATGTAACATATGTATAAAAACATTACTAGTAGATAATATGTAACACATGTATAAAATACAATACTTATAAATAATAAATCCAAAATTAAAACAATTGACTTAAAATTGAATCATATATGTATCATCTACTCTTACGGAAAAGGAGAGGTAGACAAATAACCACTATGACTTTCCAATTTGTAAAAAATAGAGATGCAACAGTAATAGGGAGGACAAAACTAATACAGTACATATTACAGTCATCAAACCATGAGCATCGATATTAAATCAATGGTGAGATTACAAAAATAGAGAAACTGAAAATAACAAAGCAATAAAGCAAAATAAGTGGAAAAGCTTCAGGCTTAATGTAGATCATTATGATAGACTTATCTCCAGGGCACAGCATCTAACCATAATAACTAAGAAAAAGCTTGTATAACCAATAATAAAAACCATCTCAAGTAATCAGGAAATATTAAAATCACCAAGACAGTCATACCAAGCCCACTATGCCGATAAAATAAATGAACAGTACTGACCCGAAATCAGAGATTAACCAGAATTAAATTCATCTTCAGGTCTGAGCATCTAATTCTAATTAACCCAAACAAATGCTTCAGATTTAGCAATAGTAAGTTACTATAAATGCCAAAACTTAGACTACAGACACAAAAAGAGGAAGAATTGAAGAAAAGAAAAATAGGTAATCAAGCATTACCAGGTTCCATGCAGCATGAACTTTCGTACACGTGTGAGTGCGAGATGAAAAAAGTCGAGAAACATTGAGAGGAAGTATGATGAAATATATCATGGGAAGTAGAAGAACAGATGGTTACAGTAATCTTCCATAGAACCCATCCAGTGAGTTAAGAGTACGAGACTGGACAATTGCACATTCATATATATATAAAATTAAATATTCCAAAATAAAGTTATTTTTAAATAATTTTATTCCGGAGTCTGAGTTGGACTATTCTACTGACTTTTGACTTCACCCAAAAATTTTATCAACTCCAATTCTACAACTTGGACTCTTAACTCCACAATCCTGGCAGTGGTTCTAAAAGGAGCATATTGGTTGATTTATTGTACAGTTAAATTAATTACAGTATCAAAGCAAATAAAAGTTTATAATTGCACCCTCCTTAAAATTTTGGATAACTGCTTTTCATTTCAAGACAATTATTTTACCCATATTAAAACCAAATCAATTTACATAGTGATTTTTTAGAATTAATTTCATAATGGGTAGGATACCTATATAGTACATATCTGTGTATTGCAAATCTTACAAAAAAAAATCAGTTAAGTGTTTATTTGTTAAATCTTTGATTCATTATTTTTATTTGCTCATTCTGTCATTATTAAATTATTAGTGTATTTTTGTTTAAATTTTGAAAATGTCTCGCTTCCTATTTTTCAGATTTTTCTACTTGTATCACTTTGCATTTTATGCTTATCATTATCGCTTCAATGGCCAGTACAGTAGCCTTGCATTGGCAACATCTTGGCTCTTTATTCAAGTAAGCTGTTTTCATTGTCTGATAAAAATCATATGGTTCATATACAGGTTGAGTCAGAACTATTGGGCCAAACTTTAAGGGGTGATAAATCACATCTAAACAAGCAATTTTTGTCATACAAAGCAGGGTCATAATGCAATAGGTGAACCGCTAGGTGGTAGCTCATGAAATGAGGAAATGATAGCTCTCTTGTGAAAAGAGGAAACGCAGAAATGACAGAGTAGGCATGAAGTACGTTTTACTGACAGAAATTGCAGGATGCATGGACAACCCGTTGCTTGGCAAACCGTTCTTTGGGATACATTTAAGGCATGGGAAAGTGCCCGCATGCTGCTTTTCGGACGATCTTCAACCCTCTGTAGAATGTTCTCTTCAACTTGTGGCGTCCTCACACTCCTGGAACTTCCTGTATCATGCATGCATGATCGCATTTTTCATAAAATGCTAATAGATATCCAAAATGTGAAAATGAAACAAGAGGTTTTAGCTTTTTTGTTAAAGAAATTTTAAACTCAGCTTAAACCCTGGCTAGTTCTGACGCAGTCGTCACTGCATTCAATGTCAGCGATGTCTAGCCTTTCACCTTTTGCATTACGACCCTGCTTTGTATGACAAAAATTGCTTGTTTAGATGTGATTTATCACCCCTTAAAGTTTGGCCCATTTGTTCTGACTCACCCTGTATACTATTAAAATCAACCAGAGTATGTAAATGTGTATGAATGCATCCCCTTGTCCCAGAATAGTGTATCTTCAGAGACAAAAGCTATCAAAATAACCTTATGAGTCTGAGCCCATTCAAAAAACAAAAATTTAAAAGTAATATATATATATATATATATATATATATATTTAATTTTTATCCTTTTATTGAAAAAGTTTACCTAAAATTTTCTTTTTGTTATCTGGTTATCTGTTATTACCTTCATTTTTGAAAGACTGTTCAATTCACTGTCTGGATTTCAAGATATTTGGGGAGGGGGGGGGGGAGGAGTTAGAAGTAAAGGTTAAGAGGGTGAATATCTTGTTTATTATTTTTAATAGCAATATGCGGACATTACAGACACAAGGTGGACAGTTATACTCGGGGACAACTTAACTTGATTATACAGAGCCAGTAAAAAGTGGTAATTGTTTAAATCTAATGCTCTGATTTGCTGCAGTTGAATTCATCCGTAGAGCTATGTCACAAACGAGTGGGAAAGGAAGAGCCATATTTGGCATAATTAACACTCAAATACAATTTATATTTCATTAAATTTTTATATCTGTAATATCATTTTATTGAGGATTCATTACTAATTCCAAGTTTAGACAATAATTTAAAAATTATGTAACAAATAAATTTTCGAAGAATGTTGTGCAAGTGCAAAAATTGCAATTTATTTAAGATAATTTGTGTGCTTTTTAAAGTATGCAAAACTTTTGCATAATCATACATCTTACACACTGCAAAACTTTTTTTAGTTTGGAGTATGTATTTAACCCTTTCTCAACGGTTGGCACGCCCGCGTGTCGACTGCGAACTTGCATTCAATGACGGACGGCACACATTTGTAATAGAGAAAACTTTACACTAAACGGCGAGTGGCGCGTATGCGTATTTTCACATGGAACGTTTTAATTTGTCTACTAGATGGCATTAAATGCCCGTGGAAACAACTTCAATGTATTTTGCAGATAATTGACCTTGGTATAAGGAGGATCCAATGAATTATTTCTCTATTTGGAGCGGTGAAACATGGTTTTGTAATATAAACAATTAGAGCACTTCTCTCAGCATCAACAATTTTATAATTGAGTTTCAGGTCATGTTTTGATTTCAGCTTTATGATTTCATTGGTGAATCATAGGAATATAAGAGAGTATTTTTTTTTGTTTGGGTTTTAGAGGCAGTGAAATTATTTGTTTATTTCGGATAAAAGAATGAGAGCAACTAACGAGTATTTTGTATTCAGATTTGTATGAAAAATATACATCAAATAGAAAATAAATATTTCTTTTATTCCTGAAAAAAGTAGATTTCTGTGTTGAATAAGTGATTTTTAGTGAATTTTTTTCGAGAGTTAGGCTTAGCGCAAAAAAATTGCCGTCCCCTGGGAACAGTTCAGAAGCGAAGTGCTCCGTTCTTTGGGCTGCGGCAGTTCCGGAATGCTGCCGTCATGAAAGAGTTAATAAGGCACTTAAATATATTATAAACGTTAAATTGTATGCATTTACGTTAAATTGTATTAAATTCACACTGCATCTGAATGATATTGGTGATTGAAACACCAGTTGAATCCGACACAGTAATTAAAAGCTCGGAATGAGACTTTGAATGTTCATCTTTTGATTTGTGGAAAGTATTCATTGCAATACCCTTTGCACTACCATGAAAATGTTTTCTTTTTGTATGTAGCTAAAACTTGTAACTTCTAAATGTATAAAGCTATCTAATAAGTTAATGAAATGTAAGGAAATGCTACTCAATCCACTAAGTTGGGAAAGGAAGGATTAAAACAACAAGAGCTTAATTAATCGATCCAAAAATATATGAAATCCGAAAAGGAACAAATATGTTGTAAATAAAAAAAAAAACGGGAAAATTCGAACCCCAAGGGGAGTTGTTCTTTTTTCTCAGTTTTTGCCGCAAGGGTTATAAAAAAATCTGATGTGGGCAGCACATGACTTTTCCTGCAGACTTATATCCATGTTCTTTTTATTTTAATTAAATTTAATTCACTTTTAATTCAATTTTCGTTCTCATGTGGTAACTGGACTTATTTTCAAAGATGGCATAGAGAAAATATGAAAAAACTAAAATATCTCGAGAACGGCTAGTCCTATAGTGTAATAGGGTTGGTCTTATTCTTTTCATAGTTAAAAATTACATATAAAACAAGCATTTAATGGATATATTTGAGCATACGTAGTTTTTTATTTTAGATTTTGTCGATTTTTGAAGGCAGGTTATTTTTTTCCGAATCATACCAAAATCTGATCAGCACCAGGGTCACCCACAAGTAACTTATCTACCGAATTTTGTGAAATTTGGTCCATTAGTTTTTCAGCTAAAGTGGATACAGGCTTTTGCGGGCCATTTTGCTAAAAAAGGCTGTTTCTTTTATCCCGAATTGATTGTACCCCAAACTAATCAGCACCAGATTCGCCCACAAGTGACTTGCTTACCAAATTTTATTAAATTCGGTCAATTAGTTTTTGAGTTAGAGTGGATTCAAAATCTGCACAGACAGACATACACACAGACGTCAAGGCCAACGGCCGTACCGAGTTGATAACACCGGTTCTCGTTAGATCACCGGAGTCAAGCAGCATCGGGCGCGGTTAGTACTTGGGTGGGTGATCACCTGGGAGCACCGCGTGCTGTTGGCCCTTTTGTGCGTGGTAGCCCGGTGGTTTGCGCTGGATTTGCACGCTGCCACAACTGCCGCCGTGTTCATGCGGAGTACGATCACGTTAAACATGTGGGTCCGTAAGTCCTTCCGAGAGGTTGGTGGTAGGGGAAGGAGGGTACGGTCCCTGTGGATGCCTCCCCCACTGGGTTCCAGTCTAAATTGGGTGGCACTTCCCGGCCGTCCAAACAGTTACCTTACACCTTTCTGGTAGGTCGGATGGTCTGGGTCTCAACAACAACAACACACAGACGTCACGCTAAAAATATTTTTTTCGTATTCTAGAAGTCTCGAAATGTGTAGATCCTTCGAAAACTGGGGTTGCGATTTTCAGCATGATTCCAATACTTTTCATATACATTACCATATATTGCAGGGAAAGTAAAAAAGAAAAGAAAAAAAGCTCTGTGGGCATTTGATTCGTTGAAAGTTTTATGACAATCATAGTCAGTTAAATAATAAAAGTATACTAAAATTAAAACTTTCATTTTAAAGTTTTAAAACTGTAAGCTTAAATTTAAACAGTTAACAATAAATATTCAATAGTTTCAAATTTAATTAAAATTTTTATTTATCATTCATTCTTTCTGCCATACATTTGCGAGAAGATATATTTTCAAGAATTATTTTTATGATGGAAGGATCCATCTTCCAGTATAAATGCATATAATCAAATCAGGGTGTCGTCGAGTATAGTGATGTGTAAGGGCTGGAAGGTGAAGGTCTTGTTTTTTACATTCGTCACACCTGAGTAGAGGAGTGTATGGTGGTAGTGATTGCAACTTGTGCCACTTTTCTTGATAGATATACTTTTAGCAGTAGATTAAGTAAGCTTTTTTACTTTAACCGATGTAGCCCAGAAAAGTGTAGTGATCATGATTTAATCATAAGTTAAGATTTTACTGTAAATATATTGATAAGGTCGCTAGATACCAGAAATGACTTTTGTCGGTGGGTGGGTGTTAAATCATTAGTCCTTCAGAATCTGGAAAAACACTGAAGCTATTTGGACCCAACTTGGGTGTCAAGGTTTATATATATTGATGTGAATGCAGAAAAGAAATTTAAAAAAAAAAGTATATAGTTTAGCTATAAAATGCAATTATGTCAAAATAGTTGGTCCTTTATGGTCTCGAAAGCTGCTGAAGTGATTTGGACCAAATTTGGATAGTATACTATGTATATTGTGTAAATATGAATGCATAAAATTTATTTTTACTTTCTCATATTATAGAATATAGCATAGAGAAAGTATTGTTTCAATAAAATTTTTTGATTTTGAGATTTTGATGGCAATGTATTAGGACCTCTTGAACATGTTTTGACTATTTTTAGTGATGTCCACCTGTTTCTCTGTCATCTGTTTGTAGCCGATTTCGTGTGTACACAATAACTGCCACGAATATTGATGGATTTTCATGAAACTTGATATCTAGCTTTATTATTTAAAAATTTAGAACTAGATAGAATTTTTTGAAATTCAATCAAAAACTTCAAAATATATTCAAAATTTCATATTTCCTTAACATAGTAGTATAGGATAAAATTTGACATAATTATACTTAAAAGGAGTTATTTATGGCTCAATGATCATGGAACTTAACTTTTTCAATCATTGTAGTAAAAAATAGCTGTGATATAATTTTTGTGTATGACATTAGCAGCCCCTCTTTTGGGGGGGATCAAGTTAACCCACCAAGGGTTACATTCTCAAATTTGATATCAATTGAAAGATCTTTTTCAAGCCTTTTAAAAGATAACATGCTGTTTATGGAAAGGTAACATGCTGTAATTGTAATTGATCATTTAGACCAATGGTACGAATTTTTAAAAATTTTTCTTTCAAAATTTGCATAAAAAAGAATATCAAAAGCTACATAATAAAGGATTCTGGTATGGGAAGGTCAAAAACAAAATAATGGACAATAAATGTGATAATTATTTGCCTAAAATATTACTCTGATTGGATTGCGCCATACAGTATGTGAAAAATATTTAAATTTATTTAAAAATTTTAAGATAAACTTTAATGAACAGAGATCTAAATATAAAATCATTTAGTCTATTACAATAAATGTACCTCAATACAGTCGAATGGACCTGAATGTCTTTCAAGAGATGTTCTGAGTTATTGGATGCTGGATTAACAGAATTTTTATGTAATAATATATAACTAGAACGAATTATTACCCCAGGTCTCATATAAGCAACTACTCTTATAAAAAATTAAATAAGCACCCACTGCTTAAGTAATACATTCACGCTCCAAATCGCATAAGGCAGGACATGCTTAGTAAAATCCACCAGTTGGAGGTTGAATTCGTGGAGCATGCAGAGACTTTGCAGAACATGATTTGTGATCACTTAAAAAATTACTTATGAAATCAAAATCCCCCCTCCCCCCAAGTATACACCTGATATGTAAATAATGCAAATGAGGATGGAAATAACACAACTCAATTTCTGAAATGCCTGTTTTGAATAAAAATCATTCCTGCACTCAATTTTTTATGTTCACAGCTAAGCCAATTATGTAGTGCAATATACAATGTCAATTGTATAGCCCATTGTATATAATTTGATAATAGCTATATAAATACTTCACTGCTTGCTGAAAACTCCTTGTGCTCTGTATTTAAATTATGAGAATGGATGGGTTTATGATTTTTTTTTTTTTTTTTGAGTAGTATGTAATATATTTAGGAGCTGCTGTTAAATAATGAATGTTAAATGAAACATCATTTTTTTATATCATAATATAACGGAGATTTAAAATGCTCAAAATGTATATATTCTGTTCACAGTTTGTTTGAAAGAAAATTTTTTGATCTTTCCGATGGTGTCAAGGTGGAAATTCTGATGATATTTTAGATCACTAAGGAATCAATTTGTGTGAATATCACCCATAAATGTTATAAATCAGGCTAAAACGTAAAATAACAAAACTAATTTGAAAATTAAAAAAGTAACACTGAGGTGCACCTTCTTCCCGGCCGTCCAATTAGATACTCAAGTCCTCTGGATGAGTCGGACGGTCTGGGTCTTCACACTCACACTGAGGTGCACCTATTCGGATCCTGAAGTACCTGTGTACCAAATTTCATTGTCATACAATGCTTAGATTTCCCCCTACAGACACACACAGAGCCATATTCTTTTATTATGCAAGAGTTATTTATGTATAATTAATTTATATATTATATAAATAATATTATATAATATTATACATATAGTATTCATTTTTATTTTAAATATTATTAATATTATCAAATTATATACGTTATTAATCAGATTTTTCCAACTTACATTAAAAATATGTAATTTAAATTTTATATACCATATTTCATTAACTGGAAGACAATATCTATTGTAAAATGCACAATAATTTTTACCTCACAGGATTAATACCTCACAAGAAAATAATGAAATTGTTGAATAATTTGTCAGAAAATTATATTTGAGCAATGAAAATTTTACTTACATTTCAATATGCATTATATATAATTTTCTACAGTGATATGAGAGTCTACAAAATGTGATGTATAACACTTTACATTACATGCTTTCAGTTGACAAATGGAATATTTTGGTTTGCAGATCTCATTCAAATATAATGTTTCTTAAATTACACATTGTATGGGCAATTTTATTCAGTCATTGATATGCATTATATTTAAACTATTTTACATTGGAAGGAAAGTTAGGTCGGACGGTCTGGGTCTCAACAACAACAACATTGGAAGGAAAAAAATTCAAAATTTTAAAAGGAAAAAATTCAAAATTAGTAACCCCTGAAGAATTTCGGTCTACTTCCAAAACCTCACTAACCTTCCAATTGTTGTTTGATTAGTAAGTACCAAATTTGGCTGAGTTTGATTAAATGGTGTGCATTTGCATAGAGAGACAGACAAACTTTTAGGATTATAGTACATATATTATAAATTATATCTCATTTTTCTTATTCATTAAAAATTGTAATATATTTGTTCTTAAGATATTAAATTTGTTGTTATCAATATGTTATTGATAACAGCAAATTTAATGATTGGTATGTCTGATTTTGTTTTTTATTTTTCATTATGTGCAATCATTCCATATGATATAATTCTCTGTCAATGATATCAAATTCTTCAATCTCACTGGGAGATTGCTTGATCATGGCATCATTCAATTAACTTTTGCGCAAGCTATTTATGAATCAGATTTTAAAACACTATCCAGAAAGTGCTTTGCAATTATTATAAATACATTATAAATGTATGTAATAAAGTTTTCTTTGTTCAAATGCATAATTTTTTTTTGTAATGAGAGGAAGGATGACTATAATAAAGGATCCCATTAAAGTTTTGAAGTAGCTAAGGTAGCCTGCAGTCTTAAAAAGGTTAGACATCACTGCCTTAGAACGTAGTTGAACAGACAGACTTTCAAAATTATAATATAATATGTTATTAATCATTTCACATTTTCCATATTTTATTAAAAATTTTAATCTTTGTTCTTAAGATCATAACTTTACTGTTTTTATTAACACATTATTAAAATTATTCAATATTTTGTAGCATTCCATGCTTTTCTTTTTTCATCGCTATGAGCTACCAGCAGTCTTGCTAGCCGATGAACCTGTAATGGAACATGGGCATGATGACTCCCCATATGTGGAGAGCGATACACTGTCTCCAGATTCAGATGCATTATCTGACGACACTTTGTCTAGTTCTCCGAGTCAAGATAACTTGTCTCATGAACTTGAGGATTCTGTGAACGTCAATGAACCACAAGAAAATGATAATTCAAGTCCTAATGTATCCTCCACTGTTCGTGAAAATGATGCATTAACGAATTTTAAACAAACAGAACAATCTTCCAATCAAGATATTAGATCCAGTGTTGTGTTGTAAGATATACTGAGTTTATTTATTTATTTATTTCGATCTCATCTGGAATGAGTCAGATGTAGATATATGTAATTGTATTCTTGTTTTTAAATGATTTTAATATTGTTAACGTGGAGTTTATTTTTGGGGGGAGGGATTGTTTTTAGAATTATTTGTTTATTTAGTTTTATAAATCTTTTAAGCAGGGATGAGAATCTTCTGTTGATCTGTGAATTTCTGCACTTTGCATTTTATCCAGTATTTGTCAAGAGTGTTCTATTTTGCATTGAAAGCATCATGCTCGCATCCATTGTTACATTACTTTTTCTGCAATAAAATACTTCATTAATAGTAGCATAGAACACTGATTAAAAGTATCAAACAGTTTCAGAGGTAAAAAAAGTATCTTTTAGGATAGAGAAACAGAGCAACTATGCTAACGAAAGACAAGAATGCATCTATTGGTGGTCTTGCCTTTTGCTAAGGCCGTCTCTATCCTAAGGAAGGACGGCATTTTTGCCTTTAAAATTGATTATAAAATTGATTGATATTTTTATTCCAGATTAATTTTGACCATTGTTGGATAGCGATATGCTGCTTTTTTTTATGAATATAAATTTATTAAATATTTTTTCCAGCGTCTAGTGTTTTTATTGATCTGTAAAATTATTGATTACACTTTTTATTTATCTATGGAATTATTTATTAGAGTTTTTATTGATTTGTGGAATTATTGATTAGAGTTTTTATTGATCTGGGGATTATTGAATGCTTCTAAAAATATACATTTTTTAAATTAGTTTATATATTTTTCTAAAGGTCTGTAATTTTGTTCCATTTTGGTTATCTTCTTCAGATCCATGCCAGTTTTTGATCTCTTGAAAATACATGAATTTAATTTTGTTAACTTGAGGTTTTGAGGAAATATTTAAATTTTGTTAATAAGTCATAAAGTCCTTGATTTTTCTTCCCCAGTGATAGTTAAGTTACTAGTGCACTTTCGACAAAGTTTATGATAAAAATAATTTTTAATATTATCAAAACTAAAATTCTGATTGTGAGTGATTGTTTCTACTTCAGGACAAATGCATGTTTCATTTCTACTTCATAATTATTATATGCTCCGGTATGAAGCCAAAATTTTTGTGAGTATTTTGGTCATTAATAAATATTTTTGGTTCTTGAAAAGTCCTTGTATATTTTTTAAATATACGAGTGGAACCTTTTTTTTTTTATTGTATTTTTTTTCTTAGTTAATTTTTCAATTATCTGCTATTTTATTCTCACTTTTTGCTAAGAATCTTTCAATGATCTAATTTTGATTCTGTTTTTTGTGTTTTGAAAAATCATTCGTAGATATATGATTTCCCCCCTGGTTTTTGTGCTTTGTAAATCATTCACAAACCTGAATTTATTATTTATATTTGCATAGTACCATATTAGCTCAAATATAACTTGGTTTTGAATTTAATATTACCCATTAATTTTTCATGAGGGTATTCTTAAAAAAAAAAAGTTAAACATGGTTACTGAACATATTAAAAAAAAATCTACATTGTTAAGGAAATCATTTTTGTAATAGTTATTGTCTTTATTCAGAATTGCTCAGATCTTCATTAGATATACACTGTCTTCAAAAAGTTCCCAAAGAGCACAAAGTGCAATTCCTCCCTTTACTGTTTTGTGCTTCATTTTAAAAAAAAAAGTGTATAAAAATAGATATACCATAGTGGATTTTTATATACCTAAATCAGTGGTACGCAACCCTTGAATCGCAACCCCATTTGGAGTCACTATTTTTTTAAGAGGTTGCCGAAATGTATTTTATAGAAGACAAAGAGAATTAAAAAAAATATTTTGTATTTTTTGTTTCAATTTATAGATTTAAGTTGAAATTTTACATTTGAGCTGTCAAACATCTTGTATAATATTTTTTATTAATAAAATTTTCTTGTTTCAAAAATATCCTGTATACTATTTCTAGCTATATGAAACATTTTGACATTTTTAAGTGATAAATGCAACTAATATTAGTGAATGTAAAATAAACGCCTTTTCAAAATTGTACATATAATTATAACTTTAAACTTTTATTTCCAAAGGGTCTACTAAATAAAATAATAGTTCAGTGAGGGTCGCACCAATAAAAAATGTTGTGCATACTTTTCCATTAGTCCTCAAATACAATATAAGACCTTTATATATATATATATATATATATATATATATGTATATAATGGATGATAAAAAACATGCTATATATGGGTTAATATGGTAAGCAGTTCTCTCTTTGCACTTTTAAAGATTGTTCATTCTCATCCCTATGTAAAATGTTAATTATATGCAAAATTTTAAATCTATGAAAAATGAAGTTACTATTTTATGTTTTAAGCTTTTTCTATGTTAATGTGAAAGTTTCACTGATTACTTAAAAAAAACAAGTTTTGTGATAATTTTTGCATTTTTTTGGTTACTTTTAAAGTTTCAATTTTGTCTAAATTAGTTTAAAATGTTATCAAATTAATTTAAATATCTTGGCATGTAATTAAGTCATAAAAATTCAGAATGCTTTCATATTGCTTATTTCAATATAAATATTGTGATGAACAAATAAGGCCTGGCTGTTCTGTTATGGAACATTTGTCTAAAGTACGGAAGGATAAGAATGAATTCTTTTATGAAAGCAGTTACTTTTCATTGGCACCCAAACATGTTATGTAATTTTAAAGATTGGGAAGAAATAGTTTGTAGAAAAAGGCTCAGGAAGGTTTTACGGAATTAGCCAAATGTTTGATCTGTAAAATTAAGCAAATATGTGTGTCTCATTTTATATTTATATTCAGTTTCTCATTTTTAGCAAATACTTTAATTTCTGGATTTATTAACAATTTGGATTATTAAAAATTCTTTTCTACAGATACAGTGCATAAAGCTATAATTAAACATAGAGTTGCACTTCTAATAAGTTTTATTAACATATTTTTGTTGCATTGAAAAATGTAAAATGGTATATATAAACTATTTTGTGTATTTTTCAGGTTTTTAAGTATGATTTCACTATTTTGGGTTTTCGGATTGAAATGCAAGATATAATGTTTTGATATCTTCACCATTTCTGTATACTTTTACTTTCTTAAATTTTAGAAGTTCTTTATGGTGCAATTATTTTGTCTGCTAGCTTTTAATTTATATTTCGTATTTCATTTAGCAAGCTTATATGCTATTTTATGGAACTAATTATTTTAATATCTCACTATGCTATTTTATGGCACATGGTTGAACACTTAATTAGCATTCAGCTCTTGGCTTTGTGTTTTCAGTGAAGAAGTAACCCAAGCATTTCTAAAATGCATGTCTGCTTTTATTATTTTATTTGTGCAGCAATTTATATTGTGGTTTCCTTACCTACCCTATTAAGAGACAAATATGTTTATTTGTATGTGTATATATATATATATATATATATATGCAATAATATATATTAATATATCTGTTGCTTCTTGTTACAAAGTATCTACTTGGCATAGAAGCTGGCATTTTTTTTTTTAAATGTAGTTAACAATCCGAAGATGGGCACAAAAGTTTCGAAAATTTGAAAAATTCTTTAGATTTATAAATTTTTTCAAAAAACCTCTTTTTCAAGGGGTGGGGTGGGGGGTTAGCTAAAGATCTGTCGTCTGATTTAAAAATTAAGTTAAGCTCTCGATTTTCTTTTTACTCAGAGCCAGGTAAATTTGTTTTGAGCCCTATAAGCCTAATTTTCCAAAAAGTCAATAGTTTTTTCCTACAGAGTTTTAATTACCTTAAAACTATGAACCTTCCTGAGAATTCGACACCTTTTAATTTTTGCTCCTTCTCGTCTCAATTAAATAAAACCTTATTTATTTCACAATTTATCTTTATAATATTTTTTTATCATATGTCTAGCAGAATATCAACATTATTTGAGTGCCAATTCAAAGTTTTTTCTCGTACAAGAATCAAACTTACGACCTTGAGATAAGTGCTCTACCAACTGAGATGTTTCGGTCTTGTGAGGGAATCTCACAAATGCATTGCCAGAATTTCTGCTTTGAATTTTTGATAAAACTGGGGTTTTGCAGCTATTCTCTAAGCAAATTTTAAGCTTATAGTCACTACACTTTTAAAGCATTGAAAATAAAACTGTTGCTGAAAATGCTGGGTGTTTTGCATGAAGTATTAATTGTACAAAGTGTAATTAAAGATTGTGAGTGTTGCATTTAGGAAATGAGATCTGATTTTTATTACAACTGTAACATATATTTAATACTTAATTAATAAGTATATCTATGGAAATTGTATTTTGGAAATTTTTAAAATTTCAGTTGTCATTTAAGTTTTATATTAATGACTTCTAAATAGATGCAATTTATTTTAAAATTGTAAAATTTAACTGGATTAGAAAACACCTTTTTTGTTTATGTATGATATTGCAGCATAGCTTAATTCTTTTTAGAGAATAATTATTTTAATTTTTTCATAATTGTAATTTTATTTATCAAAGTTACAGTCAAATCCCTATTTAACAAAGGTACAAAATTCTATTTAAAAACTTTGTTATTTATTTAATAGAATTACAGTTTTATCATTTTTTATTTCAACTACCATCTCCATAAACTATTTTTAGATTATATTTTTAGTTTACCTTCAGTTTCTTATGTACATAAAGTCATAAAAATATTTAGATAAAAAAAGAATGTTAAATAGAGCCTTTTCTAGTTAAAGGATATTTATAACAAAATTTTGTATACATGCAAAATAATTTGCTAAATAAAGAAATTCACCTAATATACATTTGTTAAATAGAGGTTCGACTGTATATTATGATATATATTCATGGCACACTGACGTAAGGTTCACTTCACATGCTACAAAATTGATATTTTAGATTTAGATGAATATCTTTTACTTATATGATTTAGAATTCTCCCTAGAGGCTTTTAGGCATGCAGGTTTGTAAAAAGCATTATGGGGGGGAAAAAAGCTAGTTTCTAATCATAGTCACAAAACCTGACAATAGGAGGCATTTACTATAATTTGTAACTCACTGCAGCAAACAGTATTAGTAGATATTTTTTGTTCATAGCCAAACATTTAGCTTCTAGGTTCTCTTCCCAACTTACTAATAATGTTCATACTTATTAAAATTCTTTATAATTTGTGAAAAAAATAGTCATAATGTAAACTCATGGTTTGACTGTGGTTTCCTTTGATATTAAATCTTTATTTACTAATGTTCCTGTTGAGGGTTAATCGTCTTATATCTGGAAAAGATTGTATGAATTTCATTTGTCAAATTTGAAATTGATGAGCTTATTTCTCTAACTAGCACCTGTTTACCACAATCACTATCATTTTGTTTGCATGATAATTGGCTATCTCACTAATCATCCTGTTCTATTTCCCTGTATTGACAGCCTGGCCGACCTTGAACACAGTTTTTTTCACTTACATCTGAGATTCAACACAGCCTGTTTCATGCATCATCATTCACTAGGCCTAGTTCTTCTAAATTACTTCTCCTCCACCTATGAGACAAAATTCAATATAGGAATCAGCGCAAGAAGCTCTAGCAACTCTCCAGGCTTCTTTAACTTAATCCATCTTAATCGATCCCTCACTCGAGGGATCTGCTAGGAAACCCAATGGCTTATGTTACTCAAGTAGGAATTGATGGACCTCTTGCTTGGAATCCCTCGATTCCAAAGATAATTTGTGGAGAGCTGTCAAGAAGTTCGAGCATCCCCCCCCCCCCTATTCACAGCTCTGCTGGTGTTGTTTCCTCAGACTTAGAAAGCCAACACTATCGCAGACGCTTGCTACTATTTCAGTCTAATCACAATATCTATTGTAGCTGGATTATCTCAATGGTCTCTCAGTAGCTGAGATGTCTCTGTTACTCACCCTTTCCACTTATATTTCCTATATCCCCTTCTGAGATTAGTAGAAATATCTGTTGGCTTGGTGAAAATGTTACTGTTTCACTGGTTGCCAAAATATTCTAGGAAGAATGCTGTGATTACATTTTTAAAATAACATTAAATTTCATGTCCTTTTTTTACACATTATTTAGGTATTATCGTTTTTAAATAGTTATTGTATTGCAACATTGATAAAGTGGACAAAATCCCTAAAATAAATATTCTGTGAAATATTTGGTGAATGCTATAACCATTTTGTTATGAATATTGAATCCTCTTGTGGGTTTAATTATTAGGCTGTTAAAGTGGTAAATGTAGCAGATATGAAAGTTAAGTTAGGTGTTGCCTTACATCAGAGTGAAAAATATTATAATTATACTTGTTAAGAATTAAAATTAGCTGGATAAAAAGAATTACAGACTTTTTTTATCCGAAAAATGTAAATCTTGACATTTTTACCAGTTTGGAGCTTTTTAGTTTAGTATTGAAACCTGGGAGCTTGACGTTCAACACTTCTTACTGTATGTTCAATTGTGTGAGAGTAAGTTTTATTCAGTAATATTGCGATATCAAAACCACCTATTGCTCAACTTGGTAGAGCCAGAGGTGAGCTGGAGCCAGTTCTTGTCAGTTCGCCTTTACTGATTATTGAATTTTTTGAGAGAATGATTGCTGGTTTTTAAACTGATGCCCAGCACAATTCATTAGTTACACTGTAAATCCACACTGTTATAGATGCATACTAACTGCATGCTGTTGAGCATGTCTGTATTGTAATGATGTTGTGTAATGTTATTGATGTTGTGTGTACATTGCTTTATATAATTTAAATAGCCTATGTTACTCTGTTACTCAATTTAAAATTTAATATGCATTTTAGTATTTTAAAACTCACAGGCTATTTATTTGGAGATTAAATTGAAATGAAAAGTGGCTGATTTAGACATTAGTGCATGCCTGTGCATCCTAATGTCTAATACGCACATACATATAATTGTGAATACTATTTGCAATGTATTGTGGGGAAAAGTTATCTATAAAATATTTTACATTTTACATAATCATAGAAAATTTAAAAACACAGTGAAATTTGAACATGTAGTATGTTCAACATATATTTTACAAAATGTAGAGAAAAAAATGATTTTTGTATAAAACTTTCAGTACACATGTTTTAAACCATAAGAAGGAACATAAATCCAAACTTATCAGAAAATTAATAGACTCATTATTATAGCCTATCTTAAGTATACAATGATGGCAAAATATGTTACTACTGCACATGCATATAAAAAATGACTTCTAAATATACTTTTTCGTTCATTTTTTACCAGCCTTATAATAGATACTATGACCTGTAGATATATACTGTTTTTACTTATAACTAAATACAAGGTGCATCTATTAATTTCCAGGACTGATCTAATAACTTCGGAAAATATTATGTGAATTACATACCTATTTAATATGTTTCGAAGTAACTTCCACTTGCTGTAATGCACTTCTGTGCTCGGCTGCATAAGTTTCGGAATCAATTCTGATGTCGCGGTTATCTTGATGTCTTCGAGATCCTCAAATCTTGTTCCCTTCAGCAAATTTTTCAGTTTCAGAAACAAGAAAAAGTCTGCGGGTGCTAAGTCCGGAGAGTATGGAGGATGATTTAACAAAATTTATACAAACTTGCATCAAAATTTGCCGAACCACATCCTTGTCAATATTCAGTTCGTTGGCGAGTACTCGAATAGTCATTTGGCGATTCAATGTCACAAGCTCACGAACTTTCTCAATTGTTTCCAGCTTGCACACGAAAATCGGCCGTCCAGTGTATGCGTCATCTTCGATGCTTTCGTGTCTGTCCCTAAAACATCTAAACCATTCAAAAGTACGCTGTTTTCAACATTTCATGGGTTTCTTTCTGTGTTTTTCCCAATTTGAAGCAAAATTTGATATTAATCCTCTGCTGCATATCTGTACTTCGACAACAACAATTTAACAGCTACGTTTTAATGTGTGTTTCAACAACAACCTATTGCTTCAGAATGACACGCACTTCATGGGGCATGCACAGATACATTACCTTCCAGATATAAGCATTAATAAGTTCTGCCGAGTTACAGTTCTCGTACAGTTATGTCAGACCTGGAAATTAATAGCCACACCTTGTAGAATTTGAGTATTGTTTATGTAAAAAATTAGTAGAAAGCACAAAATGTGACTAATTAAAAAAAATAATTTAGACTTAATGTAAAACTTATTAAAGGGTAAGGATGTAATTGTTAATTCTGTGAAAACTTGAAGGTTAAAATATTAAAGTATATATTTGTAATGATGCTATAATTGATGTGTTCTGTTCTATTTTTAGAATGATGGTAAATATGGATTGACTGTTAGTTTTAAGTTTAACTTAAACAGAGATATATGCAAGTCAAAACTCTATTAAAGTGAACTGGTTATTATAACATTGACAGCTCACCACTGGGTTGAACCGACTCTTTGCCAAAATAAAATTCATTGTCTTTCAAAGGCTCAAATGCGCCAGAGCATTTATAGTTATTAACTATAAAATATCTTAGAATGCTGCTGTATGTTTTCAATATTGCAACAGTTGAGAAGTATGTGCAGTATTCTTGCTATTTGGAATTATTAATGTGATATGTAGTATATTAAATGAAAAGAATGAATATAAAGTTCTGAAATTTTTTGTATTCTTGAAATGTGAACTTTTCTGTTTAACCTTACAAGTTTTTGTGAAAAAATTCTGAAATATAGCATGTGATGGAAATTAGTCAAAGAGTAAGATTAGTCATGGAATGGGAATTGTATTTTTTGAAAATAAATGTTTGAGTGTGAAAACAGTAATATTTCATCTAATGGAAGTTTACTGTTTAACATTAGTAGTTGTATTCTATGCAAAAACTCAAGAGTTTATAGATAAAGTTCTGTATATCTACATGATATATGGATCCACACGAGTTTCAGAATATTGGGTTATAACTATCATATGAAATAAGAACATAATGTTTAATTTCCAATACTTTACACAAGTTACATGGAGTGTCCATGTATATTTGAAGTTGCAGGGAAGAATACTTTATAAATAAAAATGCTTGGAGTTCATAAACACTCTGCATGAGTAGTTAATCGTGTAATATTACCTCTTTTGTTTTCTGAACTATATATAAAGTGGTAGTTAATAAAATGCACCAATAATTATCCTATTGAATGACTGAAAATATGGATTTGGTTAAAAGTGGCACAAATTGTATCAAAGTAATTCCTTAAAAATCAAATAATGGTTCGTTCTGAGAGATTTACATCCTATTTCATTTCTAATCTGAAAATCCTAACAGATATTATGTTATTGCAAGGAGGTGCTTTTTTTGCACAAACTGACCAATTATCAAACAGATTGTTCTTAATTTAAAATATGTATTTGCAATAAAGCTTGAATATTTAGAAACTATTTCCACCCCCAAAATTGTGTTATGTGATTACCATACAGGGCTCTCTCATAAGTCCTTATGCATCCCTTTAACTTTTGTTTGAAATGCTCTATAGCTGCAGAAGTAGTCTATTAATAGAATTGTGACTATGCACTATCGATTGATAAACCTTGTAGCGTCTATGATGGTGAATTGAAGAAGTTAGAATTTATATCTTAAATGAAGCAGGATGGGCATAATGTTTCAATTACAAAGTCCTAGAGCATTTCTATTTAGTATGGAAAGATGCACAGTTTGTACATATCATGTACACAGATGGTAAAAAAATGAGTCAACTAAAAGGATAATTATTGCGCTGCATCATTTGTCTGCCATTTTAATACAATATTTATTATTTACTGCAAAACAGATAATTCTAAATAAATTAAAATTAGCTTTTTGTGCAGATCATTATTTTACCATGCATATTTCTTGCCGTTTCCTTCAGAAATACTTCAGTAGTAAACGAAATGTTGGCTCCATTTTTTATTGTCTGTGTACATGTATGTGCAAACAGCACACCTTTCCATACTAAATACAGGGTGCATACGGGTGCTTGAAAATTGGAAAAGTAAGTCATTTTAGATGACTATTTTCAAGGTCTTGAAAGTACTTGAAAATTTCCATTTTCTTGGTTAAGTCCTTGAAAGTGTTTGAAAAAAGCAGGGATGAAAATGTTCCGCAGATCCACAGCATTGTTTTTTTTTTTAAGTAGTTCTGCTTTCCCTGGAAAATTTCCTAGTGATTCTGCCATTCCTGAAAATTTCCTAAACAACTTTTTTTCCAAAAATTTCCTCAATAAACAATAACAGTAGTTTGCTATTTATTTTTCCTTCTAGAAGCGCATGCAACTTCAGAATGAGGGATTGATTGACGTCCTTGAAAAAAATTACATGGTACTTGAAAGTCCTTGAATATTCATTAAAGGAAAGTGTACTCACCTTGTAAATAGAGAATGCTCTAAAACTTTGTAATTGAAAATTTTCACCTATCTTGCTTCGTTTTCGAAATATAAATTCCAACTGCTTTAATTCACCTCTAAAGTATCTGCAAATTTTCTCAATCGATAGCTCATTGTCACTTTCCTATTAGTAGACTCTGCAGCTGTAAAACACTCCCAATTCAAAGTTAAAGGAGTGCATAAAGATTTTTGAGGAAACTGTATATTTCAGAGTTTTTCTGTAAAACTGGTAATTTTGCCCAGAAACGTTTTCCTTGTAATCTTTTTTGTCATAGCTTTACTCTTTCTGTTTTAAATGTAAGAATATGACAAGAAACAAATCAGAATTATTTTATTTATTAATTGTTTGTGTGTATTTCAATTGGAAATCTGTGGATGTAAGAAATGACTTGTGTTTTAATATTCGGTATTTTGATGTCTGTTTTTAGAGTGATGTTACTCAGGGTGTTCAATTTCTGTCATTTTAATTTTGTCCGAAGAATTTTTTTTTAGATATTTTATAGTTGAAAGAGAATTATTATGAAAATGTATATGTGTCTGTCTGTGTTCTTGCTTGTAAAATTCCAGATTCACATGATTGCTTTGTTTTGTCGTTTATAGCTATCAATAAAATGTTATGAAATTTATTTTGAAATCTTCTTTCTCTAAAGTATAAAAATCTGATGTGAAGCAGCACATGACTTTCCCTGCAGACTCAAATTCATAATTTCTTTATTTCTTTAATAATTCATTAGATTGAGTTTAATTGCACCAAATAACACTAAATTTGCATTTTTAATTCAATTTTTCTTTTATTTGGTAATTGGACATTTTTCCTATAGCGGTGTAACAAAAATGCAAAGAATCTCAAATATCTTGAGAACGGTTAGTCCTAAAGTATAATGGAGTGTATTATATTCTTTTCCTCGTCAAAAATTGCGTATAAAACAAGAATTTAATTTATACATTTCAACATGTCTTTTTTTTTAGATTTTTGCGGGTCATTTCGTAAAAAAAGGCAGGTTGTTCTTTTCCGAATCGTACCAAAATCTATTCAGCATCAGAGTGTCCCACAAGTAACTTATCTACCAAATTTTGTGAAATTTGGTCAATTAGTATTTTAGCTAGGGTGGATACATGAAATTTTTGTGGGCTATTTCGTAAAAAGAGGCAGGTTGTTCTTTTCCGAATCGTATCAAAATCTAATCAGCACCAGAGCATCCTACAAGTGACTTATCTATCAAATTTTGTGAAATTTGGTCAATTAATATTTTAGCTAGAGTGGATACATTAAATTTTTACGGGCCATTTCGCAAAAAAGGGCGGGTTCTGTTTTTACGAATGCTACCAAAAACTAATCAGCACCAGGGTCTCACCCAAGTGAGTTGCATACCAAATTTTATGAAATTCGGTCCATTAGTTTTTTAGTTAGAGTGGATACATACATTGCACAGACAGACACACACACAGAGACGTCACGCTAAAAATAGTTTTTTCGTATTCTAGAGGTCTCGAAACGTAGATCCGTCGAAAACTCGAGTTGCGATTTTCGGCATGATTCCAATACTTTCCCTATACATTACCATGTATTGCAGGGAAAGTAAAAACATGTGAACATTTTAATTAACTTAATTTTGGCTAATTCGAACTATTGGATAATTTAAACAAACACTTCTCTTGAAATTTCTATTCATACTTATGTTAAAAAAATTAAATTTGATTTGATTTCCTAAAACAAAATTGTGTATAATTTCAAAGTTAGAAAAATTCATATTAGCAAAGAGCATCTTAAAACCTATAAAATATTACAAGGAACTTTTAAGTTTCATGGTATTCATGGTACATATATTGTCTTGTCGGATAAGAAATTTCAGTGATTGATTTAGTAAAACAAAAAGGAGCAAGTGTTTCTGCCTTTTTGTCAGGGGGGTGGGGCAGTGCTGTTAGAATGTGTCGGGAAAGAGGTATTTTAAAATTATCTGAAAAATGTACTGATTGACCAGTTTCTTTAATATAAATAATGTAATCATAAAAAATATAAATGGAACTCAATGAAACATTAATAAATGGACTGGTTAATTTTTACTGAAGTTACTGTATTTTATATGTTCAATTAAAAAAAAAATATTTCAAAACATCTCAATAAAAAATAATCAAAATAGTTAGCTCACAAAATCATTCCAAATTACAGGTCAAAAGTATGCAAGTACATTCCGTTGAATTTATAAATAAAAGCTTACAATATTGCTATGTTAGAAAAGCTTTACTCTCAATCTGTCTGTTCGTTTGTCTGTGTAATGCTTGGCGACAAATTTGGCATTCGGGAAAAGTCCTCTTCATCTGACTGTCTGTATGACGTTGTAGGCAAAAACATTTGAAGTTTGAATTGTCTCGTGAACAGAAAACTAACATTTCTTATAATAGACTTGAAATTTAATGAATTGAACAGTAGCTTGTCAAAGTAAACTGAAAAATGAAAGTTTTCATTTTTTAGTTTACTTGGGTTGGGAGCTATTGATTAAGACGTTCATACTTTGAAATACATTCAAATAACATTTTCTAACTAGATATAAATTTAGTAGATCGTTATACCAAAATCACCGGATAAAATCCTTTTGTTGGAAAAATTAAATTCTTGGGGTTGACTTAGCTTATAACCAAACCATCAAATAATCGCTCTAAAACTGCTGCAATAACAACACAGTAAATAAAAACTTCGGAAATGCAACATACATAAAAAACAACAACAATTCGAATTCAAAATTTCAAGTGACATATAAATATCATTTTAAAACGAGATAAATTTAAATTTTATGAAGGAGATAGATCGTTTGATAAATATAAATTGTTATTAAGTGTTTTTACTATCTCAATATTTGATACTGTAGAAAAATAGCACCTCAAATATTTGACCATATCATTTCCGTATAGCAAGCGGGAAAGCATTGCAGCCAAATTCTTTATCCAGCCATTCTATGTAGTTTCATCTTTCAAAATACAATTTTCTTTTCGAAGCGAGATTTGGAAAACTGAAAAATATCAAATATTGATCGCCCTATAAAATCCTCTTGTGGAAAATCTAAAACATCTTTCAAGCTCATCATGTAAATTAATTTTTGAATTCTCTTTATGCCAGACTTTGTCGAATATTAAAGGATTGATGCCATCATCATTATGAACTTTCGTGTCAGTATTTTAAATATTTATTCAAAAACGCGCTCATCAGATATCGTCTGTTTGCATTTGCTACATAAATGATTCTTTTATTCCAAGGGCAATATTGAAATTTAAATTCTATAGTATTTTTAAATTTTCCTTATTAGTTTTATAGTCTTGCTCTAAAGACTTGAATAAGTCTTTAGAGCAAGAATATTGTGCGAGAAACGCAGTTTTGATCATAGATGGAATTAAAAAGATTTTTGGTGTAAAAAAAAAGAAGCGAGTAACTTTGTTGTTACTCGTTATAGCTTGATTTGAAACAACCCTCCTTTCCCTTATTTCGAATGGGAAAAGGATGTGTGTTATGTGGGATGTTACAATGTAAATGGAGAAAAGTTTTAATATTTTTTGGTTTTTTGAAATTTTTTTGGTGCGGTAAAGGGGAATTATGCAGCTTTATATTAATCGAACTCAGTTTATTTCGTCTTATAGGACAGCGAACGACGGAGTTATCGACGATGAAACGTTTGGATGCGATATTTGCAGCCACTCCACCGGGCGAGCGTGCGATGTTCGGCGCAAGCGGTAAGTGCTTACTGGCATATAAGACAGATGTCGATCCACAGATATCGCAGATACAAAACTTTGATTTTTTACTTTTCTACCAGAATTGTTTTATACAGGGTCGAATCACATTGTGACCACTTCTTACTTTTGACACCAACAGCGCGTAACCAATGAAAGAAGGCATGTGTTGTGAGCTGGCTTGGTGAGTATATAAGGCGTGGTGTAGGCATTCTGAAAACATATCATTCGTTGCTGTCATGGCTAAAAGGGGCGATTTAACAGATTTGCTAAAAAGGATGATTATCGGGTTTCGGACCATGGGTGGTGGTATTTTTGAAACAGCACAGTTTGTGAACTGTTCGCGTGCTACTGTGATTAAAGTGTATCGTCAATAGATAAATGGCACCATTGCGAATAAACGACGTGGAAACTGCGGAGCATCACGCGTCATTGATGTGAGAAGTGAACGTCAGTTCCTAAGGTTCATGAGGGCCGATCGCCGCGCTACAGTGGAGCAATTCACTGACCGAATGAATCAGGCGGCTACCGGAAGTGTGTTTCAAACGACAGTTCAGCCAACCATGCTGCGTATGGGCCTCCGAAACATATGGATGGTCACTGCTTCTATGCTTACGGAAGTGCATCTGCAGAAAAGGCTTATATTTGCACAGCAGTATCGAAATGGACCTCCGCTGATTGGCAAAAGATTACCTTCTCCGATGAGTCACGGTTTCTGCTTCATCGAACGGATGGACGTTGGCGTATAAAGCTTAAAAGATCGGAGAACAAACACTCATCAACCATTGCTGGAAGAAAACAAGGCGATGGAGGCAGCGTTATGGTTTGTGGAATGTTTTCGTGGCATTCTCTGGGTCCACTCATACTCGTGGAAGGCACTATGAACCGAATTCGTTATGAATCTATTCTTTCAGACAGACCACGTACACCCATACATGCTGATTGTCTTCCCTAGGGCGGATCTACCATCACGACAATGCGACGTGTCACACAGCGAGAACTGTCCGAGAATGGTTGTAAGAGTACGATGAAGATTTCAAAGTACTTCCCTGGTCCCCCAATGGACAATTCCGATTTTTTTTCAAAACTCTTAAAACCAATTCCGATTTAAAGAGAATTTTTTTCTGATTCCAAATATCCAAGCGAAAATCTCTTAAATTTATTTAAATATCAAGAAAAGAAAAAACGCAAAATCTGAGTAAACACAAAACGTCCTGTGATTAGCTCTGACAGCATATTCCCTGTTCGACCTAAGATGCAACATTCTATGGCGTTTTGCCTTGAGGTTGAGATATTTGCAGGGAGTTGAGGTTTAATTTTGTGTACAATCGAATTTTTGCATTCGTACTTGGTCTGTTTGAATTTAGACCATTTGCTGATTATTTTATTTTATTGAAAACATGGATCCTGGTTTTGATCCTAGTTTTTGAAGGGGGATCAGACAATTTGCCTAAGATCGATTTTACTGTGATGGGGCTCTATTTCAGAAACAATAAATATTTTGTGACAGCTGAAACTCGAGGTGTAAACTTGATATCCTTTTCTTGAAGGTTTATTATTATTATTATTATTATTATTATTATTATTATTATGTGAATTACATCTACATTTAAGGTATCTGTGGTGGAAATCGGAGCATTACGAAAAATGCACACATTTTGGACGCCAATTTCTCCGAACCTGATAGATAAAAAATTACATATTTTTTTTGTTTTGTTGGTCCAGATTATGAATATATAAAATAATTTTAATACTTTGGAACTTTTTCGAAAACACAACATCTGTCTGAGCGAGTGATTTTTAAATTTTTTTACTTTCACTCAAACTTTAAAAGATAGATATCTGTATAATAAAAGGCAATGTCTGCCTGTCTGTCTGTGTGTCTGTTTTATACACTATTATAGGCTCAGCGACCGCGCGTCGCAGAGCTACAAAATTTGACAATCGGAGACCCGGGGGGGGGGGGGGGGGAGGTGAAACGTGAAAACCGATTTTTAAAATTTGAATTATTTTTTTTTGTTATTTAATATTTTATGCGATTTCGACCGTTTTTTCCCTTTTCCCCCCTTTTTTCTCCACCATCCAGACGTCGTAGAAAAAAAAAACAAATCACACAACCGGAAAGAGCAGACAATTGCGAATAAACATATATCAATTTCAAATCTGAGGGACAAATTCTAATATTTTTTAAAGATTTTAAAACAAAAATCACTTTCGGCTCAAAAAACGAACTTTCGTTTTTAAATCCTCGCATCGGTAACTCGCGACGTTCTTGGCCAATCCACAAAATTCAAGAAGTTTCCAAAAGTCGCCAAGTCGGGGATATTGCGCAAAAGTCTCCGAATTTGTCGCCAAGGATAAGCGACTCTGACATTCAAATTATAATGGTTCATTATATTCGTAACAATATGATGTCACTTCCGTTACATACTTACGTTTTATTCCTGTTATTTCTTTCATGATTTACTTTGCACACCTGCGTCTTAAGACATTTTGCATCATAATTGTTTCAAGATAATGTTTTCTTTACATTGCATATGGTGTACTAGATGTTAAACCCGTTATATGACGGGGTACATAAAACTATGGTCCATAGCAAGTTCTTAATTTCTTAATTTCTTCACTTCTCCACTAGGGGTAGCTACAAACACTTTCATTCAATCAGGCATGGCTATTTAGATAGACATAAACATCTTAGAAACCTTTTATTCCGAAATTGTTGGGGCGGTTAAAAGCTTTGCTAGGAACACTATATACCCTCTTAGTGAAATTTGAGGATTTATATGAATTTCTTCTTCGATTTTCGAAACTTCATAACTATCGCCAAATTTACTGCCAAGCTCATGCTTGGCCCCTGCTTCACCGTAATGCCATTTGTCTGATAACTGTAAAAGTTGCTTTTCCTTTGAAGGAGTAGAGCAGGGAAAAAGATATATCTGTTAATTGCAACAGTATTTATATTATATCTATGTATAAAGAGCAGAACTCTGGATTTTTGTGTAACATATGACATCAAATATTAAAACTGAGACCATCATATGGCCCCAGTCCGTTCCATACATAATACAATGACTATATTTCTTTCACAGCGAAATTGTGATGTAAATGAGCTATATATATATATCTAACGCTTAACGTTTATTTTTGCTTCTCATAAGCAAAAGTTAGAACGAATCGTGATTTAAAATTGATTGATTCGTAAACTTATAAATCAATTTACCTCCATGGATTAATTTCCTATGCAAAATATTTATTGAACGAGTTAAAATTTAATTTTATTTAACTTATTATTTAAAAGATGTCACGGAATCTAACCTTTGTTAGTTTATTATTTTTATTTTCTCATACTATGTAATATAGTGTAGAGAAAGTATTGTTTTCACGAAGATTTTCGAATTCGAGATTTAGATGCTGATATATGCTTTAGAACCTCCTGAACGAGTTTTGACTATATTTGGAGTGATGTCAATCTGTTTGTCTGTATGTATGTTTGCGGTCGTTTTTTTGTGTATACTGTAGCTGCCACAAATATTAACGGATTTTCATGAAACTTTGTACCCAGCTTTTATATATATATATATATATATATATATATATATATATATATATATATATATATATATATATATATATATATATATATATATATATATATATATATATATATTATATATATATATATATATATATATATATATATATATATATTATATATATATATATATATATATATATATATATAAACCTAGAACTTGACTGAATATTTTAAAATGCGAGCAAAGAGTTCAAAGTTTATTCGAAATTTTATATTTTCTTAACATGGCAGCATAGACATAACCAATTTGACATAATCAATTTTGTAAATATAAATTATTAGCGCAATGCAAATTAGAATTGAAACATTAAAGAATATTCCTACGTATTCAAAATTATTTTACCTTTCAATTTATTTTTATCTTCATGCATTCTGTATTCTATCCTACGACTATGAAAAAGTAGTGATTAATTATACTCATAATTGGGGAATCTTTAATTTAAAAATAATCAAAAATACATATACTAAATACTACGCCTTTCTGTTGTGTCAACTAACAATAGTGGCTACTTTACTAACACTATCAACACCTAGATATAATTTTCAAAGCATTATAGCATTTTCAAGTGTTTCATTCATAGGAGTTTTATCTGCTTCTAACTCCATGATTTAAATAATTAAAAATAAACAAATTTTAATAGGAAATTTGATTTACGTAGACTTATCGCTTAGCCAGATTCAACCACTTTGAAATAACTATTGCAATTTCAATAATTAATTTATTTTGAGCAATAAAGATGGTTTAGACGAATTGGCATCAGCCGAAGGATTAGTATGAGTTATGAAAATTTTATTCTTGCAAAGTAGTACTCGATTTTCAGTAAAACGTATTTTTAGAGCGTTTTT
The DNA here is from genome assembly GCA_951213105.1 of Amaurobius ferox. Classification (NCBI taxonomy): domain Eukaryota; kingdom Metazoa; phylum Arthropoda; class Arachnida; order Araneae; family Amaurobiidae; genus Amaurobius; species Amaurobius ferox. The sequence continues at coordinate 83,802,488 of OX578143.1, forward strand.
AAATATGTTAGTTGTGTAAAATCCCTTTCAAGATATTATAGAGTTATGCAACTAATAATGTTGTGTATATACACGTGCGTTTATTGCATTTACCATTAATGTATATTTGAGGTATTGTATTTGTAGTTAAGGTACTTGCGGTATTGCATTTGCAATTGTATCAACGGTTAATAATATTTTTGTGATTTTGTGGGACATTTGCAGTTAATATGTAGTATCACCATATTTGTTTAAGAATAACTGAAATCGAAAATAAACTGAAGACTGCGATAGTTATAATACATTAAAAACAATAACAATAAAAACCGTTTAAAAGGTATTGCTATGAGCTAAATGCTAAAGCAGTTAAATTCAAGGTACTGTAATTATTTGAACCGTGATTTTGCATGCAGTTCAGTTAAAACAATATAAGTTCTACAATGATTGATAATGATTTACATTTTGATTCGCTCCATACGATGCGAAAGTCAAAAAATGATGCTTACTGTAAATCAAACTTTGCCAATAGTACTTGCGATTGCAATAAAGAAGTTCAGAAGACATACATAATAAAGAAGAAAGGTATGGTAAAACAGCATTATGAACCTGCATGTACAAAAGGAAGGCGTAGAAAATTGAATTATCTTATAGACAAATGTCCGTTGGCAAGTAATCGTTTACTACCGATATCTGCCAAGAGTGTACATGAAAAATTAAAACCACCATCAACTGTTCATCCACTTCGCAAGAAACTATTGGATATATGCACACGGCAGCAAGAAATAAAAAAATTGATAGAAATTGTAGATATAAAAATAATTCATTTAATTGATGGAGTTAACAAAGCCAAAAGCCCCGACAACACTTATGAAAAATTCTATTCTGAAGTTATCAGCATAATCGTCTGCTTTTTGTGTGGAGCAGAAGTTCCTGAAAACACAATAGAAAAACATTTAGAGCAGTGCTACCCTTGTTATGAAAAGGAAATATTTAGGAGGGAATACGTTGTAAAGCCAGACGATGTACAATGGAACATATTTTGCAACCAAAAACTTTCGAGAAATACCTACTGTAAAAAATTGAAAGTTCTATGTCCACTGCACTATGATCATTTCAGAAAACATGACGAAGTATGCGGTTATCCTGTGGTTGAGAATGGAGGTGCCAGTATTCACTGTGGAAACACTGCAATGAGCTGTGTCCATGGTAACTGGGAATTAATTCTAAGAGTTTGGCTGGATTTAGAAAAACTAAATCTGCTTTTCAAATTCAATAAATTGAAGGAAGAGGAAAATCAATTGAGAAGAAATGGTTTCTAGTGATAATTTATAACACGCATGTTTATTGAAATAATGGATAAAAATTCATTGTTATTCTGAATTTCTGATGATTGCAGTTTAAAATCGCTACATTTCTGATGAAGTGCACTATCTTCTATTAAACACTATTGTGGCCAAATGTATTTCGGAATTTTGAATATGTTGTATTTTTAGATGTATAAACTACATCTGATGGTAAGAATATACCAGTGTGGTCTAAAAAAAATATTTTTGCAATCAAATACATTAACATTTTTGCAAAGAAAAGTATGAACATTGACACTATGTTGGATAAATTATTATAAATGCTATTCCGGTTTGTAGTAATAATAATTATATATATGATGCAATACATAATTGCATATATAATATGTAACAATGAAGCAAAAATAGTGGTTCGATATAAATTTTATTTTACCTGCTGATCGATTACTATATTATTTCTTTCAAAGTTAAATATTTTGGGTAAAACCGTATTATACGGTTCGAAAATTGCCAATTACGTTTATTGAAACGATAAACAAAGGCTACACTCGATTCACTGGTAACCCCGCCGTCTTGATGGGAAATTGAGTTCAGCTATGGATGAACCATGGGGTTTGTTTGTTCGACTCGGACCGTCCGACTTACCAGAAGGTGTAAGGTATCTATTTGGACGACCGCGACAGTGCCACACAATTTAGACTGTAACCCCGTGGTGGGAGGCATCCACAGAGACTGTCCTTCCCCTACCACCAACTCTTAGAAGGACTTACGGACCCACACTCGAATCGAACTCAGGTCGTCCGAGTGCAATCCCTATGCCTTAACCACTGAGCTGCCCCATCCCAAACCATGGGGTCCACAACCCAGGACTTGGGGCTCGCCATAAGGCTTAGAACATCTATTTCCCTGAGCGGGAAAGAGTTCTCCCAAACAGATAGTAGGACCGACGGGCCACTTGGACCCGACGGTCAGAGGAAGTCGCGATTCCGACAAGCAACGGGTGCACCACCGAAGATAGCAAGGAGATCACCACACAGACCCACATTTAGCCAGGTAGGGACACGCGTCACCAGTCCTCATGAGGAGCATCGACAGAAACGGCCGAAACTCCCACAAACTAACTCTCTACCTCCATAGAATAAACAAATTAGGAGATTGTTTGGGTTGCGTACGTTGAAGATATTTTTATTTAGACCTCGCCGTATTAAAGAAACGGAAAGGAATTCTCAAGTTAGCTTGTGCGAAACTGGACTGGAAAAGTACATTTTAAAATCAGAAAAAATTCATAAATTTTCCTTTTAAGGCATTTGTATAGGATTCATTACATACAGAATTTGAGATTGTCGCGGAGGACGCAGTAGCCCAGTGGTTAGCGCGCGAGAATTGCACTCGATAGGCCCTGGTTCGATTCCCTCCACTGCCAAAATTGCTGCCGTGTTCACGCGGAGTACGATCACGTTAAACATGTGGGTCCGTAAGTCCTTCCGAGAGGTTGGTGGTAGGGGAAGGAGGGTACGGTCCCTGTGGATGCCTCTCCCACTGGGTTCCGGTCTAAATTGGGTGAATAAAAAGAAAGTTATGGAGATTGTGGCGGAGGGCGCGGTATCCCAGTGGTTTGCGCTCGGGAATTGCACTCGGTAGGCCCGGGTTCGATTCTCGCCACTGCCAAAACTGCTGCCGTGTTCACGCGGAGTACGATCACGTTAAACATCTGGGTCCGTAAGTCCTACCGAGAGGTTGGTGGTAGGGGAAGGAGGGCACCGTCCCTGTGGATGCCTCCCTCACTGGGTTCCGATCTAAATTGGGTGGCACTTCCTGGCCGTCCAAACAGTTACCTTACATCTTTCTGGTAGGTCGCGCCAGCGAGTTTGCCACGGTCAGAATTTGCCACGATAAGAATTTTCAAGGGTAGCGAACAGGCTGGTCGCCAAGGGCGGCTAGTGTAGAATAAAAGAAGATCAAATTTGGTTTCAAAATGAAACCGTGTTGGTATTATAGAGCCGGGAACTATTTCTTACAGTTCATTTATCTTTTATCTTCTATATTTCGCAACTTTTGTGTTTTAAAATTATTTTTCTGTATTGTATTATGCTATTCATATTTTATTTATACCCAGCCACAAATTTTTTATAGTGAAATTTTTTTCCTGGAGTCACTCATACCGCAGAACGTATTCGTAACCACGGCCAACGACAAAGCTGGGGTTCGCCCGCTGGAGCAGATGTCACGTGATCAATGTAGTCCCATGAGAAATGACGGCTTTTCCAAAATTCCCTATTCTGATACAGCGTAATTTTCAAAAATATTGTTCTTATTTCTAATACAAGAATAATGTACACGCTAACACTAAAATTCGCCGAGTGTTTAGCACTGAGAACAAATTAAATTGCACTTTTATCACAGGTACTTTTATTAGGTATTTTTCATATTAACTTTAAAAAATAATTTTAATTCAGAAATATTAATATTTACAGAATTTATACACTTAAGCAATATAATATAATAATTCCATGTCTTCTGCCAAAAATGACAAACACGTAGGCTTTAAGTACCCAGTAGCGTTAGGTGAGATGAACCAGCAGATACACTTACATTAAATATATCCATCAATAATTAAGGCATTTTATTCTTATAATTTGCATATTGTTTTACTGGAAAATGCACCTCTTAATCGTAATTTACGTAGTCGGTACGATTATACCAAGGTGTTAAACCGTTTTTCCTTAGAATTGTTTTCACCCTGAGATGACCAGGTGACGGTGCAGCCGTCCTCCCGTGATGATGAGACAAACACACACAAACAGACAGATTTTCAATTTTACTTATATAGATTTTATACATGTGATATAACACGTTTGAAACAAATATGGGTAAATAAGATATTAATTTCGTAACACTTTAATTACACGATAGGAATTATGTCTGTACATGTTCTGTGTACACAACCGAAATTTTAAATGTTAATATATATTTCATTCATTTTTTTTCTTCCATTTATGAATTACAAATATATAGAAAAGCATTGTGTACTCTTAAATTCAACCGTTCAGAAGCTTTTTATCGAGAGAAATATATTGAAAGATTTTAACTAAAACATACTATTGTGTAAAGTTAGTTTTTAACAAATCCCCTCTTTAAAAAAAATCCTTTCAAAGACCGAAATATTTCGCCTTTTTTTCTTTTTAAGAACTTTAGTCTTAAGGCTTAACGTTTTGTAAAATTACAAAATTTGTTATTCTTAAACAAAGAGGTAGAAGAAGAAAGGTATACGTGCATGGGTGTTACAATACACATGAAAAGATAAGTGAATAAAATGTGAAATATTTTAAAATTTAGTATTAGGCGTTTGAAAATGCAGGGTTGATTATAGATATAAATAAATCTAAAAATATTTATTATTAAAAGCATTTTTTTCTTCTGTATCAGTTGGGTTTTTGATGACACACTTGTTCAGACGGGTGAAACGGAGTAAATCATAAAATAAATGTGACCGGAGTGAGACAGAGGTGACATCATATTGTTACAAATACGTAACAGAAAATCATTTTTATAATTTAAAGATTCGGGACGCTTGACTTTGGCGATAAACTTGTCGAAATATCCCCAACTTGGCGACTTCTAGAAATTTCTTGAATTTTACAGATTGGCTAAGAACTTCACGAGTTACGCGCTTTTTCTAGAACCTTCCGCCAAGGGTATATAAGTCCGCCTTTGTTCGATTGGGTTGTGGACGTGATACGAGTAAAAACATCTGCCGAATTCAATACACGCAGGGCCTGACTAACTCAGGGGCATGTGGAGCAGCTGCCCGGGTCACCACATTAGAAGGGCCCCAAATTAAACAATTGAAAAATTAACAACTGATTCTTGAAAAAAAATTATGACATCGGAATAGGTTTGCTCAGAGGAAAGATTCATTTTGGGGACATATAAGACTGTGCTAATTCAGGATTTAGAATATGTTGCCTTCTTGGCTATGAAGAAATAGTTGCACCTAAGTTAAATTCTATTGAAATCTGTAAGAGCTTTATTTTTTATATCTTTCTCTAGAATGCAATCATGTTTCTGAAAAAAATATTTCTGTTCATTTCACATATGTCGAGCCGTGGAGGGGGTGGAAGGTGGAGCGACTGCAAACATCCAAATGTTTCATCGTCGTGTTACAGCTACAGTGTCTAGAACTAATGATATATTAAATTTAAACATTCTAGATGCCCCGAATTTTAAGTTATTCTCAAAAAACGATACATCCCTCTTGGTGGGCTCAGGACGGACTACACAGAAGGGGTTCAACATCTAAATTAAAATCCACCCAAAAGGAAATGATATACTAAATTTACATTTTTTAGCTACTCCGTTTGATCGAGTTATTCAAAAAGCGAGTAAATTTCTATGGCGGGCCAAGACGGGCTAGCCCGATAAGGTTCGAAAAGCGATGAAATATAATATACCACAAAGGACAATGATATATTAAATTCAGACATTCTAGATGTTCCGAATTTTGAATTATTCTCGAAAAAACGATATATTCCTCTTGTTGGGCTCAGGACGGGCTAAATCGATAAGATTTTTAATCCAAAGAGTTAAAATATACAGCAAATGACAAGGATATGCTAAACTTCGAATTTTTAGATACACCTGTTCTCGAGTTATACCAAAAACAAGTAAAGTCCTATGGCGGGCCCAGGACGGGCTAGCCCGATAAGCTTCAAAATCGAAAGAACTGAAATGTACCACAAGAGAAAAAGTCATACCGAATTTCACGTTACTGTGATGAATGAACTTGATTATTTTGGATCTCAAATGTTTGAACGACCACAGATAAAGTTAAATAAAACTTAAAAATACGAATATATCCCTAGCTCAATCTCTCTGAAAATCAAATGACTTTTTGTGTTTACCACTTGCAATAATTACTCCAAATTTCACACAAATTCATCAATTATTTTCAAAGATATCGGTCATTTCATTTGCATTAAATTCCCATTAGCTTCAATGTTAACTCCTCCGCTTTAGACCGCTTATTCGAGATCAACGCCGTCTGGCGGAGGCGGTTTTTAGGGAACATGTTTTTCGCCTCGGTCGGCACACTATTCCTTCTAGACACTGTATTACAGCTGCAGAGTCAGTCTACTTCAAAGATAAGAACTTGCGATATCGTCCCAATAGCTCAACGGTAGAGCGTCAGTTGGCCTGTTCGGAGATCCAGGTTTCGAATCCCGGTTGGGGCGGCAAGGTTCTTTACACATCCAAATGTTTCATCGTCGATAACTTCATCGTTTGTGGTCTGGTTCGTTACGAACTTCCATTATTTGTGCGTTTTTATAATTTATATGTTTTATCATTTATACGCTAATATTATTTACAAGCTTATTTCTGTTGGTGCCTCGGCATTCCTATCCATTGACGTTTATTTTGATTAAATGTTTTGTAGTTTTACGCTTTTTTCATCTTGAGAAGCCTGAAAACGGTGTTTTGCTGCAATTAGCACCGTTTATGAGTTTCAATATCGATTAATAAGAGTTACATTTTGCTTTTAACTTGTTTGCTAGAAATTTTTTTAAAATTAAGGGGCTCCGCTCCTGCTCTATGATATTCTCCAATCCCCATAACTCGATAGCGCTAGCAGAACTTCCTCTTTCCGCCTGCTTTGCAGGCGTAATACGCTTGTCTCGAGGTCGTCTCTTGTTCACTAGTACTCAACAACCCTAGATCTCGCTTCGCGAGCTATACGTTTCGCCACTTGTTTTCTATGCAGTGACAAAAAATCGCGTTTCGTTTGTTTAAATCAATAATTTAAATATTGCTTCTTATGAAATGGCAACAGCGGTTTCGACAATCAATGCTAAATCATTTATTTATTCTTTTGAGATGACAACAGCGGTTTCAACAATCAACGTTAAATCATTTATTTATTCTTTTGAGATGGCAACGGCGTTTATAATAATGAAAGATGAAATTTTGAAAATAAATGACAGGAAATAAAAATTTCATAGCGAAGTGGTGTAAAAATATTTGAACGTCAAAATTGTATAAAAATTAGAAATTTTTATCAGTTTGTAATCAAAATAGGAGGCGACATATGGCAATATATTCTAAATCAACATGCCGAATTGCAAATCATTTGATGCTATAGGTCCGGCGCTAGCCTTAACAAAATATCTCTCTATTTTAAAAGTATTTGGTCAGCATCTGCACCTAGCTTTTTTTAATATAGAGAGATAACGGGTATTTTTTGCACTCCTTACCTAGCATTTTTTCCGTAAACTTTTATCAACCCTTCTTATAGTATAAAAAGAGACGTGTAATTTTAGAAACGGAATTAAAAGTAATTAAATTGTCAGAGGTGGCCTCCTTCCCAAAAAATGCCAGATAATCTCGAACTTCACTTCGTTTCTGAGCAACGAAACAACAAAGAATTTTTCGCCTGGGTGATTCTATTTCAAAGAACTAGGATAACATTTTCTTGCACTTACATTTAGTAAGGCTACTTACTTACTGTTGGGAAAAGTTTTTACCTTATCGCGATGCAGGAATGTGTTGCTATTTTTAGAACTTGAGTTTGCTTAAAAATTTTTGCGCGGATTTGATTTTCTTAGCATTTGTTGAGCTGTTGTGTTCATTGCTGAAGTATAATAATACAGGATTTGAACTATTATGCTCATTACGAAATATTTACTATTCTTAAAGGCGTATTTCAGATTTTTACTTTCCTTACAATACATAGAATGTGTTGTTATTATTAATCCCCTTTGTCAAGGAACCACTTATATCAAGTTCAAAACATCATGTCGCAAAAGTAGGTCAGTAATCACTTCTTGATCGTCTGAGAGCTAGTTGTCTTACCGAGAGACCATAGTAATCAATAAGGTTTTCCCTTTACAATACAATCAAGGAGGAATTCCCTTTATAACTAACTCCCTTTACCCACCATGTCACTAAAGGAGGTCAGCAATCACCTCTTTATTACCTGAGAGCTGCCTTTACGAGGTACCATTGCGATCAAGGGGGTATTTTCTTTGCAATGCAATCAAGGAAACATTACTCCATTTACCTACCCTATCGAAAAAAGATGCCCACAATCACCTTTTGATTGTCCGAGAGCTAGCTGTCGTACCAAGGCACCATTGCAATCCAGGAAGTTTTCCCTTTACAAGGAGGTATTCCCTTTACCCACCATGTCAAAAAGGGAGCAATCACCTCTTGATTATCTGAAAGCTGCCTTACCGAGGCACCATTGCATTCAAGGAGGTATCCTCTTTACAATGCAGTAAAGGAGGCATTCCCTATACAAGGAGGTATTCCATTTACTCGCTGTGACCCAAAAGGAGACAACAATCATCTCTTGATCGTCTGAGAGCTTACCAACGCACCATTGCAAGGAAATATTGCAATAAAGGAGACATTATTCCGTTTACCAGGAGATATTCCCTTTATCCACAATATCGCAAAAGGAGGCCAGCAATTACCTCTTGATAGTCTGAGAGCTAGTTGCCTTACAGAGTCGCCAGTGCAATCAAGGAGATATTCCTTTTCCCCACCATGTCGCATAAGGAGGCTAGCAATCTCCTTCTAATAGTCTGAGAGTTAGTTGCTTTACAGAGGCGCCAATGCAATCAAGGAGCCCTTCACTCATGTCGCAAAAGGAGGTCAGCAATCATCTCTTCATAGTCTGAGAGCTAGTCGCCTCACAGAGTCGTCAATGCAATCAAGGATATATTCCCTTTACTCACCATGTCGCAAAAGGAGGCTAGCAATCACCTTTTAATAGTATGAGAGCTAGTTGATTTACAGTAGGAGCCCTTTACCCACCATGTCACAAAAGGAGGCCAGCAATCACCTTTTAATAGTTTGAGAGCTAGTTGCTTTACAGTGGCGACAATGCAATCAAGTAGCCCTTTACCCACCATGTCGCAAAATAGGCCAGCAATCACCTCTTGATAGTCTGAGAGCTAGTTCCCTTACAGAGTCGCCAATACAATCAAGGAGATATTCCCGTTACCCACTATGTCGCAAAAGGAGGCCAGCAATCACCCTTTAATAGTCTGAGAGAGCTAGTTGCTTTACAGAGCCTTTACAGATTCTTATAGTATATATCTATATTCGTTCCAAGATATTGAATTTTCGTCAATGAGTTGTCATTTTCATTGATTTAGCTTCACTTTTATCCATTTGGCGAGCTTTTCGTTAATTTAGCAACATTAAAAAAAGTCGCCAAGTTGGCGACATTCCGGCAAATTTGTCGCCAAAATCTCGCCAAACGTTATGGACGGAGAAATAAGTTATTCTTACAGCAGATAAATGACTATTGGCGTTCAAATACGAAAGTATTACTCAAAGTATCTTTTTCATGAAAGGAACGAGCTAGATACACGAGAATGATATCACCAAATTTATCGCATGATATTACATATGTGAAGTGAACATGTTTCTTAACAGTTAATATTTTCTTTTAATTTATAGGACTTACCGATAAATTTATTTGAAAAATGTGCAATATCTCGAGAACGGTTAATGCTAGCGTTCTAAAATTTATGTCAATCGTTTTCTAAAGAAAACTTACCTAAGAAAAGTCTCTTTGCGTAACTTTATTAAAGGTTTTGATTTTTTGATGATTTTTTTCGAAATTTCACTCAAAATTTTAAGGGGGTAGATTCTCTACATTCGATTGTGTTTAAAAACAATAGGCTTCCAGTATTCATGGATTGTAGTCCAGTATTCACAAATTTCGTTCGAATCGGTTGATTCGTTCGTCAGTTATCGTCTCCAAAGACTTACTGACACACACACACGCACACACACAAACATACTTTCACACACACACGCACACACACACACACATGCACGCACACACAGACATCACCTCAAAAATGTTCGATTCGGGATCAGGGATGCTTGAAACGTGCTCTCCCGTCGAAAACTCGAATTCGAATTTTTAACCCCGTCACCATACTTCCCTTATACATTATTGTATATAAGGAAAGCAATTAGAAAAGATTGATTTTTGTTTAATGGAACTGCACAATAATTTTTATCTTAACGCTAGGAAATTTTAAAGAAGGAATTACTACATTTTTGTCTGATACCTGAAAATTGATTAGCATTATACCCTTTATAATGAAGCATCCCTTTACAAGATAAACACATCTTCATAATTGAATAGTTCTAAATCGCAAAAATTCAAGAAATTTGAAAATCAAAAACTGATTATAGCGCAGTTTTTTCTTTACAGAAATACGTCTTTTATTTCACTAATAGACTTTTCGTAATCCTCTTAAGAATGACTAAAATACTTTTAAGATAACTTGAAATATTGAAGTAATTAATTTATATATAAATAAGTTGTGGATAATAAGCAAGTATACTCTATTGACGTACGATAAGAAATGAAAATTTTAAATAAGGTTTTATTGTGACATAAAATAATCCATGGCTGTTATAAAAATTATAGGAATTTCTCTAATCATTAATTAAATTACGGTTTTTTTTCTGGGATAATGAATTTAAACATAGAAGATGAAGGCATAAATTTTCAAAGATGGAGTTAACAATGGAAAAATGTTAATAAAAAATGTATTATTATCTTGGAGAATTTCTAAGATATAGCTAAAAATAAAACAGATTTCAAAAGAATAACAAGTTCCAAAAGATGTTTATTACTAAGTTTCTTTCTCTCTATATATAGTTGGAATTTTTAATTTTTCAGCCCTTTCCACTTTTTCATACATTATACAAAGAAAGCATTGTTTCCCCAAAATGTTTCGAATTTAAGATTTTTACAAAAAGCACAGTTTATAGTAACATAAAGCACATATTATTACTTTCCTTATATACATAATGTATAAGGAAAGTATGTGACGGGGTCGAAAATTCGAATTCGAGTTTTCGACGGGAGAGTACGTTTCAAGCATCCCCGATCACAAATCAAACATTTTTGAAGTGATGTCTGTGTGTGTGTGTGTGAAAATATGTATGTGTGTGTGTGTGAAAGTATGTGTGTGTGTGTGTGTGTGTGTGTGTCAGTGAGTCTGTGGAGACGATAACTGACGAACGACTGAACCGATTCGAACGAAATTTGGTAAAAAATTCACAATCCGTAAACACTGGAAGCCTATTGTTTTTATGCGCAATCGAATGTTCAGAATCCCCCTAAATTCTCGAGAGAAATTTTGAAAAAATCGTCAAAAAATCAAAACCGCTAATAAAGTTACGTAAATAGACATTTCTTATGTAAATTTTCATTAGAAAACGTTTGACATAAATTTTAGAACGCTAACTTGAACCGTTCTCGAGATATTGCACATTTTTAAAAAAAATTATCAAAAAGTCATACAAAATAAAAAAAAATATTTTCTATTGAGAAGCATGTTCACTTTTCATATGTAATACCATGCGATAAATTTGACGACATCATTCTCGTGGATCTAGCTCGTTCCATGCATGAAAACCGATACTTTGAGTAATACTTTTGTATTTGAACCCCAATAGGCATTTATCTGCTGTAAGAATAACTTATTTCTTCGTCCATAACGCTTGGCGAGATTTTGGTGACGAATTTGGTGGAATGTCGCCAACTTGGCAACTTTTTCAAATGTTGCTAATTAAACGAAAAATTCACCAAATGGATAAAAATGACGATAAATCAATGACGACTCATTGAGGATGACGACATGGAAAATGAAGACTCATTGACGAAAATTCAATATCTTGGAAAGAATATAAATAACTACTATAAAAATAATCTATTTTTTTTTACTGTAAAAGTAGTAAATTCATTGCATTATATAAGGAAAGTTATGTGCTGCCCACATCAGATTTTGTTTTATATGGCTACATATTATATATAGTAATGGAAGATGTCTACGTGTCCGTGCAGTCTGTAACAAGAAATCTAAGCGTTGTATGGCCATGATATTTGGTTTACAGGTATTTCAGGACTCGGATAAGTGCACATTGACGTTATTTTGAAGATAGTGGGAAAGTGTTTATGACTTTAGTCATTCTGTCTGTTTATCTGTCTGTCTGTCCGTTCGCGCGATAACTGTCGTAAAAAGGACTTTATCAAAATGAAATTTTAGTATGTTGTTGAGACGGTCTGTCGGACATATAGGAATGTAAATAAATAATATCACCCAATTAGTTTTGGATTGATCCCGGGTTGAAAAATGAAAAAATCTGATGTGGGCAACACATGATTTTCCTTATATAATGCAATGAATTTACTACTTTTACAGTAAAAAAAAATAGGTTTTTCTTATAGTAGATACTTATATTCTTTCCAAGATATTGAATTTTCGACAATTAAACATCATTTTCATCGATTTAGCGTCATTTTAATCCATTTGGCGAGATTTTCGTTAATTTGACAACATTTCAAAAGGTCGCCAAGTTGGCGACATTCCACCAAATTCGTCGCCAAAATCTCTCCAAGCGTTATGAACAGAGAAATAAGTTATTCTTACAGCTGATAAATGACTATTGACGTTCAAATACAAAATAATTACTCAAAGTATCTTTTCTCATGAAAGGAACGAGCTAGATACATGAGATTGATATCACCAAATTTATCGCATGATATTACATATGTGAAGTGAACATGTTTCTTAACAGTTAATATTTTCTTTTAATTTATAGGACTTTTTGATAAATTTATTTGAAAAATGTGCAATATCTCGAGAACGGTTAATGTTAGCCTTCTAAAATTTATGTCAATCGTTTTCTAAAGAAAAATTACATACGAAATGTCTATTTGCGTAACTTTATTAAAGGTTTTGATTTTTTTCAAAATTTTACTCAAAATTTTAAGGGTGTTCTGAACATTCGATTCTGTTTAAAAACAATAGGCTTCCAGTATTCACGGATTGTGATTTTTGTACCAAATTCATTCGAATCGCTCCATTCGTTCGTGAGATATCGTCTTCAGAGACTCACTGACACACACACACACACAGACATCACCTCACAAGTGTTCGATTCGTGATCAGGGGTGCTTGAAACGTGCTCTCCCGTCGAAAACGCGAATTCAAATTTTTGACCCTGTCATAATACTTTCCTTATACAGTATGTATATAAGGAAAGTAATATGGCATGCTTTTTTTTTTCCGCTGTGCAAAGATCGTGATTTTAAAGATTGTTTAAATTTATATTTAGCGTTGCCTCCATTAAAAAACCGCTTTATTTTTGCGTATTATATGTGTATCTAAATTCTGTGGAAACGGAATTAAAATATTTTTGATTTTAAATGATCACTAAACTTTGATTGTTTCTACAACGAAGCCTAATTTTAACGTATGCAGAATGTAAACAAATCAAGCGACTGTAGGTGAGTTGTATAAGAATTGCTGAATTTTTTTCACGAAAAATTAATTAGCTCTGGAGTTTGGAATATAAGTGATATGAATGAAATATTCATTGAATTTACATAGAGGCATACAATTTATATTTTGATGACTCCATTTGAATAAAGTTCATTTTGTGGGACTAGCATTGTCTTTTTCTATGAAGTTTGAAGTTTTTAAGTATAATAAATTACTGTAGTACTGCGATAATTTAAAAAATATTGCCGCTGAGTGTATCGCATTTTGGAATTGTTTAAATAAAATTGCATTTCAGTTGGAAAGTGTTTCTTAATCAATGTTTATGCATGATTGATCTTTCTTGTTTAATTCCGAATTAGTCGTTTTAGTTAGTTTATATTTTAGCATATCTCGTACAAATCGGCTCTTCAGCGAACGAAAATATTTATACAGAATTTCCATCTTGACACCATCGGAAAGATCGAAAAACGTTCCATCTAACAATGCTTGAACCAAATCCGTAGGACAATTCCTTCATATATATTTATTTAAAAATAAATCTGATGTGGGCAGCACATGACTTTCCTTATATAATGCAATGAATTTACTCATTTTACAGTAAAAAAATAATGTATAAGATCCAGAGCACTGTGTTTTTGTGTTGAATTGTACATTTGGCGATTTTCCGGACAGTAACATGTAAAACTATTTCAAAGTACCCAATTAACTCATATTTCGAGCAAGTATAAATAAAAAATTATCAATATTGATAGCATCCTCAATAAGCGATATAGTCCATATAATTAAATATTTTAATAATTAATTCATCATTTAGGAGTTATTTTCATTAATTTAGCGTCATTTTTGCCAAAATGTATCCCCAAGTGTTACAGACAAACGGAGAGAAGAGCATTTCTTATATATTAGAAAACATGCCCGTCATATCACAGAATTTTCGAAACTTACTTCCCATTTGGCGTCATTTTTATCAACTTGTCGACATTTTTGTCACTTTGGCAACATTAAAATAGTCGCCAAGTTGGCGACGTCTCGCTAAACTTGTCGCCAAACGTTACGGACGGAGAAATGGGTTATTCTTACAGTTAAACTCTTATATTCTTTCCAAGATATTGAACTTTTATCAGTTAGTCGTCATTTCATTGTTTTAGCGTCGGTTTCATCAATTTGGCGAATTTCTATCAATTGGGTGACATTTTAATCAATTTGGCAATTTTTAAAAAGTCAGCAAGTTGGAGATATTCTGACAAATTCGCCACCAAAATTTTGCCAAACGTTATAGAAGGAAAAATAGGTTATCCTTATAATAGACACTTATATTCTTTTCAAGATATTGAATTTTCATCAAGTAGTAATTTGATTCATTGTCAGTTTCATCAATACGGTGAATTTTTTATCAACTGGGGGAGATTTTCGTGAATTCGCCACCAAAATTTTATCCAAACGTTATGGACGGAAAAATAGCTTATTCTTATAGAAGATACTTATATTCTTTCTAAGATATTGAATCTTCATCAAATAGTCGTCACTTTCATTGATTTAGCATCATTTTTATCAATTTTGGAGACAATTTCGTTAATTTGGCAACATTTAGAAACGTCGCCAAGTTGGTGACATTCTGCCAAATTTGTCGCCAAAATCTCGCCAAGCGTTATGGACGGAGAAATAAGTTATTCTTCTAAATGCTTCTAAATGACTATTGGCGTCCAACTACAAAAGTTTTACCCAAGGTATTATTTTTCATGAATGGAATGAACCATATGAAAAGTGAACATATTTCACAATATTTAATATATATATATTTTTTATTCTATGTGATTTTTTGATAAATTTATTTGAAAAATGTACAATCTCTTGAGAACGGTTTGTGCTAGCGTTCTAAAGTTTGTGTCAATCGTTTTCTAATAAAAAATTACACACGAAATGACTATTTGAGTAAATTTATTAAAGATTTTGATTTTTTGATGATGTTTTCAAAATTTCACTCGAAAACTTAGGGAGTTCTGAACATTTGATTGAATTTAAAAACAACAGACTTCCAGTATTCACAGATTGTAATTTTTGTACCAAATTACGTTCGAATCTCTCCATTCATTCATGAGATATCGTCTTCACAGACTCACTGACACACACACACACATTACTTCAAAAACGTTTGATTCGAGTTCAGGGATGCTTGAAACGTGCTTCAAGTCGAAAACTCGAATTCGAATTTTCGACCCCGTCACAATACTTTCCTCATACAACATACTATGCATATAAGGAAAGTATTAACCAGAACTAGATAGAAATTCTTTAATTTGATTAATTATCTAAGACATTGATTATACGAAATTTTTAGATTTTTTAAAAATATTTTTTCCTGGGGCTATGATAGTTCCCTGAAGAATTGTAGTATTATAGCCATAACTGATTGAAATAAGTATGTTTATTTTAATCGGTATGAAAAATTAGTCCATTGATTTTGAATGAGTTAAAAATCAATAGACTAATTTTTGATCTATTGATATTGAACTCATTCTAGACTAATTTTTTATACTGATTAAAAATTAGTTAACTGAGTTCGAATCACAAAAAATCTCAAATTGGGGTTTGAAACATTGATAGTTCCATGAAGAATGGTAGTATCATAGCCATAACTGATTAAAATGAGTATGTTTTTTACTTTCCCTGCAATACATGGTAATGCATAGGGAAAGTATTGGAATCATGCCGAAAATCACAACTCGAGTTTTCGACGGATCTGCTCGTTTTGAGACCTCTAGAATACGAAAAAACTATTTTTAGCGTGACGTCTGTGTGCGTGTCTGTGCAATGTATGTATCCACTCTAACTCAGAAATTTATGGACCAAATTTCATAAAATTTGGTAAGTCACTTGGGTATGACCCTGGTGCTGATTAGTTTTCAGTACGATTAGTAAAAACAGAACCCGCCGTTTTTTGCGAAAATCCCCGTAAAAATGTAATGTATCCACTCTATCTAAATACTAATTAACCAGATTTCACAAAATTTGGTAGATAAGTTACTTGTACGATACTCTGGTGCTGATTAGATTTTGGTATTATTCGGAAAAGAACAACCTGCCTTTTTTTACAAAATGGCCCTCAAAAATCGCAAAATCTGTAAAAAAAACTACATATGCTCAAATATATCAATTAAGTGCTTGTTTTATACGTAATTTTTGATGAGGAAAATAATAAGAACAACTCTATTACTCTAGGACTAACCATTCTCGAGATATTTGAGATTTTCGCATTTAGTTATGCCACTTTTAGAAAAATGTCTAATAACCAAATAAAAACAGAAATTGAATTACAAATGCAAATTTAGGGTTATTTTGTGCAATTAAATTCAATTTAATGAATTATTAAAGAAATAATAAAAAAAAAACGAATTTGAGTCTGCAGGGAAAGTCATGTGCTGCCCACATCAGATTTTTTTTTAATCGGTATTCAAATGTAGTCTATTGATTTTGATTGAGTTCAAGTCACAATAAAACTCTAATTTGGGTTGTTAGCATTGATCGCTCCCTGAAGAATGGTAATATTATAACCATAACCGACTAAAATAAGTATATTTATTTTAATCGGTATGAAAAATTAGTCTATTGATTTTGAGTGAGTTCGAATCACAATAGAACTCTAATTTGGGTTTTATTCTTATACAATATTAAAAATTGTTAATCTATAGGGAAAAGCATGTGTTAGAAAATGTATCGAATTTTTAAATATATTAAGGTAATTATTCATTTATATATAAATATTATTAATACATAGAATACTTGTGAGCAAAATACATTTAATTACATACTTCGTGGTTTAGAAAACTACTTTCGAATAAAACAGTTTTTAGTTATATATTCAGGGAGATAATATTAATTTAGCAATTTCCTGTAAAAAATGTTTAATCAAGATTCACGTCTCAGAACGAATACTGTTGCCAGCAAAGAATAAAAAATATTGTTATTCTAACAGTAATTAACTGCGACCAAACTGAAGCGATATCATTAAACAACGAATTCATTCTTTTAGAAATTTTCTTGCCTTTCAAGATCAAAGAACTTTTACATGTGTATTCCTCGCGAATGAATTCGATTTCGGGAGCTCGAATGTTCGAATGATTTTTTAACTAGCTTGCTCCAGAATTCGATCGTAATCTAATTATGTCCGCGTATGATCAAATACAATTATTAGATTGTTACTTGTTTGTACTGAAATTAATTGATGAAATTAACGACCTAGTTATAAATAAGAAGCAAAAAAGTAAAGTTAGAGGAAACACAATAACTGAAAAAAAAATGGCGCCTAGAGAACATAATGGAATCTTCAAAACATGTAAATATATACGATACACGCATCGTGTTGTAAAACATGTAAATACATACGATACACGATCATGTAAAATGTCTTCACTGTGGGCTCTTTTAAGAATCAAATGGGAAAACTTCCTTTATAGGCAGCCATTCCTATTACGTCAATGTAGGATTGCCATATTTGAATACTCGGGAAAAGGGTTGCCAGATTTGTCTATTTATCGTGAATTTGCAGACTTTTCAAAGGTACCCGAATTTTCTCGAAATAAGGAATATTTTCGGAGATACCAGTTCTTCTAGAAGTTTCTCCGGAAGTTTCTACCAATCTCTGATACGATTAAAATAAACATACTTATTTTAATTCAGTTATGACTATAATACTACAGTTCTTCAGGGAACTATCAGTTCTTTCCTTTGGAAAAAATGCTCTAAAAATTCTTAAATTTCGTATAATCAGTGTTTTACATAATTATGCAAATTAAATAATTTTTATCTAGTTCTAGTTATTTATGTATATGGCACATATCTCTATGATATTTTATATGTTCTAGTATACACATATAAAATATCA
Organism: Amaurobius ferox; assembly: GCA_951213105.1. Classification (NCBI taxonomy): domain Eukaryota; kingdom Metazoa; phylum Arthropoda; class Arachnida; order Araneae; family Amaurobiidae; genus Amaurobius; species Amaurobius ferox. The sequence goes on from OX578143.1 coordinate 83,820,970, forward strand.
TAGAGCTACATGCATCATTTTAATAAAAACTACTTATTTTAATGCCATATTCAACCATTCAGTTCAAGGTATCACTTTTTCATCATGGACTATTGTTACGATCATGTGAAATGCCGTCACTGGATTCTCTTTTGAGAACCAAAAGGGAAAACACCATTACAGACAGCCATTCCTATTACGTTAATGCAGGGTTGCTATATTGATACACCTGTGGAAGGATTGCCAGATTTGGCGACTTTTCAAAGGTTCGAGAACTGGCTCGAAATAGGGAATATTCTGAGAGATACTAGTCCCTTCTGGAAGTTTTTACGGACAGTATATAAAAGGAGACATCGCTCAGTTGGGGAGTAATTGACGTAATACGAGCTACATTGAATTGTGAGCTACGTCAATGTTTAGAGAATAGTATCCGCTGTTTTGTGAAATTAGTGGAGCATTTAATTGCTGTTTTATTATACCTGTAATGTACATGTTAATAAATGTAAATATCTTTTACATTTATTAACAGTGAATAAAAATTTTGCCGTGATTTTTCACGGGTATTCACTAGTATTTAAATATAGTCATAATATGTAAATAATAATAATAGTTTAAATATTAGTCATTAATAATCACCTGCGCTTTACACGTTGGAAAAAATTTGTTTTAATTAAATGTGACACAAAAACACTTCATAACGTTGTTGATAACATTTTTAAGTATCAAAAACCCTTGAAAATGACGCACATTAAAAAATTTTGATAGAATATTAAAAGGGAAAATACATTGAATCATATTTCCACGCACTACAAATTGATTTAATTGTTTAATTTTTCTCGATTGACAGCGAAATGATATCAAATTGTGTTTCTATTAGTTCTGAGAGGCAGGGTGGTGATTTTTTAAATTTCATTTTGTATCGTCAACTCTAACTCAAATTTTCAAAATGTTTCATTTTTTCTCGGTAGTCTGGAAGCTGAGACGGATTGGATGAGTCAAAAACCAAGATTCTAGCTAAAGTGGAATTGTTCGAAAGTTTTTAAAAGTAGTTTCGAGTGTTTGGAATACATTTTTGAACCGTTTTCGAGATATTGGAAGTTTTTCAAATAAATTTAAAAATTAAATTATATAAAATTAAAAAGTACTGAGTATCGTCAAATATAGTAGGTTCACTTTCGATATGCAATATTAACCGGCAAATCTGTTAACATCAATTTCGTGGATCTAGTACATTTCACTTATGAGAGAAGATGCTTGTTTTGTAATAGATTTGTATTTCGACGCCAAATGATTCGCCAATAGTTACGGGATATTTCATGGCATGTAAATTAAACGCCAATTGAATTTCGATGTGGGGTTTGCACGTGAATACTACAGTGTCTAGAAGGAAATCTAAATTAAAAATTAAAATAAAGTTCAAAATCTAAATTAAAATCCGTCCAAACGGAAATGATATACTAACTATATATTTTTTAGCTACTCCGATTGATCGAGTTATTTTTTAAAAGCGAGTAAATTTCTATGACGGGCCCAAGACGGGCTAATCCGATACGGTTCGAAATCGATGAAATGTAATATACCCCAAAGGACAATGACATATTAAATTTCTACATTCTAGATGCTCCGAATTTTTAGTTATTCTCAAAAAACGATATATTCCCTTTGTTGGGCTCAGGACGGGCTAGCCCGATAAGATTTTTATCCAAAGAGTTAAAATATACAGCAAATGGCAAGGATATTCTAAACTTCGAAGTTTTAGATACAGCTGCTCTTGAGTTATACTGCGAAAACGGGCGAGTTTCTAAGGCGGGCCTAAGACGGGCTAACCCGGTACGGTTCAAAATTGAAAGAATTAAAATACACCCCAAAAGAAAACGATATATTAAATTTAGATTTCCAACGATCTCTGATTTTCGAGTTATTTTCTAAAACCAGGTAAAGTCCTATGGCGGACCCAGGACGGGCTAGCCAGATAAGCTTAAATCGAAAGAATTGAAATGTACAACAAGAGGAAACGTCAGAACGAATTTCACGTTACTGTGATAAATGAACCTGATTATTTTGGACCTCAAAAGTTTGAACGAAAACCAGATCAAGTTAAATAAAATTTTAAAAATACGAATATATTCCTAGCTCAATCTCTCTGAAAATTAAATGACTTTTTGTGTATACCACTTACAATAATCGCACCAAATTTCACACAAATTCTTCATTTATTTCGAAAGATATCGGTCGTTTTATTTGCAATAAATTCCCATTAGTTTCAATGTTAACTCCTCCGCTTTAGACCGCTTATTCGAGACCAACGCCGTCTGTCGGAGGCGGCTTTTCAGGAACATCTCCCAACATTGGGAGGTATAGGCGGTCGGCACACTATTAGTTCTAGACACTGTATGAATAGGAAGTCTTTCTTCTTTAATCAATAAAGCCGCCAAAAGAGCCCAATTTCAATTTACGTGATGCTACTTTAATGCTAATAATATTCTGGTATGTTTTTAATTAATTATACGTACATTTGACTATTTTACGTACGATGATTATGAATAGGTGGTTGTCTCATTAACCAGATTATCTTTTCCAAATACAATATACTATGTATGTAGAGAAAGTGGAAATCAAATATAATTTTGAGTTTGCTTCCGATGGTAAAAAATTCGTGCGTAGATAGATTTTATTTAATTTTTGCTACGGAGATTCTTTATATTTCTTATATATATATATATATATATATATTTGAAATGTAATAATAAGAATTATGTAAAAATAAAAAAAAAATAAAAATAAAAATACAATTCAAGTAATATTAACATCACCATAGAAGCAAATTCACGGCCATAATGCCGATAAGAGAAAAGACCAGAACCTTCCCAAATTCGATGATTAATCAGAATAAAATTCATCTTCAGGTCTGAGTATTTTATTCTAATTAACCCAAACAAATGCCTGTTTCAGATTAAGCAATAGTACATTATTATAAATGCTTAAACTCAGACTACAGGCATCAAAAAATAAAAAAATGAAAAAAGGATACATTAAGAAAATTGTATTACCATGCGGCATGAACCCTTCTTCTACCAAGGTTACTATATCTATAAGGTTGCGCCACTTTAGCTCTAGCCAATGAGAGCACGTAAAGACGCAACGTCACTTGGAGTTAAATGTCAGGAGCGGCCCGGTAGACTCCAATGTTAAAGGATGCTAACAAAGTTAATTTAATCCTTTTTTACTTTCCTTATATACATAATGTATAAGGAAAGTATTGTGACGGGGTCGAAAATTCGAATTCGAGTTTTCGACGGGAGAGCACGTTTCAAGCATCCCTGATCACGAATCAAACATTTTTGAAGTTATGTCTGTGTGTGTGTGTGTGTGTGTGTGAAAGTATGTGTGTGTGTGTGTCAGTGAGTCTGTGGAGACGATAACTGACGAACGAATGGACCGATTCGAACCAAATTTGGTACAAAAATCACAATCCGTAAACACTGGAAGCCTATTGTTTTTATACGTAATCGAATGTTCAGAACCCCCCTAAATTTTCGAATGAAATTTTGAAAAAATCGTCAAAAAATCAAAACCGCTAATAAAGTTACGCAAATAGATATTTCTTATGTAATTTTTCATTAGAAAACGATTGGCATAAATTTTAGAACGCTAACATGAACCGTTCTCGAGATATTGTGCATTTTTAAAAAAAATTATGAAAAAGTCACATAAAAAAAAAAAATTCCTATTGAGAAACATGTTCACTTTTCATATGTAATACTATGCGATAAATTGAATGACATCATTCCCGTGGATCTAGCTCGTTCCATTCATGAAAAACATACTTTGAATAATACTTTTGTATTTGAACGCCAATAGTCATTTATCTGCTGTAAGAATAACTTTTTTCTTCGTGCATAACGCTTGGCGAGATTTTGGCGACGAATTTGGCGGAATGTCGCCAACTTGGCGACTTTTTTGAAATGTTGCCAAATTAATGAAAATCTCGCCAAATGGATAAAAATGATGCTAAATCAATGAAAATGATGACTAATTGTTGAAAATTCAATATCTTGGAAGGAATATTAGTATCTACTATAAGAAAATCCTATTTTTTTACTGTAAAAATAGTAAATTCATTACATTATATAAGGAAAGTCATGTGTTGCCCACATCAGATTTTTTTAATTTAAAATATGAAATAAATACTCAAATAACATTAATTTTACTTGAACACAACTTAAATATGCAGTGTAGGGTTTTTTGGAAGGGTACATATATAATAAAACTGTATTTCCCTTTCTGAAAAATATAAATCATCTGAAAGTTTCGTTTCGCTTTTTGAAACCAGTCAATGTTATTACAGGAGGCGATGTTATTTTTAATGAATTTTGTTTTAAATACACGAATTTACAGAAATATGTTCGGAAAGTTTTCTAAACAAGCAATCATTCTAAAATGTTCATTATACACAAATAAACATCGCGTAATTTCTTTCCAAATGCATATAAATAAAGTTATTTTCGATTATGTTATCTCTAATATTTGAAAATCAAAACAATAATTAAAACGCTAACACTAATAATTTTATGTATTTTTAGGGGAGGGATGTACTTATGCCTAACTAGTAAACGATTTAAGTGATGCTTTTATAGTGAAGAACTTATTGCTAAACACTTGATTTTATTAGTTTTTTTTAGATTAAACAGATAATTTATAACAAATCGAAATTCAATGTAAACATATAAAAATATAGAAACTAATCGTTTAACACACACACCATGATATACTTTCAGAATAATAAATTAAATGTATTATAGTATATTGATTCATGATGAAAAATATACGGGCAATCTGTTTGCTTTCTAAAATCGTACCCCCCCCCCCCCCCTTCCATTTTTTGAATGTAATAAAATTTAATTAATAAAATGTAATGTAATAAAATTTAATTAATATAAAATGTGCGAAATTGAATAAAAACAATAATTAAAACGCTAACACTAAGAGGTTTATGTCTTTTTAGGGGGGGAGGGATGTACTTATACCTAACTAGTAAACGATTTAAGCGATGTTTCTATAATGTATATGACTTTTGTTTTAAATACGCGAATTTACAGAAATATGTTCGGAAAGTTTTCTAAACAAGCAATCATTCTAAAATTTTCATTATACACAAATAAACATTGCGTAAATTACTTTCTAAATGCATATAAGTTATTTTCGATTATGTTATCTCTAATAATTGAAAATCAAAACAATAATTAGAACGCTAACACTAAGAGTTTTATGTCTTTTTAGGGGGGGGGGGGGGGAGGGATGTACTTATGCCTAACTAGTAAACGATTTAAGTGATGCTTCTATAATGTAAATGACTTTTGTTTTAAATACGCGAATTTACAAAAATATGTTCAGAAAGTTTTCTAAACAACCAATCATTCTAAAATTTTCATTATACACAAATAAACATTGCGTAATTTCTTTCTAAATGCATATAAATAAAGTTATTTTCGATTATGTTATCTCTAATAATTGAAAATCAAAACAATAATTAAAACGCTAAGACTAAGAGTTTTATGTCTTTTTAGGGGGGGGGGGGGGGAGGGATGTACTTGCGCCTAACTAGTAAATGATTTATGTGATGCTTCTATAATTTATATGAATTTTGTTCACAATTTGCATGCACATACATGTACACAACTTGCAATCTGATTTAAAGCAGCGGTTCCCAACCTTTATCCCCTTGAAAACCCGCGCATGTTTATTTTCTTAAAGCGTACTCCCCCCCCCCCCCCTCCATTTTT
>OX578143.1:83829231-84134231 GCA_951213105.1 Amaurobius ferox
TAAAGTCCCTTCAACTATTTGTTCCCCTCTGATTTCATGGTTTATTTTCTCCTCCTCCTTCTCCAGGATGCATCTCAACCTTTTTCATCATTCAGTTACAACTGCTCGCCTTCGTAGCACATGTATACAGGATTCCTGCCTCATGGTTCAGGGTAATACTTGAATTTTCAATAATTTTTCAACTATTTAAGCTTGAGTTATGGTATTTATAGTAACTTACCATTACCTTATCTGAAACAAGCACTTGTTTGGGTTAATTAGGGCTAGATGCTCAGACCTGATGAAGAATTTACTAATTAACCTAATTAATCTCCAAATTAAGCCAGTGCTGTTCATTTCTTTTTTCGGCATGGTAGCCGTGGTTTAACTGCTTTGGTGATTAATTGTTTTGATGTTTCGCTATTTTGTAATTGCTTGGATTTGGTTATTATTCTATCTCTCTAATATACAGGGTGATTATAATTAAAGTTCCTGGTTTGAAAATGGACTCAAATAAAAAGCACTGGTCAGAATGATTTGAAATTTTGTGTCAACACTCGTGGAGCAATGGAATTTTGTTTGGTAAAGAAAAAAGCAGTAGTTTAAAAAGTCGCCGCTAGTAGAATAATTGGCGCTTTACTACATTAGAATGCAATGCAAAAGTAATAAACGTTGACTTACTCAATGGCTAATGACATTATAAATGTTCAATATACTGTCCTTCGCATTTTGAAACAAGCTGAAAGCGCAAAATAGCGCGTTCAACAACAGATTTGAGTGTTTCTGTAGAGATGTTGTGGATGTGATGCGTGATGCTAGCTTTAAGTTCCGCTAAATTGGTAATGTGTCCATTAAACACTACATTCTTCCGATGCCCCCAAAGCCAAAAATCACATGGATTGAGGTCAGGGGAGCGTGCTGGCCATCTTACAGGAAAATGACGGCTACCTGCGAACAATATTGCAAGTGAAATGTTCGCACTTCAATTTCTGGCTCGGATACAAGTGGACGATGAATGGCCCTGGAACGTTTTATGGACTGACGAATCACACTTCCATCTCCACGGAACTGTTAATATGCAAAATTATAGAACCTGGGCAACCGAAAATCCACATGAACTACGCCAGGTCTCTCTTCATTCCCCCAAAGTCACTGTGTGGTGCGGATTTACAGCAGCGTTTATTATCGGGTCTTTCTTTTTTGAGGAAGTTGGTCCTCATGGTCCCGTCACCTGTTCTGTCAATGGCCATCGATATGAACGTCTTTTGAAAAGTCACGTTATACCCACACTGCAAGAGCGTCAGTGTATCGATAACACTATTTTCCTGCAGAATGGGGCTCCATCACATATCGCAAAACCAATGAAGCGGCTACTTCGCAGTCATTTTGGAGATGACAGAATCATCAGCCGCCATTTTCCTGTATGATGGCCAGAACGTTCCCCTGACCTCAATCCATGTGATTTTTGGCTTTGGGGGCATCTGAAGAATGTGGTGTTTAATGGAAACATTACCAAATTAGCGGAACTTAAAGCTAGCATCACGCATCACATCCACAACATCTCTACAGAAACACTCAAATCTGTGTTGAATACGCTATTTTGCGCTATCAGCTTGCTTCAGAATGCGAAGGACAGCATATTGAACATTTATTACGTCATTATTCAATGAGTGAGTCAACGTTTATTACTTTTGTATTGCATTCTAGTGTAGTAAAGCGCCAATTATTCTCCTAGCGGCGATTTTTTGAACTACTTTTTTTTCTTCACTAAACAAAATTCCATTTCTCCACGAGTGTTCACGCAAAATTTCAAATCATTCGGACCAGTGCTTTTTATTTCAGACCATTTTCAAACCGGGAACTTTAATTATAATCACCCTGTACTATAAATATATATGCTTTCATCCCGCTATTCCATGTTCTATGTAACGTAATGTGGTTGGTCTGAATCCCATTTAGGCCTTCAATAGCAGGCGATACTATTGAGTCTTTTCCTAAACACAAGTCATTATCGCTTTCACTCTCTTGTTTTCCCTCACTCATTAAATTTACGATCACATCATCACCCATCTCGTATTACTCAGTGATCCAATCTTGAATGTATTTTTTACCGCAATATGTCCAGAAACTGATAAATTTTTTGCCAGCTCTACGAACGGAAGATTATCTTCATCATTATTACTTTCCTTATATACATAATGTATAAGGAAAGTATTGTGAAGGGGTCGAAAATTCGAATTCGAGTTTTCGACGGGAGAGCACGTTTCAAGCATCCCTGATCACGAATCAAACATTTTTGAAGTGATGGCTGTGTGTGTGTGTGTGTGTGTGTGTCAGTGAGTCTGTGGAGACGATAACAGATGAACGAATCGACCGATTCGAACGAAATTTGGTACGAAAATCACAATCCGTAAATACTGGAAGCCTATTGGTTTCATACGCAATCGAATGTTCAGAACCCCCCTAAATTTTCGAGTGAAATTTTGAAAAAATCGTCAAAAAATCAAAACCGCTAATAAAGTTACGCAAATAGACATTTCTTATGTAATTTTTCATTAGAAAACGATTGAGATAAATTTTAGAACGCTAACATGAACCGTTCGCGAGATATTGCACATTTTAAAAAAATTTATCAAAAAATCATATAAAATAAAAAAAAATATTTCCAATTGAGAAACATGTTCACTTTTCATATGTAATACCATGCGATAAATTGGGTGACATCATTCTCGTGGATCTAGCTCGTTCCATTCATGAAAAAAGATACTTTGAGTAATACTTTTGTATTTGAACGCCATTAGTCATTTATCTGCTGTAAGAATAACTTATTTCTTCGTCCATAACGCTTGGCGAGATTTTGGCGACGAATTTGGCGGAATGTCGCCAACTTGGCGACTTTTTGAAATGCTGCCAAATTAACGAAAATCTCGCCAAATGGATAAAAATGACGCTAAATCAATGAAAATGACAACTAATTGTCGAAAATGCAATATCTTGGAAATAATATAAGTATCTACTAAAAGAATAACATTTTTTTTAACTGTAAAAGTAGTAAATTCATTGCGTTATATAAGGAAAGTCATGTGTTGCCCACATCAGATTTTCTTCTTTGGATTCATTAAAAAAAAAAATCCAGAACTTCACGAGAGTGGATGATTTAGCTTCATCAGAAAATGTGATGGTGTCAGTGAAGAAAGTTTCGGATAACACAGAATCTCTGGTAATCGAGACACGGATAACCGGAATTCAGATAATAGGGACTCGAATAAGCGGGATTCAACTGTAATTCAATAATAATCCATAATCCACAACTTTATACGTACACATATTTTGCGCATTAGTCGCAATTTAGGAAAAAATTGGAACAAGTTTAGCACAAATTGAGCAAACAAATGTAATGAACATATTTTGGACAACTTACTATGTACGGAAAGTAAGAGAGATCAATACGATATAATTTTTTTTCCACGAACTCCATATCTATTGTTTAATGAGCATGAAAAACTCATTAACATGGGTGGTGGCACTGTTGCCACATCGGATTATGCAATAGAACAAATATTTCTCCCGTGGGGATGAGGATGTCATTTTATTGCTTATAATCCTCCCAAAAGCTTCTCTGTAATGGCAATGAAGCCTGGGAATTAATAACGCTATTATGTATTGATGAGAAGAAATATTTAATACTCTCATTTAAACAATGCGTGTCAAATATGGCGTTGGATAATTTAACTGTTAAATAGAGAAATTGAGTGTTTGTGCTAACTGAATATTCAGTTTGAAGTGGTTTTATTAATACTGACGGATCTCACGACGTATAAGGGGCGTTTCTAAAGTTGGTAACTCGCCCTCATTGCAGATACAGTATCCACACAATTGCACAGGGGGTTTTCAGTGTAGTTGACCCCGCAATTCAGGCTGCGGTGATTAGTTTTGGACTCACACTCCCAATGTGAAAGTTTGTTAAAATTGAATGCGATATTCTTTGATATAATATTTTTCGGTAGGGGTGTATTTTCGTAGAAACAGGAGGTATACATTTTTATACAGCCCTTTAATAAAAAAATCTGATGTGGGCAGCACATGACTTTCCTTATATAATGCTATGAATTTACTACTTTTACAGTTAAAAAAATGTTATTCTTATATTAGATAATTATATTCTTTCCAAGGTAATGAATTTTCTTCAATTAGTAGTTATTTTCATTGATGTAGCGTAATTTTTAACAATTTGGCGAGATTTTCTGTAATTTGGCAGCATTTAAAAAAGTCGCCAAGTTAGCGACATTCCGCCAAATTCTTCGCCAAGATCTCGCCAAGCGTTATGGACGGAGAAATAAGTTATTCTTACAGCAGATAAATGACTGGCGTTCAAATACAAAAGTCTTACACAAAGCATCTTTAGGTCGTGAGTGGAACGAGTTAGATCCACGAGAATGATGTCACCAAATTTATCGCATGATATTACATATGAAAAGTGAACATGTTTCTTAAGAGTTAATATTTGTTTTATTTTACTTGATTTTTTTGATAAATTTATTTGAAAAATGTGCAATATCTCGAGAATGGTTAATGCTAGCGTCCTACAGTTTATGTCAATCGTTTTCTAAGGAAAAATTACATAAGAAATTTCTATTTGCGTAACTTTATTAAATATTTTGATTTTTTGATGATTTTCTAAAAATTTCACTCGAAAATTTAGGGTGGTTCTGAGCATTCGATTACGTTTAAAAACAGTAGGCTTCCAGTATTCACGGATTGAGATTTTTGTACCAAATTTCATTCGAATCGCTCTATTCGTTTGTGAGATATCGTCTTCACAGACTCACTGACACACACACACACACACACACACACACAGACATCATCTCAAAAATGTTCAATTCGTGATCAGGGATACTTGAAACATGCGCTCCTATTGAAAACTCGAATTCGAATTTTCGACCCAGTCACAATACTTTCCTTATACATTATGTATATAAGGAAAGTAAAAAAAAATTACGTTGTCCAGCAACAAGTCTAAAGGATAAAGAAATAAAAGACTTTGGGCAATTATCTTCAAAATTTATAAAGATATTTACAATGGGAATAACGTAAAAATTTCCAAAATAAGCTATAATGGGATAATTTGAATTCACTTTACTTACGACTAGTACTTACGACTAGTACTTCAGACTAGTACTGCAGGGATTGACTGCTAATTGAATTTTTTTTATAAAAATATCTGGAACATCATATTATTACAGTTACTGTATGTGCTCATTATTACTGCGCGATTTTAAGTAAGGTGACTTGCGTATAACTAAGGTAAATACCAACCATACGCATCTTCCAAACAGGGCATGAAGCATGCCTGCACATATTTATAAACAGCTGACCCCGGGTTTGTAGGGAGAAAATTCTCGATCTTTTTTTTATAAGCTATATCTCAGGGAATATTGCAGATAATTGCATTGTTTTTTTTTCTTCAGACAAGTTACTGTATAGCGCTTTAGCTTTTCTTTAGCAAGTTACTGTTAGTTTTGGGCTGAACCTGGGTTGAAAAAATGAAATACATTGAACCCCATGGGACCTAATTTTTCAAACATTTTTTAAGCGAATTTAAAATTCACAAATTGCTTCGGAGGTTTTAGGAAATATTCAAATTATTCCATAAAAAATATGAAAAAAGTTTCAGCAAAATATATTCGGTAGTTTTTGAAATAAAAATAAAAAAATCTGATGTGGGCAGCACATGACTTTCCTTATATAATGCAATGAATTTACTGCTTTTACAGTAAAAAAAAATAGATTATTTTTATAGTAGTTATTTATATTCTTTCCAAGATATTGAATTTTCGCCAATTAGTCGTCATTTTTATTGATTTAGCGTCATTTTTATCCACTTGGTGAGATTTTCGCTAATTTGGCAACTTTTAAAAAAGTCGCCAAGTTTCATCGCCAAAATCTCGCCAAGCGTTATGGACGAAGCGTTATTTATCTCCTATAAGTTATTCTTATAGGAGATAAATGACTATTAGCGTTTAAATACAAAAGTATTACTTAAAATATCTTTTCTCAGGAATAGAACGAGCTAGATACACGAGAATTGATGTCACCAAATTTAATGCATGACCTTACATATGAAAAGTGAACATGTTTCTCAACAGTTAATATTTTTTTTAATTTATGGGACTTTTTGATAAATTTATTTGAAAAATGTGCAATATCTGGAGAATGGTTCATGGCTTTTGAATTCGTTGTAAAATTTATGACAATCGTTTTCTAATGGAAAATTACATAAAAAATGTCTATTTGCGTAACTTTATTAAAGTTTTTTATTTTTTGATGATTTTTTCAAAATTTCACTCGAAAATTTAGGATGGGGGGGGGTCTGAACATTCGATTGTGTTTAAAAACAATGGGCATCCAGTATTTACGGATAGTAATTTTTGTAACAAATTTCAATCGAATCGCTCTATTCGTTCGTGAGATATTGTGTCCACAGACTCACTGACAAACACACAGACATCACCTCAAAAATGTTCGATTCGTGATCAGGGATGCTTTAAACATGCTCTCCTGTCGAAAACTCGAATTCGAATTTTCGACCCCGTCACAATACTTTCCTTATACATTAAACTATGTATATAAGGAAAGTAATAATAATTGCACCCATATTATATGAAGAGATCACGTGACCTACTTCAAAATAAAATATGGCATCCACCTTGTGTCAAAATCGTGATTTTTAAAGTTCTTTTTAATTTATATTTAGTGTTGGATCCGTCCTAAAACCGCTTTATTTTTGCTTAATTTCTGTGCATCTATATTCTGAAACAATGCAATTGCAATATATTGGAGTTTAAATGATCATCAAACTTTGATTATTTCTGCAACGATGATTAATTTTCACTTATGCAGAATGTAAACACATCAAGCTGTAAGATGAATATGTATAAGCTGTATAAGAATTGCTGAATTTCTTTAACGCAAAATTATTTAGCTCTGGAGTCTGTAATGCAGCTGATATGAATGAGAAATTCATTGATTTTACATAGAGAAGCAGACGATTTTATAGCAGACTTTTTCGATGAAGTTTTAAGTATAGAGTTAAATTACTTTTACCTCCATAGTTTCAAATTTTTAATTAAAATAAATTATTGTAGTATTGTGATGAATGAAAGGAATGGAATAAAAGTGATGATTGAAATATTTACAGCTTTTACATAGGGAGCCAGACGATTTACACTATTTCAATGACGTCATTTGAATAAAGTTCATATTTTTCGATGTTTTAAGTTTTTAAATATAGTAAATTATTGTAGTAATGTGATAATTTAAAAAAAAATATTACCGCTGAATGTATTACATTTTAGAGATGTTTAAATAAAATTGCATTGCAGTTGGAAAGTGTTTCATAATCAATGCTTTATGCATGATTTATCTTTCTTGTTCAAAGTGTGTTTGTGGAACCCTTTGAACACGTGAAATTTGAATGAATAATTTGGACCACAATGGATTTTTTCTCATATTTGGGGTTCCGCAATCAATGAAATTTAAAAAAAGGTTCCGAAAATAAAAAAGTTTCAAAAACAATGGTTTATTCTATGCTCACGGGCGCATGAAAACGCAAACGCATGAATTCTCTCATCTGTGGTGTGTGAATGATTTATGCCAGTTAAACCTTTAGTTAGATTACTGAAAAAGTTCAAACTGGGCCCTTTCCGAGTATTACCAAAATGTTGATTCCACATTGCGTTCTATTTTCTCTAAAATATTTCTATGTAGAACGCGAGATTTTTTTATTGCGTTAAATCAATAATTACCAACGATTTTACATTAACATTGATGTTGCTGTTTAATTAAGCAAGAGTTTCTAATACTCACACTATCACTTTGAGCGCCCAGGATCATTCCACGTTGGCAGATTTCAAGATATAATGGATCGCATTATTTCTTGAGAAATGTACTTATTTGGTATTGAGAAATCCAAGATCATTCCAGTCGGGTAGATTTCAAGATATTGAATTGCATTATTTCTTAAGAAATGCACTTATTTGGTCTGGAGAAACCCAGGATCATTTCAGTCTGGTAGATTTCAAGATATAATGGATCGCATTATTTCTTGAGAAATGTACTTATTTGCTTTTGAGAAATCCAGGATCATTCCAGTCTGGTAGATTTCAAGATATAATGGGTCGCATTATTTCTTGAAAAATGCACTTATTTGGTCTTGAGAAATCCAGGATCATTCCTGTCTGGTAGATTTCAAGATATAATGGATCGTATTATTTCTTGAGAAATGCCCTTATTTAGTCTTGAGAAATCCAGGATAATTCCAGTCTGGTAGATTTCAAGATATAGTGGATCGTATTATTTCTTGAGAAATGCCCTTATTTGGTCTTGAGAAATCCAGGATCATTCCAGTCTGGTAGATTTCAAGATATAATGGATCGTATTATTTCTTGAAAAATGCACTTATTTGGTCTTGAGAAATCCAGGATCATTCCTGTCTGGTAGATTTCAAGATATAATGGATCGTATTATTTCTTGAGAAATGCCCTTATTTAGTCTTGAGAAATCCAGGATCATTCCAGTCTGGTAGATTTCAAGATATAATGGGTCGCATTATTTCTTGAAAAATGCACTTATTTGGTCTTGAGAAATCCAGGATCATTCCTGTCTGGTAGATTTCAAGATATAATGGATCGTATTATTTCTTGAGAAATGCCCTTATTTAGTCTTGAGAAATCCAGGATCATTCCAGTCTGGTAGATTTCAAGATATAATGGATCGTATTATTTCTTGAAAAATGCACTTATTTGGTCTTGAGAAATCCAGGATCATTCCTGTCTGGTAGATTTCAAGATATAATGGATCGTATTATTTCTTGAAAAATGCACTTATTTGGTCTTGAGAAATCCAGGATAATTCCAGTCTGGTAGATTTCAAGATATAGTGGATCGTATTATTTCTTGAGAAATGCCCTTATTTGGTCTTGAGAAATCCAGGATCATTCCAGTCTGGTAGATTTCAAGATATAATGGATCGTATTATTTCCTGAAAAATGCACTTATTTGGTCTTGAGAAATCCAGGATCATTCCTGTCTGGTAGATTTCAAGATATAATGGATCGTATTATTTCTTGAGAAATGCCCTTATTTGGTCTTGAGAAATCCAGGATCATTCCAGTCTGGTAGATTTCAAGATATAATGGGTCGCATTATTTCTTGAAAAATGCACTTATTTGGTCTTGAGAAATCCAGGATCATTCCTGTCTGGTAGATTTCAAGATATAATGGATCGTATTATTTCTTGAGAAATGCCTTATTTAGTCTTGAGAAATCCAGGATAATTCCAGTCTGGTAGATTTCAAGATATAGTGGATCGTATTATTTCTTGAGAAATGCCCTTATTTGGTCTTGAGAAATCCAGGATCATTCCAGTCTGGTAGATTTCAAGATATAATGGATCGTATTATTTCTTGAAAAATGCACTTATTTGGTCTTGAGAAATCCAGGATCATTCCAGTCTGGTAGATTTCAAGATATAATGGATCGCATTATTTCTTGAGAAATGCACTTATTTGGTCTTGAGAAATCCAGGATCATTCCAGTCTGGTAGATTTCAAGATATAATGGATCGCATTATTTCTTGAGAAATGCACTTATTTGGTCTTGAGAAATCCAGGATCATTCCAGTCTGGTAGATTTCAAGATATAATGGATCGTATTATTTCTTGAGAAATGAACTTATTTGGTCTTGAGAAATCCAGGATCATTCCAGTCTGGTAGTTTTCAAGATATAATGGATCGCATTATTTCTTGAGAAATGCACTTATTTGGTCTTCGTCTTCTGCTCTCCTATACCTACTCAGACTTTATATCATTTCTGAACCGAAGCTAAAGTCATTAACATCTGTGAGATAGCTATTTTTCTGGATGCAAAAATTTGCAACACAATGGAATTTGCCTACACAATGTGCATATTCTAGTATTTCTATGTAGAAAGGAAAGCATAAAAAAATGAAAAATCCCTACGATCAGACGCAATTCGTAGTTCAATTATTAATGCGTTTTTAAATATTGTACAGTTGAAAACAATACAATTATTCACGCAGAAGAAAAAGCAGATTTGATTTTTATGAGAAAAAGAATGTTCGCCATTTTCCATTTATTTTTTCAGTTTAACGAATACAAAATAAATGATCCCCGACTTCTTGAAAGATTCCTCTAACAAGTTTAAGTCTCTCCTAAAAAGGGTTCTTTCGAAAGAAGTGCTTAAAAGGAGAGTTAAATCTTAATGTGGTTGGTTTAAGGCTTATTCTTTCTTCACTTATTTCTTAGCAGGTTTAGAGAAAGAGTGCAGGAGGGTTATCTATCTTTTGTTAATGTTTTTTTTATATCGCTGAATAAATTGTGTAAAATCTAAAAGAGATGTAGAAAGGGTTTTATGAAATAATCTTCACAGAAAAGATATAGTGCTATCAACACATGCATTTTCCTCCGAACTTCTAGCCTCTATTTGGTAATTTATATTCATTAGAATAAGTTATATATGTTTCATATCTTAGGCATATTTTTATATGTGACTGACGTTTTATTAGCTTACTCATTATATATTACTTAAATATTATATCCTAAATAAGCGGCAGCTGCTTATAAAATATTAAACAAGCGTCCGCTACTTAAATAGTACATTCATACTCAAAATTATTCTTTAATATTCAAAGTAAAAAGATTACAGGATAATATATCCTAATTAAGCGGCCATTGCTTATAAATAATTAAACAAGCATCCGCTACTTAAATAGTACATTCATACTCAAAATTATTCTTTATCATTCAAAGTAAAAAGATTACAGGATAATATATCCTAAATAAGCGGCCATTGCTTATAAATAATTAAACAAGCATCCGCTACTTAAATAGTACATTCATACTCAAAATTATTCTTTAATATTCAAAGTAAAAAGATTACAGGATGATATATCCTAAATAAGCGACCATTGCTTATAAATAATTAAACAAGCGTTCGCTACTTAAATAGTACATTCATACTCAAATTTATTCTTTAATATTCAAAGTAAAGAGATTACAAGATACATGAATGCCCGATCCTAAAAGATAACGTTATAGAAGGAGATGAGTAAACACGGTAATTATAGTGGCATCAAATGAGATAAAAACAGTTACAGATAAAACAATTACAATAATTCATAACATTTAAAAAGGTAGACATAGACAATAAAAAGGGTAATGATGACAATTAAAGCAGATAAATATTTAGCTATCAATACGGAAAATGTTTTCAATTTCAACTGAATTATAAATAAATGACCAGCCGTTGATAGCCCTGGAAAAGGCACGAAAGGCAACAATGCTTTTAAAAGATCAAGGCAGAAGATTGTGAAATCTAGGAGCTAAAAGGAGATGAAATTTCTGAAACTTAGTAGAATTGACTCTAGGAGGTCTTATAATAGGTCCTCACCTTTGCCCGAAGTTAAGTTATATTGACTACTACCGTCATTCTTATTTGTCATATTAAATGTATTAAGAGCCTTGTAAACATAAAGAATAATCCCATTCTCTCTGATAAAAAAAAAAGAAAAAGAAAAGGATAATTTTTTACATTTACGTCGAGTACATTTTGTACCCTGAGAACCAAAACCGTCCAGCTCACTCGAGAGGTATGGAGCAGCTGAATGAATGGCCGGGACATTTTTGTACATTGTTAAATGAAGGATTAATTTAATTTATTCATTCAGGTTTGTAAAATGTGGCAGAAGTATTATCAGGTAATAAATACGCTTCCACTCCGACAGCAGAAACATAATTTTTCGTTTGGGGTAATGTGTAACATTTTTCATATCGCAATATTAAAATCGGGTACTTCAGGTCACGAAAAGTATATATTTTTTCAATTAATAATTTTTTTTATCGGTTTGCAAGTTTTAATTATTTTACATCGCAATATTAAAATTCGGAACGTCTGAAAATTCGTCTATTAATTGTATTATATTAAATGAATTCGTCTATTAATTGTATGGATTCCCTAAATTGTGCAAAAGATGACAGCATCAGTCCAGTTATCTTCAAAACATATTATGTATTTAACACATTATATATTACTTTCCTTATATACATAATGTATAAGGAAAGTATTGTGACGGGGTCGAAAATTCGAAATCGAGTTTTCCACGGGAGAGCACGTTTCAAGCATCCCTGATCACGAATCAAACATTTTTGAAGTGATGTCTGTGTGTGTGTATGAAAGTATGTGTGTATGTGTGTGTGTGTCAGTGAGTCTGTGGAGACGATAACTGACGAACGAATGGACCGATTCGAACCAAATTTGGTACAAAAATCACAATCCGTAAACACTGGAAGCCTATTGCTTTTAAATGCAATTGAATGTTCAGAACCCCTCTAAATTTTCGAATAAAATTTTGAAAAAATCGTCAAAAAATCAAAACCACTAGTAAAGTTACGCAAATAGACATTTCTTATGTAATTTTTCATTAGAAAACGATTGACATAAATTTTAGAACGCTAACATGAACCGTTCTCGAGATATTGCACATTTTTCAAAAAAATTATTAAAAAGTCATATAAAATGAAAAAAAATATTTCCTATTGAGAAACATGTTCACTTTTCATATGTAATACCATGCGATAAATTGGGTGACATCATTCTCGTAGATCTAGCTCGTTCCATTCATGAAAAAAGATACTTTGAGTAATACTTTTGTATTTGAACGCCAATAGTCATTTATCTGTTGTAAGAATAACTTCTTTCTCTGTCCATAACGCTTGGCGAGATTTTGGCGACAAATTTGGCGGAATGTCGCCAACTTTGCGACTTTTTGAAATGTTGCCAAATTAACGAAAATCTCGCCAAATGGATAAAAATGACGCTAAATCAATGAAAATGACGACTATTTGTCGAAAATTCAATATCTCGGAAAGAATATTAGTATCTACTATAAGAAAAACCTATTTTTTTACATTAAAAGTAGTAAATTCATTACATTATATAAGGAAAGTCATGTGTTGCCCACATCAGATTTTTTTTGTTAGAAATTTACTAAAATTCGTCTATTAATCATATGAATTCTATTCAAAGTTTGCGTGAAAGGGACTTTTTTGATCTTTCCGACGGTGTTAAGGTGGAAAGTGTATGACTATATTTTCGGTCTTTGGCAATGTTACTGCTTGTTGTTGAAAATTTTGAACATCGAATGCCAAAAGACATTCTCCTTTTGATCAAACTAAATGAGATTGTTTCCTGAGACAGAAAAAAAAACTTAATTAGTCACAGATTAAAATAAATATGAAGGGACTGGAGTCCCTTCATATTTATTCTCTGCATTTCTTTCTACAATTTATATTTTTGAGATGCACTCATGTTCTAACGTTGTAATCTCTTAGTCATTAAAAATCCACACACAAAATGCTCTTTTAAGCTTACCCCAATGGCATAATGTTACTTATATAAACTTAAATTATTTTAAACATTCGTTAGTTTTGCGTAATCGAATGTGTACCATTAAATGTAAAAATTAAAGTTGATTAACAAAAATTTGGTTTTACGTTTAGGATGGCGGCACCAGATGGCACCAACAGTAATATATCTTTGCATTAGAAAATGGAGGCACGAATCTGCCGTTAATGGAAAGTTATCTTCTATTTAAAATTATTGAAAAACGGATTCGAGTTTTAAAAAAATCTCGTCGTTGCGTATCATGCCCGGTCCTGAAGTACTTGTGTACCAAATTTTTTGACGATCAAATCTCATGCCATATGTCATACGACGTTGTGTATTAAATTTTAAACGACGTTGTGCACCAAATTTTATACGACGTTTAGATTTTTACTTTCCTTATATACATAATGTATAAGGAAAGTATTGTGACGGGGTCGAAAATTCGAATTCGATTTTTCGACGGGAGAGCACGTTTCAAGCATCCCTGATCAGGAATCAAACATTTTTGAAGTGTTGTGTGTTGTTGAGACCCAGACCGTCCGACCTACCAGAAAGGTGTAAGGTAACTGTATGGACGGCCGGGAAGTGCCACCCAATTTAGACTGGAACCCAGTGGGGGAGGCATCCACAGGGACCGTACCCTCCTTCCCCTACCACCAACCTCTCGGAAGGACTTACGGATCCACATGTTTAACGTGATCGTACTCCGCATGAACACGGCGGCATTTGTGGTAGCGTGCAAATCTAGCGCGCAAACCACGGGGATACCGCACCCGAGATGGCCAACAGCACGCGGTGTTCCGAGGTGGTCACCCACCAAGTACTAACCGCGCCCGATGCTGCTTGACTTCGGTGATCTAACGAGAACCGGTGTTTTCAGCACGGTACGGCCGTTGGCCCTTGAAGTGTTGTGTGTGTGAAAGTATGTGTGTGTGTGTGTGTGAAAGTATGTGTGTGTGTGCGTGAAAGTATGTGTGTGTCAGTGAGAGTCTGTGGAGACGATAACTGACGAACGAATGGACCGAATCGAACGAAATTTGGTACAAAAATCACAATCCGTAAACACTGGAAGCTATTGTTTTTATACGCAATCGAATGTTCAGAACCCCCTAAATTTTCGAGTGAAATTTTGAAAAAATCGTCAAAAAATCAAAACCGCTAATAAAGTTACGCAAATAGACATTTCTTATGTAATTTTTCATTAGAAAACGATTGACATAAATTTTAGAACGCTAACATGAACCGTTCTCGAGATATTGCACATTTTTCAAAAAAATTATCAAAAAGTTATATAAAATAAAAAAAATATATTTTCTATTGATAAACATGTTCACTTTTCATATGTAATACCATACGATAAATTTGATGACGTTATTCTCATGGATCTAGCTCGTTCCATTCATGAAAAAAGATACTTTGAGTAATACTTTTGTATTTGAACGCCAAAAGTCATTTATCTGCTGTAAGAATAACTTATTTCTCCGTCCATAACGCTTGGCAAGATTTTGGCGACGAATTTGGCGGAATGTCGCCAACTTGGCGGCATTTTTAATTGTTGCCAAATTAACAAAAATCTCGCCAAATTGATAAAAATGACGTTAAATCAATGAAAATGGCGACTAATTGACGAAAATTCAATATCTTGGAAAGAATATAAGTATCTACTATAAGAAGAACATTTTTTTTAACTGTAAAAGTAGTAAATTCATTGCATTATATAAGGAAAGTCATGTGTTGCCCACATCAGATTTTTTCCACTACGGACGACAAACAAGAGCCAGACAGTCCATTGGTTAGAGCACGGGGATTGCACTCGGAGGACCCGAGTTCGATTCTTAGCTCTCCCCAAATTGTCTCCGTGTTTACGTAGAGTACGGGCGTGTTAAATGTGTGGATCCGCAAGTCCTAAGAGTTGGTGATAGGGGAAGGAGGCTACGGTCTCTGTGGATGCTTCCCCCCACCGGGTTACAGTCTAAATTGGGTGGAACTGTCCCGGTCGTCCAAATAGATACCTTAAACCTTCTAGTAAGTCGGACGGTCTGGGTAATAATAGTCTGAAACTCCTTCCGAGATGTTGCTGGTAAGGATAGGAGGGTGCGATCCTTGTGTATGTCGCCCCCACTGGGTGCCGGTCTAAACTGGGTGGCACTGTCCCGACCGTCAAAAAGATACCTTACACCTTCGGGTAGATGGGACGGTCCGGGTCGAAAGAAAGAAAAATAGACATTTACCTTTATTATTAATTAGAGATAATGTTTTTTCATGTTTAGAGTTCCCCCTTCAGCAGAACTCGAACAAAAATATTTTACTATGAACAATTTGCCTAGGTTGTTTTCTTGCGACCAGAATTTAGGCCTGAAATTCACTAAAAAAAATTGTTAAAAAAAGTACTTTTCAAGGAATAATTTTTATATATGAAGTCTCAGGTCTGATTTTTCCCCCATTAATACCTATATACTAGCAGTACTTTATATCCACCCAATGTGAAATCAGAGACTTGGATTCTTTTCTATGGGTATATGAGAATGCCATCAAAATTTTTTTGAAACATCTATTTTCAAAATCTTCTATAGATTGGCTGACAATTGATATGGATTCAGTATTAAGCTCCGACTTTAAGATTTATATTTTCTTTGCAAAATCTATTTCTTAGGAATGATTATAGATAGGATGATTTATAAGGATTCAGCATCAAGGGGCTATGGAGGTTCACTAAAGATTCCCACTTTCAATTCTGGAGATGCCAATTCCGGTTTTTCCGAGAATTTGTATAATTGTACGAAATAAGTGTGCAAAAGAGAATAAAATTGTTGCCATCATATGATGGGTCCTTTATAAATTTCTTGTTTTATTAGAGTCAAATAATTCGGCAGGCTTATGACGTGGCAGGCTAATAATATTCGGCAGGCTGATGGTGTGGCATTTATGATTCGCTTTTAAAGAGTTTTAAAATCAGCAAAAATCACGAAAAACTGGACAGGAGTTTCAGGTATCATGACACTATTTGTCTATTACTTATGTCTGGCATTCTAGGAAATGTAATGAGCTAAAACATCCGCAAAATAAATCTCTGTGAAATATTTACCTTTCTGAAACCGTCAAAGATTCTTATCCATGCATTATTACAATGGATAACGTTTTAGCTTGTAATTAAAATGCGCTGAGTAGTTCATAAGCCGAAGATATCGAAAATGCGTGGGTGTGGGTTTATCGAGAAATTTATAAATGCCGCATAATCTTGTCCCTGTGGAACAAGTCAATTTGTTTCATTGGTATCATGGGGATCAATATATGGAATCATGCATTTACGAGCCATGACTTTTAGGTTATTATATTTATATTAGTATTTAAACCAGCTAAAGACAGCCAAACTTTCACTTTAAAAATTAAGATTTACCTTTTTTGATAAGTTTTATTTTATTTAAAAATGCATGGCACTTAACGTCGAAAGTAGTCGTCTTAATCAAAAAGTGATTTAGTTAAATTTTGTCTCGTAGTCGATACTTTAAGTGTGCAAAGATTCAGTCTTCTAACCGTGGTTTGAGTAGAGGGGTCTGGAAGATCTGGAAAGATTTTTTTGGAAAGATCCTTTTTTTCTTTCTACCTGGGGAATAAAATATCAGGCTCTGCTAGGTTCTGTCCCATGAGCAGTATTATAAGGGTGCAAAGATTCAGCCTTCTAACCGTGGGTTTAGTAGAGGGGTCTGGAAAGATTTTTTTGGAAAGATCCTTTTTTTCTACCTGGGGAATAAAATATTAAGCTCCGCTAGGTTCTGTGCCATGAGCAGTACTATAAGGGTGCAAAGATTCAGCATTCTAACCGTGGGTTGAGTAGAGGGGTCTGGAAGGTCTGGAAACATTTTTTGGAAATATCCTTTTTTTCTTTCTGCCTGGGGAATAAAATATTAAGCTCCGCTAGGTTCTGTCCCATAAGCAGTAAGTATTATAAGGGTGCAAAGATTCAGTCTTCTAACCGTGGGTTGAGTAGAGGGGTCTGGAAGGTCTGGAAACATTTTTTGGAAATATCCTTTTTTTCTTTCTGCCTGGGGAATAAAATATTAAGCTCCGCTAGGTTCTGTCCCATAAGCAGTAAGTATTATAAGGGTGCAAAGATTCAGTCTTCTAACCGTGGGTTGAGTAGAGGTGTCTGTAAGATCTGGAAAGATTTTTTGGAAAAATTTCCTTTTTCTTTCCACCTGGGGAATAAAATATTAAGCTCCGCTAGGTTCTGTCCTATGAGCAGTACTATAAGTGTGCAAGGATTCAGCCTTCTAACTGGGGTTGAGTAGAGGGGGTCTGTAAAATCTGGAAAGATTTTTTGGAAAAATTTTATTTTTCTTTACACCTGAGGAATAAAATATTAAGCTCCGCTAGGTTCTGTCCCATGAGCGATACTATAAGTGTGCAAAGATTCAGCCTTCTTACTTTGAGGCGGCAAGGGGATTTGATAGGTCTGGAAAGACTTTTCGAATAACTTTCATTTCTGCTCACATGGCGGAATAAAAAAAATCTGGCTCCGTTAGGTTCTGTTCCATGGGGTATACTATAAGCAGCCTTCTAACTTTCGGATAGGGAAGAGCCCCAAAAGGTCTGGCAATACTTTCCAGAAAACCCCTTTCTCTACGTCCCTAGGGGGAATCAAAAATCCTGCACGGTTAGGTTTTGCCCCTTGGGCGATATCGATAAGTGTGCAATGTTTCAGCTTTCTGTGTCACTCGTAGTTGGGGCTTCAGAAGGGTCTGGAATGTCTTTTCGACCCCCATTTTGTCCATCCCCGGGAGAGAAATAAAAATCCGGTTCCATTAGATTCTGTCCCGTAGTCAATATTATAAGTATCGTAGCACCGGGAACTTTTGGAGGATATGTAATTCTTAAGGTTATCTTAATAACTATTAATGAACGATATACTCAAAGAACCCGCCTATAGGGTCGTTACAAAAATTAGGATCGCGCTCCCACTTCAGACGACAAGACAACAGCTTCCATGGCAGGGCCGGCCAAAGAGACCGGATATTACTCAAGTGTGTGTATGTGTGTCGGGGACGACCGCAATAGGGGTCCGGACCATACTTTTTCATTTTGAGGGAGGAAGACGTTATTCATAAAGTAGGGAAAATCAAATATGAAGGGAGGATCGAGAGAGTGATAAATGTTTGTAGGAAAATCGAGAGCGTGATAAATGTGTGTTGGGAAGATCGAGAGAGTGATAAATGTTTGTAGGGAGGATCGAGAGCGTGATAAATATTTGTAGGGATGTTCGAGAGCGCGATAAATGTTTGTAGGGAGGATCGAGAGTGTGATAAATGTTTGTAGGGAGGATCGAGAGCGTGATAAATGTTTGTAGGGAGGATCGAGAGCGTGATAAAGTTTTTAGGGAGGATCGAGAGCGTGATAAATGTTTGTAGGGAGGATCGAGAGCGTGATAAATTTTGTAGGGGATCGAGAGCGTGATAAATGTTTGTAGGGAGGATCGAGAGCGTGATAAGTATTTGCAGGGAGGTTCGAGAGCGTGATAAATCTTTGTAGTGAGGCCCACAATTTGTATGGATATCACTGCATGGACTGAAGCTTGGAAAGGGTTCGAAATTACACTAGTTTCATAAACAGTTGTGATGGGGAGGTATTCCGTATTTTTTAGAGCTTGGAATAAGATTTTATGAACACAAAAATCTGATCTGTTTAACACATGACGTTATTTACAAACTAGCACATTTTGAATTTGTGGAAAAACAATGACACAAATTCATATCTTCCAGATATTTGATTTCGTTGAAATTCAACACACTTATTGTAACCCGGCCATCCATCAAATTACTCTACGTCCTTGGACGAGTCGGATGGCCTGGGCTTTCGACACTTATTGTAACTGAATAAAATAAGCATATGAAATTTTATGAGATTATTTTGGTTCTTTCGAGATATTACGATCCTAGAAAGAATGAAATTTTTAACGTCTAAGCGTACTTATAATGTTTATCATTTATTCGGCGCTTAAGAGCATTAATAATCTTGAAATACCGTGCATAAAATTTCTGCTTGTGAGAATAAAACATTGAACACTTCCTTAAAGAAAGCAGGCATATGATAATTAGGCGACTACAATTGTTTCGAGAATGATCCTTCCTTAGAGGGTTGCGAAGATAAGATACTGTTTTTTGACCTGATGAAGAGGGTTATGAAACGCCATTGAAACAGTTGTAGTTACCTAATTATCATATGTTTGCTTTTTTTAAGGAAGTATTGAATGTTTTAATCTTGAAATAGTTCGACTAATGCTGTTTGCTGCACAGGGAGAAGGGTTTCAATCTTTAGGAACGTTTCCTTTCGGTGGATTTTGTATTTATGAAAAAATAAATCTTCAGTAGATCTATGTTTAATGGTATTATTACACAGGGCAATTTTTATTGCCGAACTTTGGCAACTCCGCCCGTCAATCATACTTTAAGCCCCTCTTCTCTAATGGAGCCGATTTCATTCCAGGAAGTATTTATTCTTTAGTGTTTTTCCATATAATTTGGATCTTTTATATTACACAGGTGTCTGTAATTTGATATAAGTTTTTTTTATTTTTTTTTCATCTCCAGATTCCAACGTTGCCTGCGATGTGCTTGCAGTCGCCATCGCCATCTTTAATGTAAATGAGAAGAAAGGCGGAGCGGAGTGACGTCCAACCGTCCTCTGATTGGTTCACGACCAAAAATTGAGATATTTTTATTGCCGAGTTCGAACAAATTGCGGCAATTCGGTTGCAAGATTTCTTCCCATTATAATGCATGTTGCTGAAAAATTGCTGGAAGGAATTGCTCCGTGTAATAACACCTCAAAAGTGTTTTGAATTGCATTTTGCACATGTGTATAAATAAATTATTTCATTTGGTCAAAAATATTCTAAATTTTAATGTTTGTACAAGTTCTTTAATGCGGGTGTAAAATGAGAGCGAAAGTCACGCGCTGCAACACATTAGATTTTTTCAAAAGAAACATTTTATACTTCAGAAGAAAGTATTTTATTCGTAAATAATATCCAAAACTCATTTCCAAACGAACCTTTTTTTTTTGCATGTTCTTACAGAGTATTTGTATTATTGCTGAAGCAATTAACAGTGGGGAAATGAAGGATTGCTGGACAATCCATGAAAGAAGAACCTATTCTCATTATCCGCTAACAAATGCAATTACACTGAAGAAAATACGAATAAACATTACTATCTGTCGTATAAACAAGACACTCTTTCATTTCCGTTTCTTTCCACTGGCGATTCATTTCCCCTTTACATCAATTGTACAACGAAAACCGACTGCGGTCGAATTCCTGGTTGTGGGTGATGCAGGGCATGACCTCCCAGCCGTTCAGATCGATAGCCAGACCCCAATTAACGAAAGTGGACACTGGTACTTTTTTTTTTTATAGTTCCTTCAGTAGGTACTCTGTCGGAATAAATTTCTCATCCATGGCATTTATTGTCCTGTCCATGGGCGTAAAGAAGTTAAAATTTTGTGTTTAGAAAACGCAACAATCGTTTGTGATAATGATTCAGGTGGCGCTGGTGTAAGATAAATCAAACCGCATTGGATGTAATATTTTTATTGCGAAATACTCGTATTGAATAAATAATATTTATTTAAACTGTTAGTTTTGTAGAAATAAATTATCAGTCCAATGCAAATTAGAACTCAAATGATACAGACGTATTTAAATTTATTTCACCTTTCAATTTGTTGTTGTCTCTATATTGTGTACCCTATTCTACAACTAGGAAGAAATACCGATTACTTCTACTTATAATGAGGGAACTTTGATTTAAAAATAATCAGAAACACATATAACTAAACATTACCTTCCTATTGGGCCAAATAAGAACCGATAGGATTTTACCACCATCGGCCTCCTTCCCTAAAAATCACTTATTTCAGTCATCGTGGTAATCGATTTAGATAGGCTTCATTTTCTGTAGCGAAACTTTATAGTGAGCGTTTACATTACTCATAGTACCAATTAATACATTATAAGGGCTTATATTATAAGATTTTGTCAGAAAATGTTAAATTAATAACCTGCCAAATTTACAGATATGAACCTGGTCGTATCAAAAAGTCTGAGTAAGATGACCACTTAGAGTCGTCTCGATTCTGGGAGTCATTAGGAAAAGTGAACAAACACATAATGCCAGCCAGGAGAAGAGGTAAATCAGAATCTACAGTAAAACCTGTGCATGGCGGCTACTGGGTAATTCAATCGATAATAGAAAATTAAAAAAATATAATTGATTGAGTTCATAATATATTTACGAGTTATTCCAATTACTGAACTCTATTATAAACGGATGAATATCAGGATGTCCGAGCGGTCAAAGGCGCCAGATCCAAGGTTCTACTGCCACTGGGGTGTTCCAAGCGGAATAAAGAAAGTGACCCCCTCCCCCAACCATTAATCTCACCATTCTTCTGTCAATTGTCAGTTAGCAATGCATTCCCAGAATGCGAGCAGATGAAGATTGTCTTATAATTACATGACAGTGGCGGAAAGTAATATGACGTTCAACTTTCTTCACATTTCCACAATCATGCATAGTTCAGTTATATTAAAGGTTCATGGTTCTAAAAAAATAAGAATCAGTTCCAGAATTTATTTGACACATTCAGTGGATGCTTGTGAGGTGAGGCAGGTGACACAGCATAGCTGCCAACCTTGGAAAATGAAAATTAGGGAGATTTTTAAATATATGCGATTCGCGACAAAAGTGGAAAAATCGCACAGCGCGATAACAATTTCTTTTTTTACAGAAAGCATAAAAGGGAATTTTCAAGACAGAATAGGGATTTTTTTCCCTCTACTACAAAACTGCACCATAAAAAATAGACAAATATGATAAACAATCTGTATTGTATCTATAAACACAATTTAATTTCAACGAATACAAAAGAATTAAAACATCTTTTAAAAAATAAGCACATTTGTTAGAGTTATTCTCATCAGAGTCTATAACAATGTTCATTACACTGAATATGATGCATAAAGAAAAATGTCATTGGTTACTGTTTAATAATCATTCACATGTCTTTGACACAGAAACACTTCTCTGCAGATAAAATATTGAATGAAAGAAATCTTTTAGTAAGTAAAAATACAGCACGTAAAAGTTCTATATAATTAAAAAATGTCAAATTCAATCCTTCTTACTACTTAAAAATAAAGTAGTAGCTCTTTTTCCTTTTTTTAAGAACTCCTTACTAAATTCTTCTTCAATATCTCTTCACAGAGTTCATACGGATTTTTCAAAATAGAAAAATTTGTATTATGCAAATATAATTAAAAAATTAACCTTAATAATTAGCCATAATATGAAAATAAGCTAGTTTAGTCAATCTAATATGCAACATTTAAATGATGGAGATGGATGGAAAAAGATACTAACGTACTCTCGGCAATTCACGCGAAGCAACTGAATTGCGCAATCGCATTATTTATGCGAAAATAATTAAGAAATTAACCATAATAATTAATCAGAATATGAAAATAAGCTAGTTTAGTCAATTAAAAATGCAATATTTAGAAGATTGAGATGGAGGGAAAAAGATACTATTGTATTCTCGGCGATTCATGAGAACAAACTGAATTGCGCAATCGCAGTGTTTATGCGAAATTAATGAACAAAATAACATTTTAGCGATTTATGCTCAATAACCTTTGAAGAAGTATGTTTATTACTTTCATAAAATAAGCGATCGAGGTCTTAATTTACAATACACGCGGCCGTAAATCTCCGTTAATTTGATTGGCATTACCCTGCATTGTATTATGGATTTGCTACGATCCCGGGAATGATAAAAATCAGTGCTAAAAATGCGGAAAATTGGTGTTTTCGAGGAATTATACCATGTCTGGTTAATTGATAAATTTCCAACAAAAAAGGCCGGAGAATTTCGTTAGTAATCCAGAGGCCGGAGAAGTAATGAAAAATCCGGAGTTGGCACGTCTGCATAGGGATTTTTTTTAAGGAAAATCCCTTTTGTAGGGAT
Source organism: Amaurobius ferox (assembly GCA_951213105.1). NCBI lineage: Eukaryota > Metazoa > Arthropoda > Arachnida > Araneae > Amaurobiidae > Amaurobius > Amaurobius ferox. Next base: position 83,852,698 of record OX578143.1, read on the forward strand.
TTTCTCTAATTATTGCAAAAATTCGGGAGATTTAGGAATTTTTCGGGAGTTCGGGAGATTGTCTCAAAATTCGGGAGACTCCCGGAAAAATCGGGAGATTTGGCAGGTATGACACAGGATACGCGCAGCTTCACTTAAAGTTATTTGCTGAATGGGATATTATTATTATTATTATTATTTGGCGAATTTTTGAGACTCTTTTGGCTATTTTTAGATAACATTTGACAACACTTGTACCAGTAGCGTGATGTGTTTTGATGATGTTCGTTGTCGAGGAGGAGGGGGAATCCCGCCACTGAAACCAATTCCCGAGTCGCCACTTGACACACTACACATAAATAACGGACCACTGTTGAATTCCTCTTGCGTCTGCTACTGCGATGCATAGCCTATTCGTAGGTTAGATCGATAGCCAGACTCCAATTAACAAGAGTGAACATTGGGTTTTTCTGTTATCCTCGGACTTGAATAGATACCAACCATCCGAATTAATTCCTCATTCGTGTCATTTATTGATATTAATTTAACAGAAGATTACTTTTAGTTACATCTAGGTTCATGGGCGTAGCCAGGGTGGGGAAGGGGAGGACGCTTACATCCCCCTCAATTTCTGGAAATAAAAGCAAAGGTAAAGTTAATATGCTGCTTTTTTTAGTATTGAATTACGGGTTGACGGTAAATTCGACCCCCTCCTCTGGAAAAAATCCTGCCTTCGCCAATGCTTAAATGCCTTGTTGATTGTTATTGTGCACAAAGTTGGGATTTCATTAAATAATACAAGGCTAAACGGTGTGTAAATATGGCTTTATTAATTAGACAGATGTAATAGATAAACTGAATGATCGAAATTCATTATTTAGTTGTTATTAGTTGTTACTAGGTGTTAGGTGGCTGTTGATAAGTATAATTGATAAGTAAGGATATAGAGAGCAAATACAACACTACGCTTATCTTAAGCGAGGCGATCAAGAAAACCCCCCACCCACCTACACCGCCCAGTGAATTAGAAACCCAGAATCAATATTTAATTGGACAAGGCTTCAGCCCGATTTACAGCCCGTATGTGGGTAGGCATGGATTCTACAAGGTGCTGGAGTGCATTTAAGTTAAGACAATACCAGGCGCTGGACAAGCAGATCGTAAGCTCCTGTATAATTGATGGCAGAGGAGATTGTTAATAGATTTGTTTTACCAACAAGTCCCAAACGTTCTCAATAGGGTTTAAATTTGGACTTTGCTGTGGACAGGATATATGGTTGTTGTTGTTGAGACCCAGACCGCCCGATCTACCAGAAAGGTGTAAGGTAACAGTTTGGACGGCCGGGAAGTGCCACCCAATTTAGACCGGCACCTAGTGGGGGAGGCATCCACAGGGACCGTACTCTCTTTCCCCTACCACCTACCTCTCGGAAGGACTTACGGACCCACATGTTTAACGTGGTCGTACTCCGCATGAACACGACGGCAGTTGTGGCAGCGTGGAAATCCAGCACGCAAACCACCGGGCTACCGCGCCCGAAATATGTCAACAGCACGCGGTGCTCCCAGGTGGTCACCCACCCAAGTACTAACCGCGCCCGATGCTGCTTGACTTCGGTGATCGAACGAGAACCGGTGTTTTCTGCACGGTAGGGCCGTTAGCTCAGGGTATATGGTAGAAGCCAGAGTCATACTCCGTGAACCTCTGTTTCACGGTTCTTGTGCGGTGTATGGCAGCATTATTGTCCATGAAAGACCAGTCGCCTGTGAGGTAAAAATGCAACATTGCAAGGTGGACGTGATCGGCAAGAATGTTCAGGTTCTCCATGGATGACACTCGACCTCCCGGAAACACTAGGGAACCAGTACCAAATTAGCAGAACATTCCCCAACCATGATACCCCCACCACAACCTTGAACAAGGCAAGATGGGTTCATGACTTTATGGGACTCTCGCCACAGTCTCCGCATGCCGTCGGTACAAACCACGGTGTAGAGTGATTTGTTTAATTGCATAATCATTGGATGATTTTTTTCTGAAGTAGTATGTGATATATTAAGAAGTTGCTGTTAAATTATAAATCCTGGATGGCATTTCAAATATTTTATACCGTAATAAAAAAAAATGGGAGAGGTTTAAAGCGTACGAAAAGTATATTTTTAAAAATTTATTAAAAATTGACTACAAAAAATTACATAAAATTAAAAAAAATGTAGGTATCATCTAATTGATTGCACCACTTTGCACATGAAATATTATGCATCAAATCTGTTAACATTATTCTCATGGATCTCGTTTGTCCTATTCAGAAGAAAAGATACTTTATGTACTAGTTTTGTATTTTGAAGAAGAATTAGCCAATAGTAATTTATTTCAAAAGATATTCATTAATAGTTAATCGCATTTTGATGCGAATTTTTCACATGAGTATGATAAGTCTTTTTTTTTGGGGGGGGGGGGGGGGCTGATAAGTTGCCAAAAAAGCCAAATTGCAGTTTACGTGGCCAATATGAATGTGCCGTGGACTTTGTATATCATTACTTCGCCGTGAAAGAAATTAAAGCATTGAATTATGCCGTGAACGTCATATGCTGCTCATATCAGATTTTTGATAGTAAAATTCAACCAATGGAAATTGATATCGTGTCTTCTGGCTTTTTTTTTCAGTTATGCAAAACGCTACAGTACCCAGACCACATAAGCAGTGGTTCCCAAACTTTCCGGTTCGCGGACCCCCTCAGAGAAAAAAAAAATTCGCGGACCCCTTAAAACCATAATGTAAGGGGAGAGACGGGAGACGTTCGCTACGCCCCCTCTATTCAAAGCTGACGTCATCCGGTCTCTAGTAGTATTAATGTCGAAGTTACAAGTGTTTTGACGTTCGAGCTACATCAGAGGATCGTTACCATTAATCATGGCAATGTGCCAAAACGAAACCTACTCCCAAACAATTTAATTCTGTTTGAAGATATAATCTATCTGTTTGAAATTAATTTCATGAATGTATTTAATTCAAAATTATTTAGAAAAAAAGTTCATTATTATTTTATTTTAAAAAATAAAATTAAAAAGTGAGTGGAGAAAAATAATGAATTTTATTTTTTATAAAGCTAACTATTGATTAGTTAAATATTGCATGTTGTTCGCGGACCCCCAGGGGTCCGGGGACCCCAGTTTGGGAACCACCGACATAAGGCATTACTTTGAAAACCCTTACGGTTCTTCTTTCTTCCACCCAGACCGTCCGATCTACCCAAAAGTGTAAGGTATCTATTTGGACAGTCGGGACCGTACCCTCCTTTTTCTACTACTAACCTTGCGGAAGGACTTACGGACCCACATGTTTAACATGATCAGACTCCGCGTGAACACTGCGGCAGTTTGGGCAGAGGTGAAAATCGAACTCGTTTCGTCCAAGTGTCCCGCGCGCTAACCACTGGTCTGTCGCGCCCCCATACCCTTACGGGTGTAAAGCCATAATGTTGTTTTATTTTCGTTTATTTTCACTGAAATCACTTTTCTTTCGCATCATTTTGTACCCTTAAACCGACACGTTGAAATTACAGTTTCTTTGACCGCTGTTGTTGCTTTTTCATCGGATAGATCAACAGTCAGTTCCCAATTAAACAGAGTGGACATTGGTTTTTTTGCCTGTTCTTCCCTTCAGTGGATTCTCTCTTTGAATAAGTTCCTTATTTATTGTGCTACTCTTAACTCGAGGGTTACATCCATTTACACGTTACTGTTGTGTATAAAGAATAGGGGTAGGAAGTGCAAATTTTTGTCTTAGATATATCAATACGAAATTTATGAAGAAGCCGTCATATCGTGGCAAATGATGCGTACACTTCATTTTTGACGAATTATTAAACATTTATTTTTTGAATACTTTTTTTCTTACATTCATGCGAAATTTTAAAGAAACGTTAACTGGAGTGTGATTCAATTCAACTTTCTCACAGGTGAATGAATTTTTAATAGCTTTTTTTTTTCAAATTTTATAAGAAAAATGTTGAAAAATCGGTGTCATGGGTTCAAATGATTACAATTATATCGTATTACCCTCTACTTTGAGGGGCTTAAAATTTTTTTCGATTGATACCATACTTGACAATGTACCCCCGGAGTGTAAATTGTCACCCCGAGGGGGGGGGGGCTAATGACACCCCGAACAAAATTTGTATCGCGGCTATTTTTCACAACGATGATTGAAGCTATTAAGTTTCGTGATCATTGAATCATATATAAACCCCTTCATGTATAATTATGTTTTGTCCTATACTGCCACGTTAAAAAAAAAATAAAATTTCGAATAAATTTCAAAGTTTTTGCTCGAATAAAAAAATTCTATCTAGTTCTAGATTTTTTGATAACTCAGCCAGATATAAAGTTTCGAAAAATCCATTAATATTTGCGGCAGCTATCATGTCGACAAGGAATCGACAACATATGTACATACATACAGCCAGACAGACGGACATCACTCAAAATATAGCCAAAACGTTTCAGGAGGTCTTAAAACGTATATTGGCATCAAAACCTCGAATTCGAAAAATTTCTAGAAAACAATATTTTCTCTATACTATATTAAATAGTATGAGAAAATAAAAATCGGAGTGACAACTCTAGGATGGAATTCTTAAAATGGAATTTCTTAGTGAAATTTTATTCCCTGAAATTCAATGCTGAAACCACATCAGTCATTATCAAAATTCTCGCTGTAGTCAATCTTGAGAAATAGATGTTTCAAGAAATTTTTTGAACCGGAAGTTTAAATGGAACTGGAATTTCATAGTGAACCCCCATTCTATTCTTGTATTTCATGCAAAATCGAAATAAGGCATGATCTGAACTCTATCAACAGCAGACCCTGAGAAATAGGCCTGTCGTGAAAAATATGGGAAAGGCACCAAAATGTGGTATTTAATATATATAATTAATTGTTGTGTTGCAATAACCCACCAAATTTACTTCATAAGTGCGAGCTCACATACCGTAGCTAAAAAACAATACATTGATCATTAATCACACAATTTATCTTTTAAATTATATCTTTTATGTACACTCAATTATTATTGCATACATTGTTGCCCCCCCCAGAACCCTTACTAATTAATTGGTTTAAGGTACTCGTTGGTTTAAATATTTATAGAAGTGACCCAGGAGGTTCGAATGTGAGACCTAAACGAGGAGTTATACTCGACCATCATTGGTCTCGTGTTTTGTGCGATTTTAGGGTGTATCCTGATTGGATTCCCCTTTTTTGATGGAGCTTGCGCTAGTCTTGCGCGAAAGCATCGGTTATGCCCAATGTCACCGTCGTGATTTTCCCAGCTGATGATGTCAGGGATAAGTGGATCGTAAACCTCTCAGAACTGTCAACCGTGGCGTCATTCGTCTGAGTTCTTTGTCCAGGTTATATGGCTGTTGCAAATCTTGAAATAAAATTGCCTAAAAGGTATCACAAGATGTTTTAAGGGAAAAAAACTTATAAAAATAATAGAATTGCAAAATTTTTGCCACCAATTATTTATCATGTAGAACATTACACTTCAATTTTTACAATAATATTCAACAGTTGGGAATTGATCTCTTGACTTTCTTTCATGAGGGAAACTGCAAGTCTCTTGACTTTCCTTCATGAGGGAAACTGCAAGTCTCTTGACTTTCCTTCATGAGGGAAACTGCAAGTCTCTTGACTTTCCTTCATGAGGGAAACTGCAAGTCTCTTGACTTTCCTTCATGAGGGAAACTGCAAGTCTCTTGACTTCCCTTCATGAGGGAAACTGCAAGTCTCTTGACTTTCCTTCATGAGGGAAACTGCAAGTCTCTTGACTTTCCTTCATGAGGGAAACTGCAAGTCTCTTGACTTTCCTTCATGGGGAAACTGTAAGACTCTTGATTTTCCCTCATGAGGGAAACTGCAGTTGTGCTGAAAGCAACAGTACACAGACCACATAACGCATTATTTTGAATACTCTTAAGGCTGTAACACCTTCATTCATTTCCGTTTCTTTGCACTGAAATTATTTTCCTTTAGCACCAGTTTGTGCCCTTCTTAAACCGACACTTTGAATTACAGCAGTTTCTTTGACTGCGGTCATGGCCTCTCATCGGATGGGCCAACAGTCACATTCCAATTAAATAGAGTGGACATTAGTCTTCTTTCCTTCGTCCTTTCTTCAATAGATTCTCTCTCGGAATAAGATCTTTATTTATTGTGCTTCTCTTAACCCGAAGATTATACTTAGTTACACTTAGAGGCCCAAGTTGACTGTTGTACATAACGAGTCGGAGTGGGATTGGAACATTAATGGGGAAAAAAGGTATACAAGAACTTTAAGAAGGGACTTTCATATGATGGCAAAAAGTGTGCACACATCATTTCTAACCAACTGTTAAGAATTTTTTATATACTTTTGCACACTTATTTCGTACAGTTATATAAATTTTTGGAGAAGTCGTTAGTGACATCAACAGAACCGGAAGTGGAAATCCTTAGTGAATCTTTTCAACCCTATCCGAAATTCGATGCTGATTCAATATCACTCGTTATCTAAGATCTATCTATATCGAATCATGAGAAATAGATGTTGCAAAGGAAATGTAAATTTTTTAATTGGAGGTGTCATCTCTAAAACCGGAAATGGAAAACCTTAGTGAGACCCCAACCCACACCAGAGTTTTTGATGCTGATTCCATATCTGTCATCCTCTAAAAGATCTATCTATAGCCGATTCTGAAAAAAAAATAGACGTTTCAAGAAATTTTTTGAACTGGAAGTTAAAAAGAAACAGAAGTTGAAATCCTTAATGATTACCTCTACTCCCAAGGAACGTGATGCTGAACCCATATCAGTCATCATCTAAATTTTATCCATAACTGATTCTGAAAAAATAGATGTTTCAAGAAAAATGAGAGTTTGTAAAGTTTGTTAATAAAGTCAGTTAATAAAGATAGTTAATAAAGTTTCATGAAGTGATATTTCCAGGAATGAAAGCGGAGATCCTTGGTTAGCCCTCCACCCCCTCCGGAATGTGATGCTGAAGCCATATTAGCCATTATCTAAGCTCTACCTCTAGCTGATCCCGAGAAATAGATGTTTCAAGGAAATGTTTTGAACCAAAAGTGAAAAAAATAACCAGAAATGAAAATTTTTAAATTTAAATTTATCTTCTTTCCACTGACAATTCATTTTCCGCATGCACATCTTTTTTTTCACATGCACATAGCGAAAACTGACTGATGTTGCATTCCTACCGTGTCGGTGATCGCAAGCATGACCTCCTTACGCGACGGATCGATAACCAAACCCCAATTAACAGTAGTGGACATAGGTCTTTTTCTTCTTCGTTCCTTGAGTGGATCCTAACGGAATGTATTTCTTGCTAATGCCATTTTTTTTTCTCGCAATTAACGGGAGGGTTACATGCAGATGAACCATGTGCGAGGCAGTTAACTGTTGTATAAAGTGAGGTTAGAATATCTCAGAAAAAGCAAGTGAAAATCATAAAATCAAGTATACTTAGAAAATAATGCAAGAAATTTATGAAAGAACATTCATATAACGGCAAAGGGTGTATACAATTCAATTTTGATGGAACCATTAAGCATTTTAACTGATTTGAGCACTTATTTCGCACAGTCAAACAGATTTTTTTTTCATATAAAAAAACAAACAAAAAACCCCTGAAGTGTACGTCTTCAGAAACGCAAGTGGAAATCCTTAGTGAACCTTTAACCCTCTCCCAAATTCAATGCTGAATTCATATCAGTCATCATAAGCTCTGTTTATAGCCAATCCTGACGAATATATGTTGCAAGGAAAATGTAAATTTTTGAAACGAAAGTGATATCTTCAAACCCAGAAATTTTTGGTGGGTCCTTCAACCCCTTCCGAAACTTGATGCTGAATACATATAAGTAAGTCATCATCTCAACCAGTGGTTGAGAAACTTTTTGATCGCATACCCCAAAGAACACGAATAAATTTTTAGACAATAGGAAGTAAACATATCATACTGCATACAGGACATTAGTCTTGCATAGTTTAGATTATTAGAACTAGCGGACAAAGCAAATTATAAGAAATCTGATGTGTTGCAACGCATGACTTTCCTTATATAATGCAATGAATTTACTTCTTTCACAGTGAAAAAATGATGTATAATATTTACGGCACAGTGTTTTTAAAGTTGAATTGTACATTTGGCACTTTTCCGGATGACAACATGCAAAACTATTTAGAAGTACCCAATTAAATCATATTTCATGCAACTCTAAATTGATAATTATCAATATTGATAGCATCCTCAAGTAATATAGTTCATATATCGAAATATTTTAATAATAAATTCATCAATTTGGGGTCATTTTCGTTAAGTTGGCGCCAATTTTGCAATTTTAGCGAAAATTTTGTCAATCTTGGGCGAAATATTGTTAAGTTGGCGATATTTCGCTAGATTATTCGCCAAGTTCGCTGAATACATTTCCAAGCGTTACAGACAAACGGAGAGATGAACATTTCTTATGCACTAAAAGGTATGTATGCCCGTTGTATGAAGATATACATAATTTGCAAAACATTACCTCCCATTAACGAAAATTTTTATTAATTTGGCGACAATTTTACCAATTTGACGACATTTTCGTTAATTTCGCAACATTAAAAAATCTCGCCAAGTTGGCGATATTTCGCTAAGTTTGTTGCCAAAATTTCGCCAAGCGTTATGGACGGAGAAGTAGGTTATTCTTGTAGTAGATAAATGATTATTGACGAAATGTTGTGCGTTAAGTTATAAAACTATTACCTTAACTATATTTTCTGTTGAATGGAACAAACTGTATCCACGAGAGTGATGTTAACAAATTTATCGCATAATATTGCATATGAAAAGTGAACATATTTCACAATAGTTAGTACTTTTTTCAATATTATGTGATTTTTTTATACATTTATTTGAAAAATGTGCAATATCTCGAGAACGGTTCATGCTAGCTTTCTAAAATTTATGTCATTTGCCTTCTAATGAAAAATTACACAAGAAATGAGTATTTACGTAACTTTATTGAAGGTTTTGATATTTTGATGATGTTTTCAAAATTTGATTCGAAAATTTAGTGGGTCTTTCAAACATTCGATTTCGGTTAAAAACAATAGGCTTCCGGTACTCATCGATTGTAATTTTTGCACCATATTTCGTTTGAATCGCTCCATTCGTTCGTGAGATATCATATCCACAGATTCACTGACACACATACATTACCTCAAAAACGTCCGATTCGTGTTTAGGGATGTTTGAAACGTACTCTCCTGTCGGAAACTCGACTTCGAATTTTCAACCCCGTCACAATACTTTCCCTAGGGCGCGGTACCCCAGTGGTTAGCGCGCGGGAATTGCACTCGGTAGGCCCGGGTTTGATTTCCGCCACTGACAAAACTGACGCCGTGTTCACGCGGAGTACGACCACGTTAAGCATGTGGGTCCGTAAGTATTTCCGAGAGGTTGGTGGTAGGGGAAGGAGGGTACGTTCCCTGTGGATGCCTCCCCCACTGGGTTCCGGTCTAAATTGGGTGGCACTTCCCGGCCGTCCAAACAGTTACCTTACACCTTTCTGGTAGGACCTTTCTAGTAGGCTTTCTGGTAGACCTTCCTGTAGTTCATCGTACGCATGTTTTTGTGCTCCCGCTTTTTTATGCCGTGTGCGCGTGATTTTGCGTCTTGTGTTTAATTGTTTAGTGTTTTCTTGAAGTGCTTCGTCTCAGCTTTCCTACGGTATCTGTGATTTTCCGTTCCGACGTCTGATTGTCGAGGTATCTGCATTTTAAAATCAAAAATATTCTATTTATATGTAAAAAAATGCTGTAATACAATTGTATTGGAAGCTCTTTCAAAAAGTGCGAAATCCCCGCACTTTATACATCTGTAAATCTTAATATATTTGCATATTTTTGTAATTTTGTGTATATATATATGTATTTTCAAGTCTGGTTACTGTTATTCAAAAGTTATTTTCTCCCTCTGTGTTAATTTTTAGTGTGTAATTAGCATTTTAAAATGTATCTGATTTCATGTTCTCAGCTTTCGCTTCAACCTTTCCCCCCTGTATTTTTGTTTTGGATCTGTCCTTGGCAAAGTGCCAGGTTGCTCGTCACATGATTGATGGTGCTTGTCGTTACTATCTCTTTAATTTTGTCATTTCGGACACGCTTGATTTCACTAAATATTTATGCCTCTAAAGCATTTTTTGTTATAAAATGTATATATAATATATATAATATATATATAATTGTCCTTTTGACGACACCTCCGAATTTTTGAAATGCTGACCTGGTTTTATATGCTATACTCTTATCTACAACATTTTTATGAAGTATAATTTTTATATTGTGTACTATTATCTTAACATAAAGTATTATTTTTATATTGAGTATTATAAATATTCTATAAAATGAATCCTAATTCATATTCACCTTCTAACTTGGACTATCCACCCTTGCTACCCCCAATTATACTTACACCTGGTTTAATGAACACTGAAATAACTGAACCCGTAAATACAGACTCAATTATCAGTTCATCCAGTGGAAATAATCCAATTGAGAATACACCCACTACTGGTGGTTCTGGAATTAGACTTTCCAATTTCAAAAGTGTTCCTCGTACGTCGCAAGTATATGACTCTCCATTGTTCTCCTCCACTATTCTGCCTCCTCGACTGCCTAAACAAACTTCATCCTCTTCTTCAAACTCCGCTGTGACTTCTCTTACTCCCTTGGACCCACCCAAATCTTCAAAAATCCTCTCGAAACCTGTTACAACTCCACTTCTCAAACCTGCATGGACAACTTCAACCAAAAACTTTACGACACCTGCGGTAAAATCAACTACCACTTCAACCTCTCCTGCAATTACCAGATCTACCCAAGTATCCTGCACTCCTTCCCACTCTGCTCAGTTCTCTGCTCCAACCCTTCAAGACATCCCATTGGTTTCTTCTCCGGTTCCTGGCTCTCTCTCTCAGGTCGCCTTGGACTCAGCATCTATTCCTGCCGCTTCGGCTTCGCCGGCTCCGACGACTCCTGCTCTCAACTTTCCGGTTCTGCCTGGTTCTTCAAAATCCACAGATATTCCCTCTACTCCTGCCCCTTCTACCTGTTCTAGTCCTGGCTCCACCGCTACTGATAAAGATGCTCCACCTTTTAATCTCAATAACGAACATGTGGCTAAGATCATGAAAAACATTGATAGACTTGAGAAATATTTTACCAAAAACGTAAAGTTAAATGCCACTCATAAAGCATACACGGAGGACAAATTTAGAGATATTAAAATCTCTCTTCATACTCTCGAAAGTAACGTTGGTTCTGCTCCATCACCTCGTTCTCGACCGCTACTGGTAGATGCTGTAGCTTTCTCAAACCTTTCCAAGAAACTAAATGATGACTTCGCAAATTTCCAGCATAAAATCAACAATGACCTAAAATCTTTCACTACAAATATTTTGAAAGAAATTCCTACACAGGTCAAAAACTCGGTACAACAGTCATTCAAAAGATCAGGACCTACTGCTCCTGCTCCTTCCTCCTACGCTGCTCAATCTTCTGCTCAACCTGGAACCTCTTCTCGCCAGTTCTCCAGTGTTCTACTCCAAGGACTGGATCGCTCAAAAGATAACCTACAGCTGAAAAAAGACCTTATCTCACTCCCCTGTCCTCTTGGAGTCAACATTAAAAACATCACTACACTGCCTAACGGTACGCTCAAAGTTACATGTAAAGAGGACAACCCAGCGAAACTACTACCAAAATTTCAAAATTCGGCCATCAAGAGCAAATTTACAATTAGGGTCCAGGAGGAACGTAAAAAGGCACTTATAATCTTCAACCTTCCTCCCAATTTCAATGAGGAGAATGTAAAAGCATTGGTGGTGATCAACCATCCTACTTTGAAAACAGAAGATATTAGAATTCTAAAAAATTTCCCAGCCAGGTCTGGCAACTTAAATTGGGTACTTCTCATGAACACTAACGATGCAAATCAAATACTGGAAACGAAAAAACTCTTCCATCACTTCAAGTCTTACCTAGTAAAAAACTATATTGCATTAAAAATATGTCACAAATGTAAGGGCTACGGACACGTGGCAAGTTCCTGTCACCATGTTACCGGTAATTGCAGCCACTGTACCCGTAGCGGACACACATACAAAGAGTGCAAAGCTCAGACCTTAACCTGTGTGAACTGTACTACTTCTAACGCAGGAGACTCTAGTTTAAAATACAAAACTAATCATACAACCTATGATAAAAAGAACTGCCAAACTTTTCAGGCTGAGATGGCGAGAATTAGAAAGCTTCAGAATGAGGCTTAACAATTTTTTGGTTTCCTTAATTCTGCATATTATATGTCTTTTGTTCTGTATGTTTTGTTATTTCATGTTTTTGTTATTTCATGTTTTTATGTAATTTTAGTACCTTTTGCTTCCCCCTCCGGGCTTTTTTTTTCTTTCTATATTTTTTTCTTTTTTAATGAACTTTTCCGGTATTCAAATTAACGTTAATCACTCGCTCTCTGCTCACTCTTCATTATTTAAATTCGCCCTCGATAATTCAATAGATTTTGTTTGCCTTCAAGAGCCATACGTTAATCATAATTTAATTCTCTCTCCCCCCCCAGGGGTTCGACAATATTCTTCCAACTCACAAAAATCAATTATTCTAATTTTTAACCCCCAACTTATAGTAAACTTTAAATATAAATCACTAACATCAATATTTGTAGAAATTTTACTACCACATCACGCTCCAATTAATTTAGCGAGCATATATTTTCCCCCTCATGATGATTTTACAAACATGCTATCAGAAATTGAAACTTTTAACTATTTTAATGAAAATTTTTTACTCCTTGGAGATTTTAACGCCCGTGCCCGGATGTGGGGATACGGTTTCACCGATCAGAGGGGACTCGACATGATCGACTTTTGTCTTAATAATAATCTTGTAATTTGTAATGATGTTAAATGTGGTCCAACTTTTGTTTCACATACTGGAAATGGCTTCCCCGACTTGTCCCTTGTTAACTTTTCACTTTTCGATTTTATTCAGAGTTGGGAGATTCTCTCGAGTGACACATTCAGTGACCATAAATATATCAAAATTATTTTTAACCTTGATCCTCCTTCAGATAATACTTTCTTCTTAAAAACTCAATACGGTATAGGCAAATTTATATACAACTTCAAAAACAACCTTAACTTTCTTAATCCTCTATTAGATAAAATTCACGACACAAATTCTCTTGACTCCTTTGTAAAAATTTTAATTGAATCCGTCCAAGATTGCGCCTTTAAATATATTAGAAAGAAAAAGACTAAAACTATAAAAAACTTCACTTGGTGGACCCCAACCCTTTCGAAACATAGAAATTTTGTCACTGCCCTATATAAAAGAATTCGGTCACTCGAGAGAAATGATGCTTCTCCTGAAACTATACTTTCTGCCAAAATTCTTTACAAGCTTAATAAAGCCAAATATAAATTACTCCTCAAAAAAACCCGAATGGATTCCTGGAAGGCTTATTGCACTAAGTGCAGTAACTCTTTCGGCTCACATTTCAAATTTGCCTTCCAGAAACATAGAAAATTCAATAATATTAATCTTTTTTTCCCTGACTCCCCCTCCCTTAACTATGAAGACAAATTGAAACGATTGATGGACCACCACTTTAAAATTGATACTGACTTTAGCGGTTTTCCACATTTTAATTTACCTTCTGATGGGTTGGGGGTTGTCTCGGATGAGGAGCTTTCAGCAGTAATCAAAAATTTAAAAAACGGAAAAGCTCCCGGTCTCGATAACCTGGACTTCACAATATGGAAAAAACTTTTTAAATCATTCCCTTTCTTTTTTTCGAAATTCATTAACCTTTGCTTTAAACTTTGCCATTTCCCCTCATGTCTTAATAATGCAAATATCATATTCTTTAATAAACCCGGTAAGGATCCCACCCTTTGTTCTTCCTACCGCCCAATTTGTTTATTACCTACCCTTGGAAAAATTTTGGAAAAAATATTTATTAACAAACTCAACTTTTGGCTTTTCTCTGCTGGAGCTCTTCATCCCCTGCAATTCGGTTTTAGGGAACTTACTAGTTGCGAGGATGCAACCCTCAGGCTGATTAATAACATTTCTACTCACAAATCAAAAAATTTCGTTTCCCTGACCACCGTGGACATCTGCGGGGCCTTCGATAATCTCAACTGGAATATATTACCTCAAACACTTTCTAATATCAATCTTCCACCAATTTACCAAAACTTTATATTCTCTTATTTAAATAATAGACAAATTTCTCTGGCTAACGGCACTTCCTCTATCACTAAATGTATCTCCTCTGGGGCTCCGCAGGGTTCGGTTCTTTCTCCTACCCTGTGGAGTATTTATTTTAATGATATACTTAATCTTAATGATGATCTTTTTTACCTGCAGGCCTTCGCGGATGATCTTGCGGTGGTCACTTTTTCCACAAACTTGAAAACATTACGTATTAATACTAATAATCTCCTTGATCTTATCTCGTCCTCCCTTTCGGCCCTTAAACTCTCCGTCACCCCCGAAAAATGTAAAGCTATCGTATTTAAAAAAAATAGATCTAAAATTAAACAGAGACCCTCATTTAAAATCCAAAACGTTAAAATTCAAACTACTAGACAATTAAATTACTTAGGCATCACGATCGACGATAACCTTAAATGGAGTTCCCATATTTTTAATCTGAGAGAGAAGTGCTTCAAGTTCGCTAGCACTTTTGGGAGAGTGACTGGCAGTAACTGGGGTGTTGATAAATCCTTTCTTAAAGTTTGGTATCTTTCGGTTATCGAAAAGATAATTACTTTCGGCTCAGGAGTTTGGGGAAAAGCATTGACTGGGGCACAGGTCAAAAAACTTATCTCTCTTCAAAGGATTTTTCTTTTAAAAATCTCATCTGGTTTTCGGACTACTTCTAACATTTCTCTCTTTTCTTTAACTGGAATCCCCCCCATTCACTTTGTAATAAATTCTTTGTACAAAAAATATACCTTTTGGAAACTTCGCAATAACCTTTTTACAAATCCTGCCCTTCCCCCCCCTGAAAAATTTGATCATAACTGCCCTTCTTCCAGTATCCCTCCTTCTCAACGTACAGTGACCTTTTCCCCCATTAATCCACTTAACTTTTCCAAAATAAATATTTACACTGATGGTTCCTCTATTGAAAACAATACAGGATACGCCATTTGCATCTTTAACGAAAACACACTGGAAGAAACTTTCACCTTTAAACTAGAGCATGGGAACACAGTTTTCCAAGCAGAAATTGCTGCGATCCATTTCTCTATAAATTGGGCATCTAATAGAAACATTAAAATTAATATCTTTACAGACAGTCAATCGTCAATCTCGGCCTTTAACTCCATCAAAAACAAATCTTTTTACTTATCCAAAATTAAAACTAATGCTAATCTTAATAAACATTTAATTAATTTATGTTGGGTTAAAGCCCACTCCGACATCTCGGGTAACGAGGTCGCAGACAAAAATGCAAAACTAGCTACTACCTCTGGCTCTCCAACTTCTTTACCTTTCCCTTATTCACTTCTCAAAAAACATTACAAACTTGATATCCTTAGTAATTGGCAATCCTTTTTAAATGACTATGTCTCCCCACGAACTCACGATCCCGCCAGAATTTTAAATTTCCTTCCAAAAGTTAACTTTAATACACATATTACCAATAAATATTTAATCTACTTTATTACGGGCCACGGCCCATTCCCCGATTATTTGTTCTCTTTCAAATGTAAATCTACTTCCTGCTGCTCCTGCGGCGCTTTCGGCGACGCCGATCACTACGTTTTTTCTTGCCCCCTTACCAAAGCTTTTCACCTTTATAAACCTTCACCCCATAATACGGCGACCTGGTTCTCGAGTGTCTGCTCTAACCCTTCTTCAATCAATAAAATAAAAAACTGTGTTCTCATAGCGAGAGAAATCTCTAATAAAATTTCATAATCAGCCTGGGGATCTCTGCTTTTAATTTTTTCGGTCGGTGACTCCTCTTCTTGTTGTTTTTTTGTTTGTTTTTTATGTTGTTTTTTATATGTTGTTTTTCTCGGTGGTGTCGTCTGCTTTTGTTGTGTTGTCTTTAGTTGTTGCACCCCATTTTATAATATATAGTCAACTTCAAAATGTTTTCAACTACTATCATAATACTTATATTGTCTCAGATCATTATGTCATTTGTAAATATACTATCAAGTCTTCAATAATGTAAATAAGTCAACAAAATGTATTCAAGTCTACAAGAGTATAAATGTAATCAAGTCTTGTGATATATTTTCATATTAGCAAAACTATGTTATTAGCTTATATCCTTGTAACCACTCCTGTAAAAATTTTTTAAAGATTCAATAAATTTGGTGTTGGTTGTTGTGGACACCCGGACATCGGCCACCTGCCAACTCCTCTCCCGGCCGTCCAAATAGATGCTCAAGTCCTCAGGACGAGTCGGACGGTCTGGGTCTTCAACACCTTTCTGGTAGGTCGGATGGTCTGGGTCTCAACAACAACAATACTTTCCTTATACATTATATGTACAATGTATATAAAGAACACAAAACTAGCATTTGTTAAAAATTAGCATGAGCAAGCAAATAGCACTGTGTTGCTTTAAAGTGTCTATACTTACTTTATTGTCTGTATGTGCTGATGCTCTGAGATAGGTGTTTTGTATAACCAAGTTACTGCCTTAAGAAATGTTTTAAACGCTGTTGTTTGGAGGTAATCTTCTGGCCCAGTGGTATATAATGTAGAAGACCCAGACCGTCCGACTCGTCCAGGGGACTAAGAGCACCTATTTGGACGGCCGGGAAGAGTGGTATATAATGTGTTGCAGTTGTTGTTATGGACGGTACAGTGCGATGATGACGTGTCTTGTTGAGTTTTAAAACCATCCATAAAGATCTATAACTGTGAGGATGTTGGTTGTAATCTTCCGTGTGTTCTTGGTGGAGTCAATGTTCCATGTCGGTTGATTACGTTTATAGTCTGTGGGGGCCAGCGCCATGTCATTGTAGATATATTTCTTGATATATGGGATGACATTAGTATAGACAGCTTTGTGTGAGGTTGCTGGTGGTATCCCTGCGGATACACGAAGTGCTACGTTTGAACTGGTTGCGATAGGCCCTTAGTACATGAAGCAGAGTTATCCTTTGAGCGGATATGAGCTTGTGTTTTTTTTCATGTTGTTTGAGATTAGTTGTTCATACTCTTGCATATGCGAAGATTCTGGTTATCACTGTCTGGTACCAGATTTTTAGGAGGTCAGTACCAATGCCTCAAGCTGATGGTGCTAAGCGGATGATTTTTTGATACTGTGCTGTGGAACGTTGGCCCAGGGTTATTATGAGCGAAATAAAGGAGAAATTTTTATCAAGTGTGAGGCCCAAGTATTTCAGTGTTGTTATAAATGGTATGCTGACTCTTTCTAACATGAACATTTGTTTTCTGCTCAGTTCTGTGGCTTGCCGAAAATAATGGCTTTTGTTTTTCCAGTTGCTATTTGTAAATGAAAAGGTCTTGATTGTTGTGAGAAGTTATCTATGATCTGATTTATCACCTGTTTAAGATTCCTCCTGGACTTGCCTTTTGTCAGAATTACATAGTCGTAGACGTAAGTAATTACTTGAGTATTTGGGCTTTCATTTTGGTTTAGGAGAATTTCATTTACTATCAAGTTCCACCTTAATGGCCTTTGACGTGAGTCCTGAGAGCAACCTCCAAAGATGCTTATGTACTCCGTCTTTGCACCCATACTAAAGCAAATTTGCCTGCCCTGCAGGTAGCTGTTAATTGTATTAATGATGTAGCTTGGTTCCTTAAGAATAGCTTTTATGTGTTGGCAGTTTAGGTCGTCAAAATTTCCCAGGATATCAGTGAAAGTTATGACTGAATAATAACCTGTTAAGTTTCAGATGAGTTATACTCTAATCATTAAAGTAGACGGGGTTCAACAATGTTTGTCCAACCACGTTCAACAACGACCTCTGTTTGTAAAATATTTATCTGAACCTTTTATTCAAATTGCAAAGAAATCGGTTAAATTTTAGAGGAATTAATGTCGGACATAATATATCAGTAAAAAGGACATAGTATGAGCAGTTTTTATGCGATCACGTTCGAAAACAAACTCTGTCTGCAAAGCATTAATTTACACTATATACCTAAATTCTAATAAAATCGATTCAGTTTTAGAGCAGAGCAGTTATCGTAGGAAAAATAATGTAGACGGACAGCCAACAAAAAATCACGTCTAGTAGTCAAAAGAAGCTCAGTCACTACACTCCCTTGCTTCTATTAATCTATCAAAACTGTATATTTTTCAAAAATATTTTTTCAAAAACTTATCCAAAAATATTTGAGCCTTTCAAAGGTATTTCCTATCAAAGACTACAAGATCTGAAAACTATATTTAAAACACCATCTTGACTTATAGGAATTTTTTTTACATTTTAAAGTGCCACAGCGCTTTCAGACATCATAATGTTCATCATCAGTGGCAATGTTAAGTAATTGATAGATATGAGCTTCATACAATCCGAAATTATGAATGCAAAATTTACGTATGGTAAATCAGATAAACCGATTCAAAATTATCATAAATTTTAAATAAGTACATAAATATTCAAACAAAAATAATTTAACTTATAACCCATGAACATAAAAACATGGCCACTAATGGTGTACATTATGATATCTGAAGCGGTATGGCACTTTAAAATGTAAATAATATTGTCATTGATGATGAACATTATGATGATTAAACGCGAAATGACACGTTAAAATGTAAATACCATTGTCACTGATGATGGACATTATGTTGTCTAAAAGGGCTTTAAATTGTAAAAAAAAAGTCTGTGCGTCAAGATAGTGTTTTAAATACAGTTTACAGATCTTATAGTCTTTGATTGAAAATATTTGAAATATTTTAGATTTGCTTACCATACTTATGAAAAATAAAAACTTTCCTACGTACCTTATACCATCATCACGCAGTACATACATGTCTATCTCATTTGAAATAGGCGAAAAGAACATCAGTCTACAATAAGAATCAGAGTATGATGAGTAACCGAAATAGTCATTATTTTTTAGTAATTTTAACGTCAGCATATGAAGCAAATAATTTTTACTTTCCTTATATACATAATGTATAAGAAAATTATTGTGACGGGGTCGAAAATTCGAATTCGAGTTTTCGACGGGAGAGCACGTTTCAAGCATCACTAATCACGAATCAAACATTTTTGAGGTGGTGATGTCTCTGTGTGTGTGTCAGTGGGTCTGTGGAGACGATATCTCACGAACGAATGGAGCGATTCGAATAAAATTTGGTACAAAAATCACAATCCGTGAATACTGGAAGCCTATTGTTTTTAAACGCAATCGAATATTCAGAAACCCCCCCCTCTAAATTTTCGAGTGAAATTTTGAAAAAGTCATCAAAAAATCAAAACCTTAAATAAAGTTACGCAAATAGACATTTCTTATGTAATTTTTCCTTAGAAAACGATTTACATAAACTTTAGAACGCTAGCATGAACCGTTCTCGAGATATTACACATTTTTCAAATAAATGTATCGAAAAATCCCATAAATTAAAAGAATATATTAACTGTTGAGAAATATGTTCACTTTTCATATGTAATATCATGCGATAAATTTGGTAACATCATTCTCGTGGACCTAGCTTGTTCCATTCGTGAGAAAAGATATTTTGAGTAATACTTTTGTATTTGAACGCCAATAGTCATTTATCTGATATACGAATAACTTATTTCTCCGTCCATAACGCCTGGCGAGATTTTGGTGACGAATTTGGCGGAATATAGCCAACGTGGCGACTTTTGAAAATGTTGCCAAATTAACGGAAATCTCGTCAAATGGATAAAAATGACGCTAAATCAATGAAAATGGCGACTAATTGACGGAAATTCAATACCTTGGAAAGAATATAAGTATCTACTATAAGAATAACCTATTTTTTTCCTGTAAAAGTAGTAAATTCATTGCATTATATAAGGAAAGTCATGTGGTGCCCACATAGATTTTTTTTAGGTATTTTAATGCTTCGAGATATAACATACGTCATATGTTTTATCTTAAATTTTCATGCAATCAAAATCTAACTTTTTTTGCATTCAAAGTCTGGAAAACTTAAAAATTGCCCAGATTAGGGAACATTCCAAATGTAACTTTCAAGTTCTGACCTCTTTTTTTAACTCGAAAATTTTCAGACGCTTAATCCTAGAACATTTGTTACAGCAGAGATAAGCTTGTTAGGCAAGTCTTTAAGATCTTTCTGATGCGTCTGCGCGGCAAAGCTCTTAAAAACTTAAAAAATAACACGAGACATCTAAAAGAAAAGAATCCAATCCCTTCTGTCTTCACTCACTTTGCAACGAACGAATGTCTTGGTTAAATGTGCTTTTGCGACATATGTGGATAATCTTTTGGATTTCAGTAACAGCGCTGAAGTGTACTAATTGGAGCTACGCGTTGTGATGGTTTAAACTTTTAAGTCGCCAGGTCTATAATTCTTCCCCGTGCTAAATTTCGTTCCCCTTAGTATTTATCAGCATGCATTGTTGATGTGGAAGCAACAAACAGCAAAATATCGAATAGTGATGTGTGCCACTTTAGAATTCTATGAAACCCCACATTATTTTGTTTATTACAAAAGCTCTTGGTGGCAAATATAATCGCTGAAACATCTATCTCTCAGGATCTGTCTACAGGGCTTAGAACATGACTGATATGGATTCAGCATCAAATTCCGTAGGAAAGTGGGGACGAGGTGGGGGGGGGGGCACTAAAGATTTCTATTTTTAATTCTTTCTCCATTTCAATTCAAAATTTTCATTTTAGTAGACATATCCATTTTTAAAGATTGACTGTAGATAGAGCTTAGATGATAACAGTAAATTCAGCATTTAGTTCCGGAGGAGGTAAGGTGTTTCACTAAGAATTTTCATTTCCAGTCCCTTTTTCACTTTCGGTTCAAAATTTTCCTTGAAACCTCTATTTCTCAAGATTGGCTGAAGATAAAGCTTAGATGATGACGTCAGCATTATGTTCCAGGGATAGAAGGGAGTGGGGAGCCTCAAAGGAGTTTCACTTCCGGTTATTTTTACTTCCGATTAAAAATAATTCCTTGAAACATCTATTTCTCAGGATTGGTTAGGGATAGAACTTAGGCGATGATTAATATGGATTCAGCATCGAATTACAGAGGGGTCAGTTTACTAAAGATTTCCGTATCCGGTTCTTGAGTTGTCACCTCCGATTAAAAGCTTTATATTTTCCTTGTAACACCCATTTCCTAGGATCTGCTATAGATAAAGCTTAGGATATGAAGGATATAGATTCAGCATACAATTATAGAGGGTGTAGGGCAGTGTTTCCCAAACTGTGCGCCGCGGCGCACTGGTGCGCCGCGAAAGAATTAAAATTATATTAAAAATGAGTAAAATATGAAATAAAACTCTTAATATAAATCATTAATATTAAAATAATATGAAGTCTTGCATGTTTGTTGCGTAGTGCTCGGTTCAATACGAATGCTAGTTTCCTTTAAAAAATTATATACCGTATATATATATTGTAAAAAATCTGATGTGGGCAACACATGACTTTCCTTATATAATGTAATTAATTTACTACTTTTACAGTAAAAAAAGTAGGTTTTTCTTATAGTAGATACTAATATTCTTTCCAAGATATTAAATTTTCGACAATTAGTCGTCATTTTTATCCATTTGGCGAGATTTTCGTTAATTTTGCAACATTTCAAAAAGTCGCCAAGTTGGCGACATTCCGCCAAATTCGTCGCCAAAATCTCGCCAAGCGTTATGCACTAAGAAATAAGTTATTCTTACAGCAGATAAATGAGTATTGGCGTTCAAACACAAAAGTATTACTAAAAGTATATTTTTTCATGAATGGAATGAGCTAGTTCCACGAGAATGATGTAACCCAATTTATCGCATGGTATTACATATGAAAAGTGAACATGTTTCTCAATAGGAATTTTTTTTTATATGACTTTTTGATAATTTTTTTTAAAAAATGAACAATATCTCGAGAACGGTTCGTGTTAGCGTTCTAAAATTTATGTCAATCGTTTTCTAATGAAAAATTACATAAGAAATGTCTATTTGCGTAACTTTATTAGTGGTTTTGATTTTTTGACGATTTTTCCAAAATTTCATTCGAAAATTTAGGGGGGTTCTTAACATTCGATTGCATATAAAAGCAATAGGCTTCCAGTGTTTACGGATTGTGATTTTTGTACCAAATTTGGTTCGAATCGGTCCATTCGTTCGTCAGTTATCGTCTCCACAGACTCACTGACACACACACACACACACACACACACACACACACACACACACACACACACACACACACACACACACACACACACATACACACACACACACACACACACACATACACACACACAGACATCACTTCAAAAATGTTTGATTCGAGATCAGGGATGCTTGAAACGTGCTCTCCCGTCGAAAACTCGAATTCGAATTTTCGACCCCGTCACAATACTTTCCTTATACATTATGTATATAAGGAAAGTAAAAAAATGGGACACTAATCTGTTTCTGAAGCTACACGGATTAGGAGGGCTCACTAAAGATTTCCATTCCTGCCTTTTCAAATGTTACTTCCGGTTTCTTTGGATATCCATATGACCGTATGAAATCAGTATGCATAAGATAATAAAAATGCTTAATAATTCATTAAAAAATAAAGTGTGCGTGCCCATTGCCACCATATAAATACTTCTTCATAAATTTTTTGCTTTATATTGTGTTCAAACGAAGTATTTGCACTTTAGTTATATTTAAGAAATTTGATCGACTTATTTAAATGTAGGGTTTGAATATACTCATATGTGCCATAGTTACAAAATTTGTGTAGTAGGCTCGTTCTAAATTTTTGAATGTTCTTGGAAGTTTCATTTTAAGATAATATCTTAAAACCGAGCTGGCTATCAGAAATATATATATCTCTACACGCCACTCATGCCAAATTGGAAGTTATGAGAGTCAGATATAAAAATAAGAGGAATGAATCAGAGCTAACAGAACAATCGGAATGTAAAAAAATCTGATGTGGGCAACACATGACTTTCCTTATATAATGTAATGAATTTACTACTTTTACAGTAAAAAAATAGGTTTTTCTTATAGTAGATACTAATATTCTTTCCAAGATATTGAATTTTCGACAATTAGTTGTCATTTTCATTGATTTGGCGTCATTTTTATCCATTTGACGAAATTTACGTTAATTTGGCAACATTTCAAAAAGTCGCCAAGTTGGCGACATTCCGCCAAATTCGTCGCCAAAATCTCGCCAAGAGTTATGCACTAAGAAAAAAGTTATTCTTACAGCAGATAAATGACTATTGGCGTTCAAATACAAAAGTATTATTCAAAGTATATTTTTTCATGAATGGAACGAGCTAGATCCACGAGAATGATGTCACTCAATTTATCGCATGGTATTACATATGAAAAGTGAACATGTTTCTCAATAGGAATTTTTTTTTATGTGACTTTTTCATAATTTTTTTGAAAAATGCACAATATCTCGAGAACGGTTCATGTTAGCCTTCTAAAATTTATGGCAATCGTTTTCTAATGAAAAATTACATAAGAAATGTCTATTTGCGTAACTTTATTAGCGGTTTTGATTTTTTGACGATTTTTTCAAAATTTCATTCGAAAATTTAGGGGGGTTCTGAACATTCGATTACGTATAAAAACAATAGGCTTCCAGTGTTTACGGATTGTGATTTTTGTACCAAATTTGGTTCGAATCGGTCCATTCGTTCGTCAGTTATCGTCTCCACAGACTCACTGACACGCACACATACACACATACTTTCACACACACACACACAGACATCACTCCAAAAATGTTTGATTCGTGATCAGGGATGCTTGAAACGTGCTCTCCCGTCGAAAACTCGAATTCGAATTTTCGACCCCGTCACAATACTTTCCTTATACATTATGTATATAAGGAAAGTAAAAACAGTTTTGAAGTAGTTAAGAAATTGAAAACTCTTACTAATATTCGTAGTATTTATACCTTTGATTTCAAAGATTTGTTTAATGATATTAATATAGATGATCTGTATAGAATTATTTTAGGAATTTTTGAAAAATATAATATCAACCTAAAATATTCAAATTTTCTTTTTAAAAAATTACTTAACTTCACTCTTTATGAGAATTATATTCAACATGGTGGTACTATTTTTAAACAACAGGTTGGTATCCCACAAGGGGGGTGTGCCTCATCATTGTTAGCTAATCTGTATTTATTCTTCTATGAAAAAAACATTAATCCAAGCTTGCATAATATGCACATGTTTAGATATATAGATGACATTTTATGTGTATTCCCTAATAATAATATCCCTATAGTATTAAACTTTTATCCAAATAATTTACAATTAAATGCAAGTAATAATGACACAAATGTTGCAAACTTTTTAGATTTAAATTTAAATTTACAAAATTGTAATATGGTTATAAACTTGTATGATAAAAGACAGGATTTTAAATTTAATACATCAAAAATTCAACATTTTGACTCTTGTCTGCATATATCTGTATTTAGAAATATTATAATAAACCAGGCTCTAAGAATCAATAAAATTTGTGATGAATATTATAAATTAGCGCACTTTATGGAATTATTGAGTACAGCGACTAATAATGCATATCCCCCCAATTTTGTTATTAAAATTATCAACTCAGTGTATCAAATTTCACTCGATAACATCCTAGAAAACATTCCCAATTATAGTGACTAACATACAGGAGAGAGAGAGAGAGAGAGAGAGAGAAAATATATATATATATATATATATATATATATATATATATATGTTTGTTTGTTATATATAATTATTTATTAATTATATAAATAAATAAAAATGAAAAATAATAAACTAAGTCAAAAACATTAGAAAAATCAAAAAATCGGAAAATAAGATGCATTAACATTAATGTTTTGAATTTTATTTTCGCAAAAAAATGTAACTTTTGTCAGTATTGAAACTACGTTTTGTGCGCCTTTATAATGGTGTATAGTGGCATTCTCGATTATCCAGTTTTCCTATGAATTCTTGTTTAGTAGGAATTTTCATCTATTATTCATATTCATATTCAGTTCTGCATGTTTGGGAAGTTGTATTCTGAATTGCTTGTCCAGTCTTCAGCTTAGACTCACTGGACGGGTTTGGGAGTATTTCCGTGAACGTTCGTACTGCCTCCCTGGTAGAATTTCGACTTGTTCATTCCGGTGCTTCTAGATTAAGTTGTTGAGGTTGATCGTGTATACACGTGGTAGAAGAGGAATGATTCATGCCGCATGGTAATACAATTTTCTTAATGTATCCTTTTTTCATTTTTTCATTTTTTGATGCCTGTAGTCTGAGTTTAAGCATTTATAGTAATGTACTATTGCTTAATCTGAAACAGGCATTTGTTTGGGTTAATTAGAATTAAATACTCAGACCTGAAGAGGAATTTAATTCTGATTAATCATCGAATTTGGGAAGGATCTGTTCTTTTCTCTTATCGGCATTATGGCCGTGAGTTTGCTTCTGTGGTGATGTTGATATTGCTTGAATTGTGTTTTTGTTTTTTATTTTTGCATAGTTCTTGTTGTTACATTTCAAATATATATATATATATATATATATATATATATATGTGTGTGATGTTGAATTACATATAATTATTATTAATACATACCCTTATGCTTGTTAATTCCTCCAACATATTATATAATGAATTTACACTTATACGGTATTTTGGGTACAAAAGTGTTTTCAATGATCACAATTGGTACGTCTGTCATGTGTCGCTGGCAGTTGTTCTCATACGTTTTAATATTTATTAATTTTGATTAAAAAATTCATATGATAATTCCTGGTATATTTATTTTATTTATGTATGTTATAAGTTAATTAAAAATTCTACTTACTCATTATAAATAAAATTCATGGAAAAAGCAAATACGAATGCAAAATTGTAAATTGATTTATTAACAGCCGATGATTCCTAGCACAAATGTTTAATTTTACACACAAAAATTAAGTGGCTATCAAGAGGAAAGGTTTTAAGTAGCATACATGAACTCTAGAAATAATTACTTGTTTTCTTTGAAGGAGAAAAACATCAACGTTTCTGTAACTATTTAAAATGACATTTTTGGATTTCTAGACTGGAATGTTTAACAGAGATATTTACACATCTTAATAATCTTAGCACAATAATGCAAGGTGAAACTGAAAATATTTTTATTTCGACAGATAAACTAATTGCATTTCAGGAAAAAAAAGCAATTTGGGAAACTAGAGCAAAAAATGGTAACTTTGAAATGTTTTCATTACTTGGTAAAACCATCATGAAAGAAATGACTGCTATTGTAGTTGAGCATTTGACAATTCTGGAACAAAAATTAAACTATTATTTTCCATCACTGAATACAGAAGATTATGACTGGGTCCGAAATCCATTCATAAAAATTTTACCTGATATTGGTTTGAACTTAAAAGAAGATGAAGAATTGGCTTCTATTTCCAGTGATCGGGGATTTAAAATCAAGCATGCAGAATTACCTATTGATGCATTTTGGATTTCTATTAGAGAAGAATATCCCTCGGTAGCTAAAAAAACATTATCCATTTTGACGCAGTTTTCCACACCATAGTTATGTGAATTGGGATTTTCTTCACTCACACATTAAATGTAAAAAAAGAGCGAGACTACACTGCATTGAAGATGAAATGGGGGTCTGTTTATCTGAAATACTTCCAAACATAGAAAATGTGGCGAAAAAACATCAAACCCATGTTTCACATTGATAATTTTTTTTATTTATCGAACAAAAAGTAAGTACTATACTTAATAATTTTCTTTAGTTTCATTTTTTATGTTCATATGTATAGATACTCATTATTTATGTTCGCATGTATATATTTATGTTCACACACACACACACACAGACACACACACACACACACACACATATATATATATATATAAGTGCGCCGCAAAATTTTCATTTGTTGTAAAGTGCGCCGCGAGTTAAAAAAGTTTGGGAAACACTGGTGTCGGGGTTTCGCTAAAGATTTCCACTTCCGGTTTTCCGCAAAATTTGTATGACTGTACAAAATAAGTATGCAAAAGAAAATAAAACTACTTAATAATTTTATCAAAATCAGCGCCATTTGCCACAACATGAAGACTCCTTCATAAACATCTTGTTTTGCCTGTCTACATGTTATCAATAATTTTGGAATTTATTAATGTAATTGCTTCAACTACACCATGTTACATAATAATAATAATAATAATAATAATAATATTTATTCCGAGTTTCTTAAACATCTGGGACGTCAGGAAAAACAACCTTGCTAGGTTTTCTCAACTCTATCTGGAGGAATGGCATTGTTTCTGCAGTGGCGCAAGGCAATTATAATAGCATTTGTGTAAAGATATAGTAATTGTTCCTCAAATTTTGAAATTCTTCAAACTGGCTTACCACAAGGTGCAGTAATGTGCTGTGTTCTGTTTAGTATTTTTCATAAATAACCTTGTTTTGGAACTAAAAATTTATTTTTGGCAATAATTGGATTCTTTATGATTACAACTTAGCTATCCTAAGAAAAATCCTAAACTCTTGTCTGAAAGTATTACATTAATTCAGGTTCTCTCGTCTTTGAAAATATGGTACGATTTAAACAACTAAATAAAGATATATTCACAGACCAATTATAGGGTTTACTTTAAATACAGAAGGACAGACTCAGTAGAACATTGACTGGTGTTAAGAATCTTGCTGGCCCAACCGAGAATCGAACCCTGAATCTCCAAACTGGCCAGCTGATGTTCGACCGTTGAGCTAATGGGACGAAATTGCAAGCCCTTATTGTCGAAGTGGACTTTGCAAGTGTTATTGTATTTTCAAGTGAAATAAATATAAATTGGCAAATCAAAGTTCGGCAAAGTCACATTTAAGCTTTTTTACTGAACGCCACGTTCATACCATCAGATATAAACGTTTAAAAAAAATAATAGGTATCATGAAAGATTCATGCTGCGTGTATAAGCCCCAATTTTTACACCTGTATAAATTTCTACATTAACCAGGACTCTGGAGTATAATTGAAAACGCCCAGGGTTGAAAGGTTCCTTTAACAGCAGCTAAAACAATGAAATGGCTCATTTCCAGTTCTCTAGGGAATGTTTTATCACGAAAAAATGATTGTGTATTCTGCAAGGTGAAAGTGGCAATGCCAAAGTTAATGAATTGACACGCCCTCTTTCGGAAGAAAAAGAAAAAACGCTAAAGACTATGATTTTGAAAGTTTTATAAAAGGTGTCATTTCTCGTGGTAATATATTCGTAAATTTCATTTTTACTACTTTATATTTCCGAAATTTCCAGTGGGACTTGGACCAGTAGTTTAGACGCGGCTCTCTATACAAGAATGCGTTGCAATTCTTGAAGTTTTGGTGCATGTTTAGAAATACTTATTAGTACGTTCGGAGTATTTATTTTCTATCATAAAAAATCTGATATGAGCAGCATATGACATTCCCTACAGACTGAAATTCATGTTCTAATAAATCGAGTTTAATTGAACTAAATAATACGCGTAATTATTTAAAATTACACTGAATGTACATTTTTAAATTCAGTTTTCGTTTTCATTTGTTAATTGGACGCATTTTCTAAACCAGTGTAACAAACGTGCGAAAAAACTTAAATATCTAAAATTAAAAAAACTAGCCCTAGAGTAATGGGGTTGGTCTTATTCTGTTCATTGTTAAAAATTACGTATAAAAGGAGCATTTAATTGATACATTTGGAAAAACAAGTCTTTTATTTTGGTTTTGATGATTTTTGCGGGCCATTGCGTATAAAAAGGCAGGATTTTCTCCCCTTCTGAATCGTACCGAAATCTATTTAGCACCAGGGTAACCCACAAGTGACCTATCTACCAAATGTTGTGACATTTGGTCAATTAGTGTTTTTAGTTGGATTGGATACATGCGAGTTTTGCGGGCCATTGCGCTAAAAAGGCAGTTTTTTTTTATCGCGAATTGTACTAAAGTCTAATCAGCACCACGGTCACCCACAAGTGTATCTATAAAATTTTATGAAATTTGGTCCATTAGTTTTTGAGTTTGAGTGGATATATACATTGCACAGACAGACATACACACAAACTCACAGATACATACACAGACGTCATGCTAAAAATAGGTTTTTAATATTTCAGAGGTCCCGAAACTTGTAAATTCGTCGAAAATCCGAGTTGCGATTTTCGACACGATTCCACTACTTTCCACTATACATTATCATGTATTGCAGGGAAAGTAAAAAGTACGGCGCGAATGCTTTATGTGTGTGTGGTAAAGAGCATTTAAAATCTATATAAATAAAATTGAAAATCCATTTGTTTATCTTATCATCACAGAAGAACGGCTCTATTGCATTTCATGGATGGACTTGATAGAGTCCCACTTAAAATTTATGCGTCCGTCTGCATGGGGGGGGGGGTTCATAGGACCAAGCAGCCCAGACCTTATGATATCTGGCGTCTCATGTTTGCATCAAATGTTTGTACACTAATTTTATTGGATCTCTCTTGCATTTTTTTAAAAGTTTCATTAGTGTATTCCAGCTAATCCAACGCTTTCATGTATCACTTCTCAAAAAACGTTGTGTCAGTATGTCAAAGTACAGATTGCAACCCCGAGGGCTGAAAAATATACTAATAATATATATCAATATATATACTAATATATATTAGTATATAATGATATATACTAATTTGACCTTGCCGAATACAAATCTGTATCCGTTTTTCAAATTATGCTTTCGATCTGGAGAAATAGCCTTTTAAAGTTTGAATTTACTGCTATTTTTACTTTCCCTACAGTACATGGTAATCTATAGGGAAAGTATTGAAATTGTGTCGAAAATCATAACTCGAGACTACACGTTTTGGGACCTCTAGAACACGAAACACTATTTTTGTGACGTCTGTGTGTCTGTCTGTGCAATGTATGTATCCACTCTAACTGAAAAACTAACTGACTGAATTTCATACAATTTGGTAGGTAAGTTATTTGTGGGTCACCATGGTGCTGATTAGATTTTGGTACGGTTCGGGATAAAAGAACCTGCCTTTTTTTTGGAAATGGCCCCCAAAAATCATACGTATCCACTCTTGCTAAAAAACTAATTGGCCAAATTTCATAAAATTTGTTAGATAAGTCACTTGTGGGTTACGCTGGTTCTGATTAGATTTTGGTACCGCCCGGAATAAAAGAACCTGCCTTTTTTGCGAAATGGCCCGCAAAATTTGTATGTATCCACATTAGCTGAGAAACTTATAGACCAAATGCCACAAATTTTGTAAATAAGTTGCTTGTGGGTTATATTGGTGCTGGTTGGATTTTGGTATTATTCTGAATAAAAGAACCTGCCTTTTTTTTTGCGAAATGGCCCGGAAAAATATTCAATATCTAAATTAAAATTACTACAAATGTATCAATTAAATGCGTGTTTTATGCGTAATTTTTGACGCCTAAAAGAATAAGACTAACCCCATTACTCTACGATATATTTCTTCGATATATTTCAGTTTTTTAAATTGGGGAACTGAAGACGTTTTCACTGTGGTGAAAAAAATTATTTAATGAAATTTCTTAAAATTTAGTAGTTACGTTCCGTGAGGGATATTCTGATACTCATTAGATTTTGATATGATTTGAAAAAATATAACAGAATTTTTTTTATGAAATGGCTCGCAAAGATCGTGAAAATGTGAAATAAACGACTAAAATTGCTGAAATATATTAAGTACTAGTTCTTCATGTAATTTTTGACAACACAGAGAATAAGACTATCCCCATGGAACTACGAAAAACCGTTCTCGAGCTATGTTAGTTTTTTTTTATAATTTAGAAGAGCTGAAGACTTTATAAGTTTCCAAATGAAACGAACATGCAAACTGCAAATAGGATATAATATCCGAAAGGTATCTATGCTATTTTCTGAAATTAAACTTAAGGGTGAGCATCAGTAAATCTTCTGCCCTATCCGCGCTTTGTTAACTTTCCCAAAACACGTTTTTCGCCGAAATTCTGCTCAAACAGTTGCGAAATATTTTCTGAAAGATAAAATGCAATGCTTAGATTATATTAAAACTAAATTTAATAACTCAATAAAATATAGAACATATTTTTTATTTTAATCCAAAATATTTTTGGTGCTGTCGTCTGTTGTAATTTAATTCATACAGACTATTTTTATTTTTTTAATGAACATTTTTAAATGTCTATTCCTTCTAATACGCTATTAAATACAATAGATCATACATAATAATGTCACAATCACGGAAAGGTAATTTCTCATTCTATAAATTTGATGAGATCTAAATGTACATGACTGACGACTGCAGCTTTGTCTTCAAGTTCCTTTGTCTTTAAGTTCAATTACCGTGATTGTGGCATTATTATGTATGATCTGTTGTATTTAATAGTGTATTAGAAGGAAAAGACATTTAAAAGTGTTCATTAAAAAATAAAAATCGGTATGAATTAAATTACGACAACAGTTGGCAGCACCAAAAATATTTTGGATTAAAATAAAAAATATATTCTGTATTTTATTGAGTATTAGATTCAGTTTTAACATAATCTAAGCCTTGCATTTTATCTTTCAGAAAATATTTCGCAACTGTTTGAGCAGAATTTCGGCGAAAAATGTGTTCTGCGAAAGCTAACAAAGCGGGGATGGGGCAAAAGATTTACTGACGCTCATCCTTAATTTAGTGCATTAAAAAAAAATAAGAAAATGGATTTGAATTTGTAGGGAAAGTCACGTGCTGCTCCCATCGGATATTTTGTTCTTATATCTCCGGCCAAAGGCGTTGCCACAACATGATGCAATTGAATGATCATGAGATCTTGTGAAGAAACTAAAAGGAAAACTGTAACACGGAGTTAGAGATGAAACCACCTACATGATTCAGCTGAATAGGAAAGTTAATATTGAGAGGTCATTCCGATTTAAATATTCAGAATCTGAATATTTAAACCATGGAGTTAAAGAGACTTGCTTCCTCCTTTATCGTCAAATTCATGTTTTAAACAATGCAATAAATTCAAACTCCGTTCATCGATAGATTAGTTGCAGCTGAATTTGTATGACCTCTGAAGTTAGAGAGAGGACCACAAACAACGTCGGATAATTCGTTCTAGTTTATATAAATAAAATTGTCAATTACGCTTCAGTCTGTGTGTTTATTATCTCCGCACGGAATAATTCTTTTCTTTCCTTTTCGTGAGAATTATTATAACATTAAAAATCTGATGTGGGCAGCACATGACGTACCATGTAGACTCATATTCACGTTCTCTTTATGTCTTCAATAGTTCATAAAAGTGAGTTCAATTGCACAAAATAACAGCCACAATTATTTTAAATGACACCGAATTTGCACTTTTAATTCAATTTTCGTTTTCATTTGGTGACTGGACTTATTTTCAAAGGTGGCGTAGCGAAAATGCGAAAAAACTAAAATATCTCGAGAACGGCTAGTCCTAGAGTAATGGGGTTGGTCTTATTATTATTGTTGTCAAAAATTATGTTTAAAATGAGCATTTAAATGATATATTTGAGCATATGTAGTCTTTTATTTGTAGATTTAACAGTTTTTAAAGACCATTTTGCAAAAGAGGTTCTTTTCTTTCAAATCGTACCAAGCTCTAACTAGCACCAGGTTGCCCTACAAATTGCTTGCCATTTCGCAAAAAAAAAAGGCAGGTACTTTTATCTCAAATTGTACCACAATTTAATCAGCACCAGGGTCACCCACAAAGGACTTACCTACCAAATTTCATGAAATTCAGTCAATTAGTTTTTCAATTAAAGTGGATACAAAATCTGCACAGACCGACCGACCGACCGACAGACAGACACACACACACACACATACACACATATAGACGTCACGCTAAAAATAGTGTTTTCATATTCTAGAGGTCCCAAAATGTGTAGATCCGTCGAAAACTCGAGTTGCGATTTTCGACACGTTTCCAATACTTTCCCTTTACATTATCATGTATTGCAGGGAAAGTAACAAGAAAAATCAATCATGCATAAAGCATTGATTATGAAACACTTTCCAAATGAAATGCAATTTTACTTAAACATCTCTAAAATGTGATACATTCAATGATGATATTCTTGAAATTATCACAGTACTACAATAATGTATTATATTTGAAAACTTAAAACTTCATCGATAAAGACAATACCAGTTTCACAAAATGAATTTTATACACAGGATGGCATCGAAATATAATTTGTCTGCTATTCTATGTAAAATCAATGAATATTTAACTCGTATTAGTTATATTCCAGACTTCAGATCGAAATAATTTTGAGTGAAAAAAATTCAGCAATTCTTATGCAACTCACCTTACAATCGCTCGATTTGTTTACATGCTGCATGGGTTCAAATTAGACTTCGTTGTAGAAATAAGCAAAGTTTAGTGATAATTTAAAATAAAAAATATTGTAATTACGCTGGCACAGAATTTAGATAGACAGATATTACGCAAAAATAAAGCGGTTTTATGTCGAATGCAACACTAAATATAAATTTAAACAATGTTTAAACATCACGATTTCTACACTGTGGAAAAAAAAATGGTTGCTATATTTTATTTTGCAATGATTCACGTGATCGTTTCATTAATCTGCAGTGTAATTACTATTTCAAGTTTTATTTAAAAACTACCTAACGTATTTGGCTGAAATTTTTTTTTGCACATTTTACGTGATAATTTGAATATTTTCTAAAAAATTCAAAGCAGTTTGTGAATTTTAACTTTGCTTATGGGGTCCTATATGCTTATATGTCCTATAGGGTTCAATATATTTCATTTCTTCAACCCGGGTTAAATCCGAAACTAATTGGATAATATTATTCATTTTTATTCCCGTATGTTCCACAGACCATCTTAACAACATACTAAAATTTCATTTTGATAAAGTCATTTTTACGGCAGCTATCGTGCGAACGGACAGACAGACAGACAGACAGACAGAATGTCCAAAGTCATAAACACTTTACAACTATGTTGGAAAGTGTTAAAAAATACTCCAAATTAACCAAAGTTTACCGTAAATTGTGAATTAAGTTTCTCTACATTATATATTTTGTCCGATGAATGGGTCATTTTGGTCCGATGAATGGGTCCGATGAATAAATTCATCTTTTTCATGATAAATTAAATTATTTTGTAACGAAGTTAAAAGGTTCCGAGTTTAAGTGAATATACAAAATTTTTAATTTATTATCAAATAAAATAGTGATTAATGTTGCTAATGTTATTTGAAACTTAAACTTTGGATTTATTTATCAAAGCAGCACATACTTTAAAATTTGTCGAACCGTCCTCATTTGGTAGTGAAAATAATCTTTCTGAACCAGAACATGAAATAGACAGTTAGAAATCCTGCTTCTAAAGCAGAAACTGGAATTGTTGGACCATTTACATTCTAGTTATAGCTTCTAAGCCATTAAGTGCAATAATAGCATGAAAGCTTGATACCTATAGTGAGTTTTGTAGAGCTAGCTCTGTGGTGACGAACAAAGTCAGTCCTACGAAACACTATCGATTTATTTAATGACCATTAAAATAAGTCATTTAAATCATAAAAAACGGATTGTCTTGAGCAGTTATTATACCACTAAGGAGGTATAATGGCGTCGCAAACACAAAAGCTGTATTCCGGCAATTTTTCACAATGATTGGAACTGTTAAGTCTTGTGATCACTGGGCAATAAGTAATCTCTTTTATGCATGATTATGTTAAATTTTGTCCTTTGCTGCAATGTTAAGGAAATATAAAATTTCGAAATTTTCGCTCGAATTTAAACAAATTCTATCTAGTTCTAGATTATTTGGTTAAAAGTCAGATATAAAGTTTCGCGAAAATCCATTAATATTTGTGGCAGCTATTGTGTATATAAGAAATCGACCACAGACGAACTGATAGGCAGACAGATGGACATAATTAAAACAATTAGTCAAAACGTGCTCAGGAGGTCCTAAAATACACATTTTCAACAAAATCTGGAATTCGAAAATTTTCGTGAAAAAAATTCTGTAAACTGAAAAAAGTAAAAATTGCTTGTTATTCTGTGAAGCTATGGTTTGCAATCTCCTTCCCTGCACAGAGATTCTATAAATTCTTATATTTTTGAATAATTTTCATTTTAAAATAAATATTACTTTCTTTTAAAATAAAAAATCTTAAAGAGTTCCCCAGTATTTTTAAGGGAAATAATTATAAGCTAGGCAATATACATTAAACAATGACGCATCTAAACTTCTGAACCGAGCTTTGTGCCAACACGAATAAAAAGTGTAAAAATAATTTGCAGGAATATAAATTTTATACATAGTGTGTTAATTAAAAAGCCCCAAATTTTAAACATCTAGGCTAATATTAAACTGCCCCATTTATCAGAGCCCTGGAGTATAATTGAAAACGCCCAGCTTTAATAGCTTTCATTAACAGCAACTAAAACAATAAAGCTGCGCGATGCACATCCTCCAGGGACTGTTGCAAAAATGATTGGGTATTCTGCGGGGTTAGAGTGGCAAGACCAAAGTTAAATGTACATGCCGTCTTGCGGTAAAAATAGTATAAAAGACTGTTTTTGAGACAAGAAACGTTTAACAGTATTAGACTGAGAAAAGTGCTATTAGATTGCAACATTTCTGCAGGGTTACAGTGACAAGAAAAATGTTAATAAATGTACATGCCCTCTTGCGGTAAAAATAGTATAAAAGACTATGATTTAGAGACAAGAAACTTTTAACAGCATTAGACTGAAGAAAGTCTCATTAGATTGTAGAATTTCTGTAGGGTTACAGTAGCAAGAAAAAAGTTAATAAATGTACATATGGTTTATTGAGCATTAAAAAATATCCAATCAGAAAAAGTTGGGCTGTACAGTAACCTGTCTAAAGAAAAAAAAATACTCTGCAATTGCCTGCAATATTCATAAAGATATTTACAATAGAAATTCCCTCGATTGATTTCCTTCGATTTTGGCTTGTGCTACAGGGACTGACTATAAATTGAAACCCGAAGTTGCATAAAACGTGTCTGCGCAATTTTATTTGCAAGCTGACCCCTGATTTATAGCAGAAAATTCCCATTATTTTTATAAGCAATAAAAACAATGGGAAATAGCCAAATATTGTTGATAAATACACCGAATTTCTTTATTCAAACTAGGTTCTGTGCAGCACACCAATTTCTAATTTTATAAGTATTATTGTTTCGAATAATTAAGTCCTGATTTACAAATACATGTTTCTATGTAATCAAATTATAATAAATCTGTTTGTTGTTTATTAATATTTAAAAATAAAACTTCATAAGAAGCTCCTCAAAAATTATAAAATATATAATAAGTACACAGACATGCTTGTCCACGATGCACAACTGAGCACATATATAGTATTGAGCATTATACAGGGTGTCCCCAAAACATGGACCTCGGCTTTTATTCCTTAAATATTGATCTTAGACATATATAATAAATTAAAAAGTTGGGTAAAAACAGGTACATAATTTTATGAAATTGATTAAAATTTTCAAGGGAATAAAGTTTTAAGAAATACAAAATTTAAATTTTTATACGGCCGTCGTACAAAAACATTTCCAATGAGTAAAATGTGCTCCATACGCTAATAGGGTGATGTACAACATTTCAGCATTTTATCATAAAAAGTCTTAGAGACATGAAACGGCAATAATGCTGACTTAAACCACTTTTCGATGCATCGACATGGG
This sequence comes from Amaurobius ferox, assembly GCA_951213105.1. Lineage (NCBI taxonomy): Eukaryota > Metazoa > Arthropoda > Arachnida > Araneae > Amaurobiidae > Amaurobius > Amaurobius ferox. Next base: position 83,889,728 of record OX578143.1, read on the forward strand.
GTTCTCAGAGGGGAATAATCATGTCGGCAGATCGCGTTTCAGGGGTCATATACAAATTACGAAAGAAAACAATGATTACATAAATAAATAATAATTTTTCTATTTATTGGTACAAAAGTATCTACACTGTGTAGAAATAATAACTTTACACAAAGATTACAAAGCTTGTTCGAGATATTTTCCATCCATGCCAAAGATCCATTAAAGATAAGAGGCAGATATTATTTGCCTATGATGCATTACTGCGTTGCGTCATTTGCACTCTTGCTGTAAACATTTACATTTTAATTTGGGAATTATCCCTCACCAACCTTGTTTAAACATATCTCTGGGACTTTTTATGATAAAATGCTGAAATTTTGTACATCACCTTATTAGTGTATGGAGCACATTTCACTCATTGGAAATGTTTTTGTACGGGGGCCGTATAAAAATTTAAATTTTGTATTTCTTCAAATTTAATCCTCTGAAAATTTTTATCGATTTCATAAAATTCTGCACCTTTTTCTACGCAACTTTGTAATTTATTATATATGTCTAAGATCAATATTTAAGGAATAAAAGCAGAAGTCAATGTTTTTGGGACACCCTGTATATAGCATTATGTATAGTACTGAGCATTGATATAGCAACACTCACGTCTAGTTAAAGTTAGAAACGCAACCGTTTTCTATTCCTTTTCGAACGCCAGAAGAAATGCAAATGTTGCAGAGAAAAAGAGGGACACTAAAAGGCGATCGATCGGAACCTCGTTGACCATCGAGGAAGACGTGTTCCTCACTTTACTTGATTAGGGTCGAGCACTCGTTTCCAGATCTGTGTGAGGTCAAGTACTGTGACCTTCATCGCCGGCAGATAAATCGTTGAGTGTTATGCCCCCTTTTGTTTCTAACGCTTTTCGGTTTAACATTTGGAATCGGACTTGTGATAGATGATATTCTTTTGTAATTGGATGTTTGCTCCCTGTAAGAATTGATTTATATTTTTTTTATATGGTTTTTAGTTCACATGTACGATACATATTTTAGAATCAATGTGTGTAACCTCAATGATGAAATACATTATTTTAAGGAAAGACATAATTGAGTTGGATCATTGAATTCTAATAATTGCCGGCCGTTTTAGTGCAGGTTCTCTTTTATTTTCAAAGTTGCAGGTTGAGTTGCGGATTGGGTTTTCTTCATTTCATTTTTAGACCAGAAAGAAATGTTTTTATGGACCAAATCTTACCGCACATTATTTTTAGGAGAACAAATGGATAAATGGGTAAACGGAGGCTACAAAGAACAGTAAACAGAAACGCCACAACTACAGGCGTTTATGAAAATTATTGTCTCATTTCTGAAATATTCAGCTAATTATTGTTTGCCGAAGTATTAATTTCGTATATACACACACACACACACACACACATATATATATATATGTGTGTGTGTGCGTGTGTGTATGTGTGTGTATATGTATATACAAGATGTCCCCAAACATTGACCTCGGCTTTTATTCTTTAAATATTGATCTTAGACCTATAAAATAAACTACAAAGTTGCGTAGAAAAGGTATAGAATTTATTTTATGAAATCGATTAAATTTTTCAAGGGAATTAAATTTTAAGAAATACAAAATTTAAATTTTTATACGACCCCCGTACAAACACATTTCCAATGAGTAAAATGTGCCCCATAAGGTGATGTACAAAATTTCAGCATTTTATCATAAAAAGTCCCAGAGATATGAAAAGACAAAAATTCTGACTTAAATCACTTTTCGATGCATCAACATGGGTTCTCAGAGGGGAAAAATCATGTCGGCAGATCGTATTTCAAGGGACATACACAAATAACGAAAGAAAACAACGATTACATAAGTAAATAATAATTTTGCTATTTATTGGTACAAAAGTATCTACACTGTGTAGAAACAATAATTTTACACAAAGATTACAAAGCTTGTTCGAAATATTTTCCATCCACTAAAAGGGACACTAAAGGCGATCGATCGGAACCTCGTTGACCATTGAGGAAGACGTGTTCCTCACTTTACTTGATTAGGGTCGAGCCCTCGATTCCAGATCTGTGTGAGGTCAAGTACTGTGACCTTCATCGCCGGCAGATAAATCGTTGAGTGTTATGCCCCCTTTTGTTTCTAACGCTTTTCGGTTTAACATTTGGAATCGGACTTGTGATAGATGATATTCTTTTGCAATTGGATGTTGCTCCCTGTAAGAATTGATTTATATTTTTTATATGGTTTTTAGTTCACATGTACGATACATATTTTTGAATCAATGTGTGTAACCTCAATGATGAAATACATTATTTTAATGAAAGACATAATTGAGTTGGATTATTGAATTCTAATAATTGCGGGTCGGTTTAGTGTAGGTACTCTTTTATTTTCTGAGTTGCAGGTTGGGTTGCGGATTGGGTTGGGTTTTCTTCACTTTTGGACCAGAAAAAATGTTTTTAAGGACCAAAACTTACCATACTTTACTTTTAGGAGAACAAATGGGTAAACGTGTAAATAGAGGCTACGAAGAACTGTAAACAGAAAAGCCACAATTACAAGCGTTTAGGAAAATTATTTTCTCACTTCTGAAATATTCAGCTAATTATTGTTTGTCGAAGCATTAATTTTGTATATATATATATATATATATATATATATATATATATATATATATATATATACGTATATATATATATATATATATGTGTGTGTGTGTATATATATATGGTTCTTCTTTCACGCACTCGTTGCACCAATCGGAAAATAAATCTCCCAGAAGGATGCCGAGAATTAGGAAAAGTACGTTGATATTTCCGTGCAGTTTCGTTAGCATTGCGATCGCATAAACTGTACAGCATGAGCATTTCAAAAAGTTTTTCGTTGCTGTATTGCGACATACTGTCGGTACAGGCTAACTACACTCTCAAAATGTAGCAGAAATGTGAAATACTTAAGGGTTGCTCAGACTGTCGGGCTGCGTAAACGCTACGCCTGCGTAAACGAGGCGATTGATCAATGACAGAGAAAAAACAACTTTATCATGTGATGATGCATCTGTTGCGATTATATGATGTACCGATCAGAGACACATATTTGGATATCCATACATTTCTAAGCTGTTTTAATGTTCATTTTGATTGTGCTATTTCCAAGTTTTATTCTGTAATTAATCATGTAAAATTTTAAGGTATTTTCAGGAAGCATATTTTTGAAAAATTGTGAAATTGTAAAATTTTGTATTACTTCAAATTTAATCTCCTGAAAATTTTTATCGATTTCATGAAATTCTGTACCTTTTTTTACGCAACTTTGTAATTAATTATATATGTCTGAGATCAATATTTAAGGAATTAAAGCCGAGGTCAATGTTTTTGGACACTCTAAATATATATATATATGTGTGTGTGTGTATGTGTATTATCCAAAACTTCCTATTATGGACAACTGATTCTCCTGAAACTTTCAGTAACACGCTTGCAAATGTTTTACAGTGCAAAAAAAAGTGATGTGCTGTACACATAACATTTTTTATGTATTAACGGGGAAAAGGAGCGCATCAAAAGTAAATAGCAAGTAGATTGAAGAATGTTTTGAGAATAAAAAAAGGGCGGGAACCTTGTGAATACAGAAAAAAAAGCGAAAAGAACTATTTACATATTTATGAAACAGAAAAGCGTTAGAACGCATGAAAATTTTACTTCACTAGGTTATTCATCAGCTATAAACTCTTTGATCTATCAATTAATGGATGCCACGCAGACGATTTTTTTTTAAATAGAAAAAGTTTGTTAGAACACGTTTTACTTTAACGCCATTTTGGGCCAGAAGTTACGGCATTTGTTGAAAAATTTGTTAACTTCAAGTAAACAAATATTGATCCTAAAGGTTAGACATTAATGTTCTTAAAATTACTAAGCGGAAAAAAAATGTCATCTGTGAAATGTGTATAGATTATGTAACTAAAAACAAGATATTCTATTTATGATTTTAATGAAAGCGGTTTTCTTTGAAACTCAGAGAGTAAAATTTAGTTTCATTTTTTTATGGGATTACTTAGTAGCCTATCAGTTACGGTATGAAAAGTTTGAACATCTCCCTGAATTAAGGTGCATTCTGAGTTCAAAGAGTTCCATCGCAAAAATAAAATTGCTATTAAAATCTATCACTTAACTTGAATTTTTATAATAATATGCACTGAATTGGCTCTGACTGACTGAATGAAAGATTGAGGGTGATGTATCAAAGTTATCGATCACTTTCGCTAGTGCCAGAATTTCGGTTTTGGTCTCGTTCGATCCGTCTCAGCTTCCAGATGAACGAAAGAAAAATTTAATATTTTAAAAATTCGAATTAGGGGTGGCGATTCAAAAGAAGAATGAAACAAAAAAATTCAAAACTACTTCGCTTAATTATGGAATATTATAGCGAGTTTGATCTCACTCGACACGTCAACGAGCACCTTTAGATCAACGAAAATTTTGAAAATTTGAATCAGGGGTGACAATTGGTACGCAACTCCACCTCAGACCCTGACCCCACCTCAGACCAGATTTCGCAATACCCAATAGTAGTTCATTTAAGAAAATAACGATAATATTCTAATATTTAAAAAGCACTCAAATGAGAATAAATATTTAAAAAAATATAAAACATTTATTTTAAACATATCATTATCTTCATGTTATGTATTATTATTTTACCTGATTAGGATTATATATATATATATATATATATATATATATATATATATATATATATATATATACTAGAAGGATATAACAATAACCAATTTAAAGTAATTACGAAATATTAAAATCACCAAAGAAGTTAAACCATGGCTACAACGCTGAAATAAGAAATGAACAATATTGGCTTAATTTTGGAGATTAATTAGACTAGATTTATCTTCAGGTATGAGCATCTAACCCTAATTAACCCAAACACAAGCTTGTTTCAAATTTGGCAATAGTAAGTTACTATAAATGCCAAAGTACAGACTACAAGCATTAAAAGAGGAAAAATTATTAGGAAATCAAATATTACTATAATCCATGAGGCAGGAACCCAACATACACGTGTATAGAATCCGATCAGTTGCAGGTGAATGAAAGAAGATGACATGCAACCGGGAGAAAGAGGACAAATCAAACCATGGGGTGTGGGGATGTGGGGTGTGGGGGTGGGGGTGGAACAAGCAGTTGAAGTGACCTTCCCCGAAACCGGTCCAGGGAGCTAGAGTAGAAGCCAGGACAATCATTAATATAAGGTAAGCAGGATGAACAGGAATCACAGATGAAATATCTTACTATAGAAGTGATTCACAGAAGAATTGAATAAACGAGAATGCCATTAACACCATTATAAAGGGGTTCAAAACGCAGTATCAAACTGGCTAAAGTTACATCTTTTTAGCGAAAATAATTTTCGAAATATTAAATATTTGTATATCTTAGTTTCAAATTTTTTTGTTTTTCAAATTCTTTTAGTTTATTTTACTGTTTTTCATTTTTATATAATTATATAATTGATAATTATAATAATAATAATATTATTAATTATTATTATTTTTTTAATTTTAGCTTATTAACCGCCATAATTGGGAAAGTTTATTTGGATGTTATCGAGTGTTAGTTGATACACTGAGTTGATAATTTTAATTACGAAATTGGGAGGATATGCATTATTAGTTGCTGTATTTAATAATTCTATAAAATGTGCTAATTTATAATTGTCATCACAAATTTTATTGATTCTAAAAACTTTGTTTGATATAATATTTCTAAACACTGATATATGGAAACAAGAGTCAAAGTGTTGAATTTTAGAAGTATTAAAATTAAAATCCAGTCTTTTATCATAGAAGTTTATAGCCAGATAACAATTTTGTAATTCTAAATTTAAATCTAAAAAGTTTGCAACATTAGAGTCATTATTACTTGCATTTAATTGTAAATTATTAGGATAAAAGTTAAATATAATAGGATTATTATTATGAGATACACATAATACATCATCTAAATATCTATACATGAGCATATTATGCAACCCAGTATTATAGTTTATTTCATACAGGTAATAACATACAGATAATAATAACATACAGATGATAATAACATACAGATAAGTATAAACACAGATTAGCCAATAATGATGAGGCACACTCCCCTTGTGGGATATGATACTGTTTCTTAAAAGAAGAACCACCATGTTGCATATAATTCTCATAGAGAGTAAAATTAAGTAATTTTTAACAATAAAGATCAATCATGCATAAAGCATTGATTATGAAACACTTTCCAACTGAAATGCAATTTTATTTAAACATCTCTAAAATGCGATACATTCAGCGGTGATATTTTTAAAACTATCACAATACTACAATAATTTATTATATTTCACAACTTCATCGAAAACAAACGAACTTTATTCAAATAACTTCATCGAAATATAAATCGCCTGGTTTTCTATATAAAAGTAGTGAATATTTCATTTAGAGACGATATATTTAACATTATTACAATAATACAATAATTTATTTTACTTAAAAACGTAAAACCATGGAGGTAAAATTACTTTCCATGCTTAAAACTTCATCATAAAAGCAATAATATGGAATCGTCTGCTTCTCTATGTAAAATCAATGAATGTTTCATTCTATATTGAAGAGTCCAGAGCTAAATAATTTTGCGTTAAAGAAACCCTCCAACCAATCCCGTTAAAGACATCCCCCCCCCCCAGCCAATTTGTGGTACTTTACTCTTCAATTTGTATTGTATTCCATTTTCCAATTTGGATAGTTATGTTAGTATTCGATTGAGTTCGGCAGCTTTGGGCCAACATGTCGAATATTTATATTCTTATTATTTATTTAGTAATATACTAAATTGTACTACATTTGTATAATATATATATATATATATAATATTTGTATAATATATATATATATAATATTGAATAATATATATTTGTATAATATATATTATTCATTCGATCCTTTTGGAAATTTATATATATATAAACAATTTTCACACTTAATCACCTTAACATCAATAACAGTATAGAACGTTCTCAATATGTTAAATACAAATAACACTTTCACAGTCCCAGATAAGGCCGTAGTATGCTTCTTCATCTTCAACCCAGACCGTTCGACCTACCCGAAAGTGTAAGGTATCTGTTTGGACGGCCGGGAAGTTTGCACCCTATTTAGACCAGAACCATGTGGGGGTAGCATCCACAGGAACCATGCCCTTATTCCCATACCACCAACCTCTCGGAAGAACTCAAGGATCCACATATTTAATGTGCCTGTACACTACGTCAACACGGAGACAGTTTGGGCAAACCGGGAAGAGAGTGTAATCCCCGCACTCTAACCACTGGGTTGTCTTACTCCCCCGCACTATGCTTAAGAAACCTTAGAATTTCGATTGCTTTACTTATTCATATGGGACATGGGGAGAAGAAATGTGAGAAAGAGATTGAGGATAATGCCCCGTGCGATAAATAGATTTTATATTAACCTAGCTCCTTCCACTATTTTAAGGGTGGGGCTTCCCAGTGATTAGAACGAGGGAATTGCACTTTGACGACTCGATTTCGATTCCCGGTTCTGCACAAAATATTCCTGTGCTCACACCGAATACGGGCACGTTAAATATGTGGATCCATAAGTTTTCCCGCTAGGTTGGTGGTCAGAGGATTTAGGGCACGGTCTCTGTGGATGCCGCCCCGACTGAGTTCTGGTCTAAATTGGGTGGCACTTCCAGGTCGTCCAAACATATACCTTACACTTTCGGGTTGGTCGGACGGTCTGGGTCGCAGAAGAAATTATACAAAAAAATATTATTCAATTCATGAGTAGCAAGATTGAAATATTTCTCTCTAAAATAATTCTCTCAAATCTCTTTCATTAAAACTTGCGTAAATTTAAAATTTAAATATAATTTATCCCGCAGGGGGGGGGGGGGGCCCGTCACAAGATGGCGGCGTATGGAACTTGTTTTCCGCATAGTCCTGATCCGCCTTACCTGTGGGGAAATATATCTGTGGAGAGGTCTGTTGCTAACATGGTTTAGGCTTCAAAGCAGACGCTTCCAGGTAGCGGAGAGGAGCAGGCCTTTTATGACCTGTTACCAGATTCATCGGCGACTGGGGTCGAGACTCGATGGCTAAACCCTGCCCGATGAATGATTCCACCGACTTTCGCTCCTCTGGGCGTGTGTCTCGCTGCGTAGCGGATATTCGTAGCCAAAGCTGTCCCCCTCGTTGTGACAAAAACCTTACAGGTTCCCACGAAGGTTGGTCATTGATCTCTAAAATCAAGAAAAACATGAATTAGTTGGATTCAGCAAAAATGAGCTGATCCCATCCTCTATATTTTATTATTTTTGAGGGGTGTCGAAGATCGAACAAGGGACAACCGCGTGGGATCTTCCCGCCTGGATTAGTGGGCTAGCTCGGTACCTATCCCTTTACCTGAAAATTCTCTTTAAATTTATAGGCCTAGGTGTGAAAGACATTCCGCATCCAGTTTGACAGAAATTAAGGACTGTCCGAATTCTCCATTTTATTTGAGTAAACACAAAAACAGTTAAAACTGCTAGACAATACCCAATTTATTACTATGAAAGTTTTCGACTAACTTGAAACGCTTCAGAGATGATGTCTGATTTAAAGTATACACAGCAATGTTAAAACAAGTTATTATTTTATAATTTTTCTTAAAAATTCTTTAAAAAAAATGTCCTTTTTAAAATGTGCAACTAATAGTCTAGTCTAATGGGCTGTTGTTGCCAATAAATGCATGATTAATACATTCGAGTGTAGTTAGGGGAAGGAGCGTCAACGTGGGTCCGTAAGCAATTAGTCTGATTAATTGGCAAACACGGAATTGGATAGGAATTCATCTTATTTGGTTTGGAATGTGTTGCCATGAGAAGAAACCTTATGTATGTACATAAGATGGAGTGGAATAAAGATAATTAAGAATTCTATATAACGTATCATTTGGAGTTATAAAGTGTACTTAGTTCTTATATTAAATGAATTGGCATTTAAATTTAATCCAGATGATAATATATATATATATGTATATTTAAAATAAAATATAAGCACCTTGATTTATCTGTCTGTTTATCTATCTATATCTGGGTAAAGCTTGGCGATTTTCTGGTGACGAAATTGGCGGAATATAGCCAACTTGGCTAGATTTTTTTAAATGTTGCCAAGTTGACGAAAATGTTGCTAAATTGATAAAAATACCGCCAAATTGATAAAAATGTAGCCAAATTGGTAAAAATGACGCCTAATTAATGAAAATTCAATATCTTGGAAAAAATATAAGAATTTATTATAAGAATAACCCATTTCTCCGTCTACAACGCTTGGCGAAATTTTGTGACGAATTTTGGCGGCATATCGACAACTTGGCTAAATTGATATAATTGATGCTAAATCCATGAAAATGATGACTCATTAATTAAATTTCAATATCTTGGAAATAAAAAAACAAACGACTATATGAATCTCGGCCCGTCCGTAATATATGGCGAAAAATTTGGTGGGATGTCATGAACTTGGCGACTTTTTTAAATATCGGCAAATTGACGAAAGTGTCGCCGAATGGATACAAATGTCACCAAATTGATAAAAATAACGCTAAATTGGAGGCAATGCTTTGCAAATTTTTAATTCCTTCACATAACGGGTATATCTTCTGGTATATATAGGATATTATTCTATTTAACCTATTACATGTAATGATTTGTGACAGAAATACAAAAGCGTGAGATATATAATGGCCCTCCTAGAATGCTAAAATTAGTTTCATTGAAGAGTTACATATAGAACTGCTGCTGGTTTGCAATTAACGCATTTAAATATTCTCATGTTATTCCATTTAAGAATTGGGGTGACCTTCTGAACCTGCAACTTGATAAAAATTATTCGGTTTCATATTACATATTTCAAGAAGTTTACCAAAAAGCTTTCAAATTGGCTTGAACTGCTGCATTCGCTCATGCAGCAATTCAGAACAATATTGCTCCACACTGAATGTGCAAGACATCGCAACAGGTGAGTCAAATTCTTTTCGCTACAAATATGAAAAATCCGATGTGGGCAGCACATGACTTTTCTTATATAATGCAATGTATTTATTACTTTTACAATAAAAACAAAATAGGTTATTCTTATAGTAGATACTTATATTTTTCCCAAGATATTGAATTTTCGTTAAATAGTCGTTATTTTCATTGATTTAGCGTCATTTTTATCTATTTGGCAAGATTTCCTTTGATTTGGTAATATTTAAAAAAGTCGCCAAGTTGGCGACATTCCGCCAAAATCTCGCCAAGCGTTGTGGACGGAGAAATAATTTATTCCTATAGCAGATAAATGACTATTAGCGTTGAAATACAGAAGTATTACTCAAAGTATCTTTGCAGTATCTCAATAGGAAATATTTTTTTTTTTTAATATAATTTTTCGATAATTTTTTGAAAAATGCACAATATCTTAAGAACGGTTCATGCTAGCGTTCTAAAATTTATGTTAATCGTTTTCTAATAAAAAATTGCATAAGAAATGTCTATTTGTGTAACTTTATTAGAAGTTTTGATTTTATGATTTTTTCAAAATTTAACTCTAAAATTTAGGGGTTCTGAACATTCCATAGCGTGAAAAAACAATCGGCTTCCAGTATTCACGGATTGTAATTTTTGTACCAAATTTCGTTCCAATCGGTCCATTAAATCGGTCCATTCGTCAGTTATCGTCTCTACAGACTTACTAACACACACACACAGAGATATCACCTAAAAATATTCGATTCGTTACCAGGGATGCTTGAAACGTGCTCTCCCGTCGAAATTTCGAATTCGAATTTTCGATCCCGTCACAATACTTTCCTTATACATTATTGTATATAAGGAAAGTAAAAATATGATGTGGACAGCACATGACTATCTCTCAGATTCAAATTCATTTTCTCTTTATTTCCATAATAATTCATTAAATTGCGTTTAATGGTCCAAAATAGCACGTATAATTATTTGAAATGCCACTGAATTTGCACTTTTAATTCCATTTTCGTTTTCATTTGGTAACTGAACATATTTTCAAAGGCGGCTTATTAAAAATGGGAAATAACTAAAATATCTTGAGAACGGCTAGACCTAGAATAATGGGGTTGGTCTTATTCGTTTCGGCGCTAAAAATTACGTCTAAAACAAGCATTTAATTGATATATTTGAGCTTATGTAATTTTTCATTTTAAATTTTAATGATTGCGGGTCATTTTGCAAAAAAAAAATAAAAAAATAAAATAAAATAAAGTTTTGTTTTCCTGAATCGTACCAAAATCTAATCAGCATTAGGGTAATCTACAAGTGACGAATCTACCAAATTTGTGAAATTTAGTAAATTATTTTTTTAGCTAGCTTGGATTCATTCGATTTTTTCGGGCCATTTCGAAAGAAAGGCGGGTTCTTTTATTCCGCATCGTACCAAAATCTAATCAGCACCAGGGTCACCCTCAAATAACAATCAGTTTTTCAGTTTAAGTGCATACACATATTGCACACACACACACACACACACACAGACATACACATACACACATACACACACAGACAAAGACGTCACTCTCTCTATATATAAATATGTGTGTGTACTAACTAAAATATTTAATAAATATATAAATATTGGTTACGTTGTTTCAATTATGTATTTTGAGTTTAGTTATCATAGGGATAGGCCCATATTATTTGTCGTAATCAAAACAAATGAGGCCGATGAAAACAATCTAACTTATTGAATTTTGTTGGATTTTTATTTTGCAGGCCGTTATTTACGCACAAACGTTTCGGCTCCATAGGGTTGCAGAGCTTTTTTTAAACACCTTGTGCAGACGCATGACATCAAGTGTCAAGTGACATCAACACATGACATCAAGTGTCAAGTCCTTGTGTAGACGCATGACATCAAGTGTCAAGCATGCTGCACGTTTACAATTTCTTATGCATTATGTAATAATATACAATACGTGCTATATTTAATGACTGGCATGTGAAAATGCGTATAAAATCAAGAACTGATAAATTCTCTTCTATCAGTACCAATTCCGTGACTTCTGTGTAATGGCCTGCTGTTGCCAATAAAAACAGGATTAATACATCTGCGTGCGGTTGGGGAGGAGGAAGGGAGTTAACTTAGTACCACTGTGGTTCCAAAAAGCAATTAGTCTGATTAATTGACAGACACGGGAATTGGATAGGAAAGATCGGATTAATTTAAATCGGAATGTTCCGTCAAGGGAAGAGAGCTTAATATTTGTGCACAGGACGTAATGGAATAAAGAGAAGAATGGGGTAAAGTAAAATGATTTGTTATAATTAAGAAGTATATAGCACGGAATAATTACGAAGTATACTGAATTGAATAATTAATGAGTATACATGCACTAAATCTATCTAACCACATTAAAATTAATGTAAATATGTTTGGTGTTAAAAGGAGTTTTTCCGGAATGCGTTTGAGAATCTCTTGGATCAAATCGGTACACGTTTTTGAAATAATATTTTTCTTGGGATAGCATAAAATGTTGATGAAAAGTACCAAACCATTTTCGGAAAAATAACTAGCCTTTTTCTTCAGAACGAAAAGACAGAGACATGATACTAGAAAAATGAAAAACCCATCTGTCAATCTTCATTGATAGACGCGTTCATGAAGTTAGAAAAAAAGAGATGAAACTCCTGTATATGAAACGCTTGAAAATGCCATAATGTTTTGAGAATTATATCTAGGTGTCGCTACTATTAGTAAAGTAGTCGCTAATGTTAGTTGACACCACAGAAAGGCGTAGTATTGAGTATATGTATTTGGTTAGTATATGAGTATATGTATTTGTCAGTGGGTTATGTTGTCTGTTTCTAATTCTTGTGTAATAAAGGTTGCGAGAATATAAGTAGTCACGATATCAAATTGTAATAAAGGTTTTTGATTAGCAAATTAAAGAGTGCCTTCACGGCATCGAATCGGGATATCTAATTTTGGATTACCAAACTTGTAATCCCATTGTATTGTGCTAGTCTAGGTTCTATCCCCCTGCTGATTCTAGGAATCGGTTGGGTAGCCATAGTTCGGTGCTAATGGAAAGAGCAACACATAAATCTAACAAATAGTGGAATGCAGAACAAGTTAATTTTAATGATAAATATTTATTCAATTCGAAATTAATTATAATTTAAGCAATCGCCATATATATATATATCCTTGACAACCAGAAATTAACAATTCTTTATGCATATCATATCAATTATAAAAAAAGTACTTACAGACACAGAAGAAATATTTTTTTCACTAAGCCGATGAGAGGGGAGGACGAACACTCTTATCTCCAATTGCATTTAGGACTTCGATGGGCCTGTTATATTGTAATTTTCAATTCCCAATATAACATTGCTATTTTGAAAGTGGAAGGGGATCTAAGAAGATGGTCCCTCATACAGCGAGACAATTCATATAACGTTCCCTTAGACACAGCTGGACCGGACGTAGTTCGAGAGTGAAAAAGGGTGCTTCTCGTATTCACGTCAGCACTAGGTACTATATTAGACGGAAGGGGTTGAACCTCTTGACCCGAGAGGTCAATTAACTTCCTGGTGGACATGGGAAAATGTTCGTGAGAACTTTCTGCTCGAAAAAGACAATGCTCAAATATCTGATATTTCAAGGGGGGCTTCGGCCAGTTAGATAGCCGGAAGGCGGAGTTATATATTTACGGAACCAATGAGAGTCTGGGGGCCTAAGAGAGAGGGGAGAGATGAAGAGAGACTTAAACTTTTTAAAATTTGAAAATCGAGAGAGGAGTTGAATTTTTGGAGTGCTAAAAGGTGGTCGCACGAGGGCGACGAGAAGACACGCAGCTTATCGGGGAAGTCCGTTTCCTCCTGCCGGTGACAAGTTCCAGTCAACGGCGATGTTCCGAGGTAGGCAATTTCTTTACATGTATTTTGCACGAAGGTCAATTGTTCAGTATGCTCTCACCCTCTCTCCCTATTAATGAAGAATAATGTTAGGAGTGACAAATGGTTTTATTAAATTTAATTATGCATGTGTGAAATGGATGTCACACGTAGGACAGGTGTTGATAAAAGCGAATTTCAGAATATGAATTGAAATATTGTATGTGAGACATTTTATCCTATAGGTAATGTAGGAATGACACGGTATGTTACTTACAATAGTAGTGTTGCATGATTGTAAAATTAAATGAGCTATTACGAGTGCTGGAATTATTTTAACATTCATTGTGGAATTGTTGACTTTATCAAATATTAAATGTTTTATCTTAAGGAAATAAATTCTTTGTTATTGTTTAAAATTAAGCCTCTTCATTTTAATCACTGGTATTATGTATTTCTTTATTTACTCCACTTTACGAGATCGGTCCATGTAGTGTCAATACCTGACGTGTGATGACTCACATATCATTTTGGTGCCGTTTAAACCAGTTTCGAACCTGGACTCAAAATTATTGCACCCTTATCATATTGGTGCTCATGACCAATCAAACCTGGATTCAAAATTATTTCACCCTCCTGGCGACTTTGCTGTTTTAGACCAGTTATATGCCAGAATTTAAATTTTAATGAAGAGAATAAATATATTTGGAATTAATGAAAAATGAAAATATTGAATAAATTTTTTTTTGTGTAAAATAAGGATTAAATTAAAGAAAGAATTTTAAAATTAAAATAAATATAGGTAAATTTAAGAAAATTTATTCCACAGTATGAGAAACAAGCAAAATAGTGAATCATTATGTGTTCTCAATGAGACATGCCATATTGTATTTGAAAATATAAGTATTAGGGAACTTGAAACTTTTAAGGAATTTTTTAGATTATGTAAATATTTGTGTAATATTTTAGGAGTTTATAATGAGGATTGAAGTATTTGCATGCGTAGATAGTGAAATGATTAGAATTATGTTTTTGAATTTATGTGATATTGTATTTAAATATTTTGGGGGAACATTTTGAGGTGTAAAAACAGGAGATAATTTTAGATATAGAATTTTTGCGAGAAAGTGAAATTTAGAATGGCAGAAGGCGGAGAAAGTCCTCCAACGACGAGGAGTAGGTTACCGGGACTTATACACTTATTAGGGGAATGCAATGGCATAGAGAATGATGTAGAAATTTTTTTTGACCAGATCAAATCTTTAAGCAGCTTGGGGGATTGGTCAGAGGAGGAAAAGTTAGCAATTGTGAAATCGCGGTTAAGAGGGAATGCAAGAAAATTTTATATAGGGTCACAAGAATTAAGAAGGGAAACATCTTTCGAAAAATTTAGGGATAGGCTATTAGAGTTCTTTACAGAAAAACCGAACATTACAACAAATCAGATCCTTTTCACGACCGGAAAACAGACACAGGGAGAAACGATTAAGCAGCTGGCACACAGAATAACAACACTAACTTTAAATTATATTGGCGACACAGAGCACAGTGAAGCGACACAACAGATTATGGATAAATTAAGGTTAAGTAAATTTTTAGAGGCAGTAACACCTGAATTCCAGAAAGAAATAATAAAAACTAATGCACAAAATTTTGATGAAGCTGTAAAAATAGCCACAAACTTGGAACAGGCAAATTTAGCTGCGATAACGGCAAATGTAAATAGTGCTACATATAGACAAGAAATTGAGACGCTCCGCAAAGAGCAACAGGAATTTAACGCACATATTTTAAATTCAATTACCCAAGAGTTAAACACATTAAAAATTCAAGAAAAAGTACAAATTCCCACGACACAAACAAAAAAACCCGTAACATGTCATTACTGTAATAAACAGGGACATTTCATGAGAGAATGCCGAATATACAAAGCTGATCATTTTAAGCAAACCCAGAATCTAAACATAAACAACGCGAGAACACATTGGCATAATCAAATACAGTCTCCTCCCCACTCATTTCAAACCCAGCCGTATGATGACCACAGAACTTACTCCTCCCAGCCGGACACATACGATTATAGGCCAAACCACGCCTTTGGAAACTATCAACAGAGCAGAAATTACTATGCAGCACCCCCTCCACAAAGTAGATTTTCTAGGGAACAACGATATAATAGGGACGAGTTAAACCAAAACAGAAATAGAGAGACGGGTGTACAAAGGAACGATGTAAGAGAGATGAATACAAGATTTGGATACAGAAATTTCCCTAATAGAAGAGATAATTTAAACTAATTGTGGGAGCTTTAAATAATAACTTACAAAGAGAGAAAAATTACAGGGTAAAGTTCCCGAGAAAAATTGAAATTCCTGTACAAACAGAAAATAAGAAATTGGAGACGCATAACGATAAAAGTACTGAAAAACATGAGGAAACGATTGCATCTGTAGGAGAACAAATTGAAAAAACAGAATTGCCAACAATAATAGCTCAATTTAAAAATATACAAAGCGAACTCATGATAGACTCTGGAGCGAGCGTTAGTGTATTATCATTAGAATTGTTCAATAAAATAAAAGATAATGTCAAAATTAAATATGTGTCAAGGAGTGTTACAATATCAACTTTAACAGGATATAGTATTGAATATATAAAGACTGTGGAAATTCCATTCAAAATTCAGGGAAAACAGTTCAAACACATTTTTTTTTGTCACAACAGCAAAATTTACACAAAAATTCAAGGGAGTATTGGGTTTTGACTTTTTACAGAAAAATCAAGCCATTTTGAATACACAAAAAAACATTCTGAAGATAGGCGACATAGAAATAATTTTAAATTCTGATAGGCAAATCGATAGACAAATAAATGAGATAATATAGGAAAAACCGAACCTAGCCAAAATTTTAAGAAAAGTACAAATCAAACCTAATTCGAGGGAGAATATTGTAGTATATAGTGAGGAAAGTCTAGAAAATGGAACAGAGGTTTTGTTCGAACCCAAAGAAAAATCATACATTGTAATGAATTATGGAATATACCACATGAATGAGAACAAAATTAAAATTGAAGTTCAGAATAACACGAATGCGACAATTACATTAAATAAAAACATGGCTTTAGGAAACATTACGACAGATTTTACGATACAACAACAGGACATTAAAGAACCAGAAATTAGTGAACGGACACATAAATACGAAGAGATGATAAATTTAATACAGGCTAAACCGGAGATAATTGCAGAAAGAAAAAAAGATTTGAAAACAGAAGATTTTAATACTGACCACATGGACCCAAACATTAAACAAGATTTCCTCAAATTTGTAATGCAATATTCGGACGTTTTTTCAAAATCATTAAAAACCTTAGGAGCCACTGACATCGTAAAACCGGTGATAAAGCTTGCACATGACCACGCAATACGTTCCAGACCATACGACGTTCCGTACGCACTGCAGGATACCGCAAAAAGTCAATTAAAAGAGTTAGAAGAAGCAGGGATAATTGCCAGAACAAAATCAAATTTTGCATCGCCGATGATTTTAGTGCGTAAAACAAGTGGAGAGTACCGCTTATGTTTAGATCTGAGATTAATTAATAACATATCCACACTGTTTCCTTACAAAATTCCCCGTGTGAATGAAATCATAACTAAATTAGCGGGACACAGATACTTTTCGAAACTGGATTTTCATTCTGCATTCAACCAATTGGTTTTGCCTGAAGACACAAAAGAATTATTTGCTTTTACAACGCCCTATGGCAATTACCAATTTGAAAGACTCGTTTTTGGACATGTAAGTTCCGCTCCAATTTTTCAACAGGTTATGGACACCATTTTAGCGGATTTAAGAGAGGAAAACATACAAGCTTACATCGACGACATAATAATCCCGGCTAACTCTTATTCAGAATTAATACATAAATTAAAATTAGTATTCGATAAATTAAGAAAATACAACCTAACTCTGACACCCAGCAAATGTAAATTTTTTGTAGAAAAAGTAGCATATTTAGGATTTGAAATTAGTCAAAAAGGCATTACACCAACAGATGAAAATATAAACAAAATTACTTCATTTCCAGTACCAAAAACTTTAAGAAAATTAAAAAGATTTTTAGGCATTTGTAATTTTTACAGAAATTCAATAAAAAATTATGCTCAATTAACCGCGGTTTTATCAGACTTAACAAGAAAGGATAATAAATTTAAATGGGATAATAAATGTGAAGAGGCATTTCAGGCACTCCAAGAATGTTTTTTCAAGAAACCATTACTTATACAGCCAGATTTTGACAAAGACTTTTATCTGAATATCGATGGCAGCATTCAGTCCATAGGAGGCGCTCTTTTACAATACAGAGATGGGATTTTAAAACCGATTGCATATTTTAGCAGGAAATTATCGATACAGGAGCAAAAGTATCCGGCCATGAAAATTGAATTACTTGCTATGCATCAGGGAATGAAATTTTTTAGAAATTTTCTGTTCGGCCGAAAGTTTTTTGTGCTTTCTGACCATTTACCTTTGGGACAGCATTTAAAAATACAAAACCCACCCAGCGTATTACAGAGGTTGCTTTTAGAGATATCTGAATACGACTATGAATTTATTCACGTTCCGGGTAAAGATAATTTATTAGCGGATTTTTTAAGTAGAGATGATTTTGAAAGTAAACAAACAGAGCAGAATGAGAGAAAACAAAACATTGAGAATCCAAGGGGAGAAATTAACCTGATAGAACAAATTAAGGGAGAAAACACGGTGAAAAAAAATGGATATGTGAATGAGGATAGTGTCTATATTGCACAGATAAATACAATAACAGAAATCCCGGCGTTAGATAGAATTTTAGAGGAACAAATTAGAGATCCAAAATTAAAAATAATCAGAGAAAATTTACAAAATCGATATTTTAAAGAGGGTAAACATTATGACACATTATATATTGACGAGGAAACTAATTTATTAATGCACGTAGGAAACTGGAAGGACAGACCTTGGAGAGACAATTTGAACAAAACTATAGTTATACCCAGAAATTTACAGAAAGAAATTTTAGCAATTACACACGTGACACATGCAGGGATTGATAAAACTTATAAACTTTTATCGGACAGATATTTTTGGACGGGTATGTACAGTGACACACAAAATTTTATTACATCTTGCGAACAGTGTAGAAAGAAAAAGGGAAAAAATCAGCCCGTTCCCCTGGGAAGAAATCCTATACCTGATGGGCCCGTGCAAATTTTGTCGACAGACATTTGCGGACCGTTTCAAACTAGCACTTCAAATAATAAATATGTGTTATCGGTGGTAGACCATTTCTCCAAACATATACAAATGTTTCCAATCTCAGATATTACGGCCACTACGGTGGCTGATAGACTCTTAAATTACTTTATGAATTGGGGATGTCCTAGGACAGTTTTATCGGACGCAGGCTCTCAGTTTACATCTAATATACACCAAATTATGACAGAAAAACTCGGAATAGTTGCCAGAATAGCATCGGTACGTTCGCCATGGGTTAACGGTATAGTGGAGGTAACAAACAAACAATTAAAACACACCTTATCGACATTAGCGGAGAATTCGCCATACTGGGATACTGCAGTACAATGCCACGTAGCTGTTTACAACGCGACAGTACATTCAAGCACCAAAGAAACACCAAACTTTCTTTTTTTTGGAAGAGACCTTCCAACCTTTTTTGAAACTAATGTAACAGAAAACAATACAGAAACAACATACCAGGATTACATATAAAAAAAAATAAGAGTGATGAAAAACGCATTCAAGGAGGCAAATAAAAATTTAATTCTCGCGAAAGAACGCCAAGAAAGTCAACAACTCCAGAGAGCTAAATTCAGGGATTTGGAAATCGGATCGAGGGTTTTCATGGAAAACAATAATAATCGGTATAAAAAAGGGAACCACACGGGACCTTATCGAGTAATTAATAGAATAAATAGATTTATATATGAAATAAAACTGTGTGACAAACCAAATTCTAAAATCATAAAAGCCCACATAAATAGATTGGGACTCTTCCCGACCGCAAGCCGCATCTAAAAATGCCGTACATAAACAAATACAAGTCACCTCTTCTCCCCACTCCTAAAAACGCGCAACAAAACTCTGAACCAAAACCGGAATTAAAGAAAGACCGCGGTCAAAATGAGAATATTCCGCTTATCATGTTGGAGGAGGAAATAGCAAACGGACAGTACAGAGACGAAAACACTCTTACTCCTAAATCCGCGAAACCGGTTACCGAACAAGTGCAAAACGAAACAACTCAGAGCGCACAAGAGAATGCAATCATCCCTCCAAAAGACTCTCCGAACGCAAACATTTCTTCAGCAGGGGGGGACTCAGACAGACATATCACGCTAGAAACGCAGGAGAATTTGGAACTTTCAGAACAGGAGGACTGTACACAAATTGAAGGAAACACGGATAAAGAGGCGGGAGAAATGGAACGGGATACACAAGTAGATAGGGGTTGTATACAAATGAAGCGGGGGAACACGCAAGCGAAGGATGAATCAGCAGAAAATTTACAAGGAGACGGTATAAACAGTACAATTGGTTCACGCACAGTGCTTCTTCCAACACCTGTTAGGCCTAAACACAGCTATGCGTTGAGATCTTTAAAGAGTTTAAATTTAAATTGATTCAATTAAAACACGAAAGAAATTTAAACATAGGTAAGAGCGCGGACAAACCGTAATTCAAAATTTTGAAAATTTTAGTGACAAAGAAAACACACGGCATTCACAAAATGTAACGCGAAAGATGGAACGCAAATTTTAAATAAACATTGAATTATAAATAAAGGAAGTTTTAAATAAACATTGAAAGTTTAAATGAACAGGAAAGTTTAAATAAATATGGAGCTATAAATAATTGGGAATTATGAATAAAAATTGTGATTTAAATAAATAAATAATTGTTAAATAATAAAAAAATAAATAAAAAAGCACTGAAATCTTATAACAAAAATAAACGTTTTCTTCTCGTCCTTGATGTAATAAACGGACTGATCAACCCTTATTAGATTAATACGCGAGAGGAAATAGGAAGTTGTTGTTTGAATAATTAGATAATTGGTAAATATAAAAAAAAAAAAAAAAAAAAAAATTTTTTTCTAGTTTAAATAAATAAATAATTCATAATTAAAAATAAAAATTAGAATTTAAATAAATAAATAATTCATAATTAAAAATAAAAATTGTAATTTAAATAAATAAATAATTGGCAATTCAAAATAAAAGTTGTAATTTAAATAACTAAATAATGGGTAATTAAAATAAAAAAAAAAATTAGAGTTTAGAATGGATAGAGAATTTTAATTAAAAATCAAAATGGCAGTTCAAAGAAAATAAATAATTGTAAGGAAAAATATACGCAAATTATAACTTAAAATGAATAGATAGTTTTAATAAACATACGCGAATGGTAGGTTAAATAAAAAAGCATTTGAAAAAAAAAAAAGCGTTTCCACATATATTTTGATTGGGTCACATATATTTTGATAGGGTCACACATATAAATTTTTTTAGAGAGACGAACTTTCGAAAGGAACGCTAGACGACGGAGATTGTGAATTTAGATACATTTAACGGGAAATAACATGATATAATAATAAAATAGAATGGAAGTACAGAATTAACACTAACCGCATTTTAATTAATCCTGGGAAATGCTTAATCCATGGGAGTCGCGAAACACAGGTACACACACGTAACACAAAGCCGACTGAACTGACTAGCATGGCGGATGACGAGATGGACCATTTTCAAAAAGGCGACATGTACGAGCCATGTACGACTAATTGGGAGAGGACCTCACACGAAGAAATGCCCGTATTAGCCGCAGGCCAGAAAGGGGACCGCTTTCCAGAAAATGACACAATAGAAGACAGTGCGACAGACACAGAAGGACAGTGCGACCTTGTATACCACTACTAGATTTTCTCTGGGGACTAGTTTTTCAGTTTGAACAGGGAATTTAGATGCTAGAATAAATGTTACACAAAGTTTGGAAATTGATATTGAGAAAGAGGAGAAATGAATTAATTCAGGAGACTTTGCATTCAATTACAAGGGATATATGAAAAGAAAATGTACATTTTGGTATTCAAGTATGGGATTTGAATTGAGTTAGATGGTTTTTGAGAGAAAATTTGTAATTATGAATGCATTGAGAGAATTTCAGTGAGTGATAAGATTTACGAAAAAATTTAAGTATGGTTTCATTAAGGGAAAGTGAATAATTTAATGAATTCGGGAAATTCCGTATCCAAGTATAAGATTTGGATTAAACCAGGTGATATGTGAAAGAAAATGTATAATTATGGATATTGTAATATAGAATCGCAGGGGAGCTATAAGATTTTCAGTAGGATGGTAATTAAATGATTACATGGGTTTTTTTCTGTTATCTCAGAGATTGTAGGAACATTTTAAAGTATTGTGCGGAAATTTTTGGAGTTATATAAGTCTTTTTTTTATAGTATTTGAGAGGATAGTGTAATTGTTTAAGTCTTTTATTATAAATATGTACATGAGTTATGTTTATGGCACGTTCGATTGAGAACACATGATGAGGTCAGGAAAATATAAATTGATAAGAGTGCTGAAGTTTAAGGTATAGAAATTGTAAGAATTTCAATAATTTAAGTATTGAATAAGATATCAAACTTTAGTGGATAGGATGTTAAATGAGAAGTGTATATAATGTAAAAAAAAAAAAAAGTATATATATATAAGGCAGAGGAATGTAAAATAGATAAATTGTAGGAATTTGAAAAATTTAAGTTTGAAGGGAGTATCAAATTTGAATAGAAAATGTATATATTATATGGAAGGATTTAAAGTAGATAAAGTGTAGAAATTTCAATGGGGCAATTTTTGAGAATGTTAACAAATTTAAAGGAGTTTGAAAAAAAAAGAGAGTTTTTTTTGTAATGTTTCGTGTGCCGGGTGACAAATTAAAATTATGGAAATTGAATTGGTAAAAAAATATACTTTGGTGAGTTTTAAGAGAGGAGAGTAATAATAAGTTGGCCTGAGTGTAATGTATATGTATTGATTTGCTTAAACAAAACATGAAATAGCATACAGATCCTGTTGCCCAATGATTTCCAAGTGGTCAGCGATTCCGGTCACTCAACAATTCCAGACAAACAATGATTTCCAAGTGGTCAGCGATTCCGGTCACTCAACAATTCCAGACAAACAATGATTTCCAAGTGGTCAGCGATTCCGGTCACTCAACAATTCCAGACAAACAACGATTCTCAAGTGGTCAGCGATTCCGGTTACTCAGCAATTCCGGACGTGCAACGATTCTCAAACGGTCAACGATTCCTGTTACCCAGCAACTCCAGCGATTCATGTCCATTTCTGCAACAAGGCCAGTGTTTAACCATAAGGAGATAGTGTACACTCAATCGTACCATTACAAAGATGAACAGTTTAAACATTTTTTCTTTCCTATAAACTTTTCAAAAGACATTCCACGAATGCAGCTACAATGTTTCAGATACAGAACAACAATAAATCGAACTGATGCTTACAAAAAAAAAAAAAAAAAACTTTCCAGGAGCACTGTGATTTGTATATATGCAAAGAGTATTTGATATTTTGTTACCAGTAATATTTTTGTTGTACTGAAATGACTGATATATGTATATATAGTGTAATGTTACAGAAGATTCAGTATTTTAGAGAGGAAGGAGATGATGCCACAGGTAACTCTGCCAGTGTGATGGTGAAATACGTCACTCGATAATTGGCTTTTTTCCCACCAAATGTTGGGGGGGGGGAAGAAGGGTAATTGTTATATTGTAATTTTCAATTCCCAATATAACATTGCTATTTTGAAAGTGGAAGGGGATCTAAGAAGATGGTCCCTCATACAGCGAGACAATTCATATAACGTTCCCTTAGACACAGCTGGACCGGACGTAGTTCGAGAGTGAAAAAGGGTGCTTCTCGTATTCACGTCAGCACTAGGTACTATATTAGACGGAAGGGGTTGAACCTCTTGACCCGAGAGGTCAATTAACTTCCTGGTGGACATGGGAAAATGTTCGTGAGAACTTTCTGCTCGAAAAAGACAATGCTCAAATATCTGATATTTCAAGGGGGGGCTTCGGCCAGTTAGATAGCCGGAAGGCGGAGTTATATATTTACGGAACCAATGAGAGTCTGGGGGCCTAAGAGAGAGGGGAGAGATGAAGAGAGACTTAAACTTTTTAAAATTTGAAAATCGAGAGAGGAGTTGAATTTTTGGAGTGCTAAAAGGTGGTCGCACGAGGGCGACGAGAAGACACGCAGCTTATCGAGGAAGTCCGTTTCCTCCTGCCGGTGACAAGTTCCAGTCAACGGCGATGTTCCGAGGTAGGCAATTTCTTTACATGTATTTTGCACGAAGGTCAATTGTTCAGTATGCTCTCACCCTCTCTCCCTATTAATGAAGAATAATGTTAGGAGTGACAAATGGTTTTATTAAATTTAATTATGCATGTGTGAAATGGATGTCACACGTAGGACAGGTGTTGATAAAAGCGAATTTCAGAATATGAATTGAAATATTGTATGTGAGACATTTTATCCTATAGGTAATGTAGGAATGACACGGTATGTTACTTACAATAGTAGTGTTGCATGATTGTAAAATTAAATGAGCTATTACGAGTGCTGGAATTATTTTAACATTCATTGTGGAATTGTTGACTTTATCAAATATTAAATAAGGTTTTATCTTAAGGAAATAAATTCTTTGTTATTGTTTAAAATTAAGCCTCTTCATTTTAATCACTGGTATTATGTATTTCTTTATTTACTCCACTTTACGAGATCGGTCCATGTAGCGTCAATACCTGACGTGTGATGACTCACATATCAGGGCCCTGGTTGGCCAAAGTTCAAGGTCTGGCATAATCATGCAGGAACGCGATATTCGGAACCATTTTGTAACTCCACACAGTCCACCGGCCGCTCACTTTGCTGCTCATGTCCTCGGGTGAGTCGGGCGGCCTGGGCTTTCCATTCCACCAGTCCAGAAGATTCATTCTTGGGTAGCACTTAATATTTTCGTATACTGCACCTCTTCGCCATTCCACCTTTTCGGTTCAAACCGAAAGTCATCAATATCTTATCTTTTCATAAGATTACATGCGGGCACTACTGTTCGACCTATATACTAATTCCCTCGTTCCGAAATTTAATACGTACATTTCATATACACATATCTTCCTATCCATGCTAAAGCATAGAGTTTCGTCCAGAACAGAGCACCACGCGCGAAGCGCCTTTAATCTCCAATCTCTAGGTGTGGTTCTTATCTTCATACTGTGACATTATTTCATTGATCCATAGCTGGAGGTTCGAGGTTTTTGATTTACTGTTTTTATTATTTGTCCTAGCTCCTGGTGTGGCAGTTTGTTGCACATTAAGAGTTTAAGCAGTTTGGGGGAGTTGATGCAGATCTGAGGGTAACCTAGCATTTTAGCAGTTTAGGATTTTAAACATTTTGTAGAAAACCAAAGATCGCGAGTTTTCTTTAATATCAACTTATTAAGGTGGGACGTTCCTAGTACCGAATATCAAAGTTAAGTACCGAGCGGGGTCTCTTACGAGATTTAGCCTTGCGATGATCATAGTCATGCAGATTAAATAATAGTTCATTTGGGACAGATGGCAGATTTTTTGTAGAATTTAAGCGCTAGCTTTTTGATTTGGGCTCTGACAGTTTTTACCCCACTCCATGCTAAACATTTTCTCGGAATACAAGCCGTGACTTCACGAGCGTCCACCTCTGCTGTAATTCAGGGTCAAAAATGCCACGAGCGTCATTCGAACAGCTCCAACGTCACTTATCAATCAAGCCCTCATTGGCTAACCGACACATGCACCAGTGGCGTATCGTAATTAAAACCGCAGCCATGACACTTCCAAACAAACGTTGGCGTCAGCTGTCTTCGTGAAAAACCAAGACTCGGAACGAAATCTTACTTTCTCATGTTAGCCTACCAGAACAGAAATTATTTTTGCAAAATGGCTCAGAAATGCAAGAAACTGAGATTGTGTTCTGAAAGTCGATACAACACTTGTGTATGTATTTTTGGGCCCATTATCTCGATTTGGTATCCGTACTTTTTCTGATCAATTTCCCTGTTAAGTTTAAATATATAAATTAGAATCTTTGAAATGTGAGCTGACTGTCTCAGTGGTCATGTTGTTTGTTTCCTGTAACAGATACTGTGGCTTCGAGTCTTTTGAGTCGTTTTGGTGTCCCTACTTTTTCTGATCAGTTTGTCCGTTAAGTATAAATATATTAATTAGTATATTTGGACTACGAGCTGGCTGGTTCAGTATTCATGCTGCCTGTTTCCCATTTCAGGTGCTATGGGTTCGATTCGACTGAATCGGTTTGGTAACCCTACTTTTTCTGACCATACTACTTTTTCTGTGATCCCTACTTCTTATTCCATTGCTGTGGTTTCGACTCCATTGAATTGTTTTGGTATTCATACTTATTCTGCGTTCAGTCTGTCTGTTAAGTTTAAATTTATTAATTGAGATTTTCGGTATGTGAGCTGGTTGGTTCGGTTGATAGGTTGTTTGCTTTATTCCAGATGCCGTGGACTCGATTCCATTGAGCATGTTTCAAGCATACCTGAACACAGTGAGAACGTTTTTGAGGTAATGTCTGTGCGTATGTGTGTATGCGCGCGTGTGTAAGTATGCGTGCATGTATGTGTATGTGTGTCAGTGAGTCTGTCTCATCCTTTTCCGAGTTAATAATTATGTATACTAAACATTTCAGTTCATCACCCACACATTGGTGGGTTATTGCGGATACAAACACAAAGTAACTATAAGACAACACAATAAATATAATTATATATTAATTTATTCTACACCATATTTTATTGCGTGACCACCTTCTCTTAAATAATTGTTACACCACCACACATATGTAATTTCTTGTTTAGATGACGAATTTTAGGAAAACGAAGTCCTGATCTAGTTTTCCGAATCATAACAAAATTTATTCAACATCAGGGTAAGTGACTTGGGGCGGGATAGCCCAGTGGTTAAGGTACATGGATTGCACTTGGAGGCCCCGAGTTCGATTTTCAGAGCTGCTCAAACTATGCCCGAGTCTACACGGAGTACAGACATGTTAAATCTGTGGGTCCGAAAGTCCTTCAGAGAGGTTGGTAGCAGAGGAAGGAGGGTACGGTCCCTGTGGATGTTGCACCCCCTGGATTCCGATCTAAATTGGGCGTCATCGTTCAGTCCGTTCAAACAGATACCTTAAAACTTTGAATAGGTCGGACGATCTGGGTTGAAGGAAAGAAGGGCAAATAATTTTACTATCAAATTTTAAGAAATTTCATCGAATAGATTTTTAATTACAGTGAAAAACATAGCTAGCTTCTCAGAATTAAAAAAAAACAGATAACTCAAGAATAGTTTATCCTAGAGTAATAGGGTTAGTCGTATTCATTTTGGCGTCAAAATCAAAGTATAAAACATGTATTTAATTTAGGCATTTAAGCATATCTAGTCTTTTATTCCCGATTTTGACGATTTTTGCGGATCATTTTTTTTTTAACAAATCGTACCAGAATCTAATCTGCACCAGCGTAACTCACAAGTGATTTAGTTATTAAATTTTGGTAAATTTTGTAGAATAGTTTTTGAACTAGACTAGAGTGGATACATATATTGCACACACACACACACACAAACAGACACACACACGCACCCTCACACGCACGCACACACACACACACAGATGCCACGCTAAAAATAGTGAATTCTTGTTCCAGAGTGTCTAAAACCTGTATAACCGTTGAAAACTTCAGCTTGTAGGGTAAGTGAAATGAAGAAATCACATTCGATTTAAATTCCTGTTAAAGGTTATAAAATCATTTTTCCAATAACAAAATATTAAAATATATGGTTTTTACAATATTTCGTTATCAAACAAGTACAGAAGTAAATACAAAATATCAGGCAGAGAAAAATAATTCCTGAATGTTTTGGTATAATTTCTATTACAGTGTTTATCTTTTACGGCAAAAAGAACATCTTGGTAAATAACGGCGGGAAATTTCTGAGGACTCTTCTGTTTATAAAGGTTTTAGTATATTTAAGATTCTAAATTGAGTTTTTTCCCTTAAGAGAAAAAAACCTGTCTTATTGTATTTTAAATTGGGAACATCTTGTATAGTATAGTAGATGTTTACACTATATTTTTTACTTTTTTAATTAAACAAGTAAGAAATTAATAAAGCAATTGTTATGCCTTGGTTTTTAATTTGAAACTTGCGTTGTATGCATTTTTAATTTGAAAATATATAAAATATTTTATTTTGGGAATATTTCAAGTGAAGTTTTTTTTTTTTTTTTTTTTCCCCGAAATGCATACTGAGGTATCCCTTAAATAATTAAATTCTACTCAATTGAATGTTTTACCTAATCAATTAAATTAAGCAACAAATTATGTAAAATCTGGTGCCACCAATACATAAACTTTAAGCATTACTTAAATAATGGCTGCTTATGCATTACTTAAATAATTAAACCCAAATCAATTAGATAGTTGACGTACATGTTTAATTTAGAAGAAAAATTATGAAAAACAAGAAAGATTAATCATGTATAGCGCATTGGTTACGAAACACTTTCCAACTGACATGCAATTTTATTTAAACATCTCTAAAACGGGATGCATTCAGGGCTGACATTTTTTAAATTATCATAGTACCATAGTAATTTATTATAATTGAAAACTTAAAACTTCATCGAAAAAGACAATGCTAGTTACACAAAATGAACTTTATTCAAATGACGTCATCGAAATATAAATCGTCTGCTTCTCTATCTACAACCAATCAATATTTCATTCATATCACTTATATTTTAGACTCTTGAGCTACATAATTTTGCGCGAAATAAAAAACATTGTAATTGCGTTGGTGGAGAATGTTGATACAGAGATAATACGCAAAATTAAGGCGGTTTTATGACGGATACAATACTAAATATAAATATAAACGATCTTTAAACATCTACATTAATAGCGTAAACAAATGGAAGCCATATTTTACTTTGCAACGAGTCACGTGATCTTTTCATACAATATGGGTGCAATTATTATTTCAATTTTTATTTAAAAAACTACCCAGCATATTTTGCTGAAATTTTTTACACATTCATATGATAATTTGAATATTTCATAAAATTTTCGAAGCTGTTTGTGAATTTCAACTTCGCTTAAAACTGTTTGAAAAATCACGTCCCACAGGGTTCAATGTAATTCATTTTTTCAACCCGGGCTAAATTCGAAACTAACTGTGTTGTTGTTGAGACCCAGACCGTCCGACCTACCAGAAAGGTGTAAGGTAACTGTATGGACGGCCGGGAAGTGCCACCCAATTTAGACCGGAACCCAGTGGGGGAGGCATCCACAGGGACCGTACCCTCCTTCCCCTACCACCAACCTCTCGGAAGGACTTACGGACCCACATCTTTAACGTGATCGTACTCCGCATGAACACGGCGGCATTTGTGGTAGCGTGCAAATCTAGCGCGCAAACCACGGGGATACCGCACCCGAGATGGCCAACAGCACGCGGTGTTCCGAGGTGGTCACCCACCAAGTACTAACCGCGCCCGATGCTGCTTGACTTCGGTGATCTAACGAGAACCGGTGTTTTCAGCACGGTACGGCCGTTGGCCCGGAAACTAACTGTGTGATATTATTCATTTTCATTCCCGTACATCCCACAGACCGTCTGTACAACGTACTGAAATGCCATTTTCATAAAGTCATTTTTACGTCAGTTATCGTGCAAACGGACAGACAGACAGACAGAATGATCAAAGTTATAAACATCTTTCAACTGCGTTGGAAAGTGACGTGGGCAGTCTTATTTTTGTACCCTTTTCTACTTATATTTGTTCACATGACATCTATTATGGTACACGTATGGCACAAAATCTCTATATAAAAGAACTAGACTGATTCAACTGGTTTCTAAACTGAAGTGCAGCTGCCAAACGTACACAAACATATCTATTTCAAAATGTTTCTTTATTAAATAACATTGATTGCTTAATATTTGACAACAGGGACCAGACAAATTTTTCAAGTCGGTTATTGCAATGTTTGAAGTCAAATTAATTTTCTGAAATATTGAATTTCTGATGTGAATAGTATTTATGAAGTATCTCTGGAGGAAATCGAGGCGCTGCCAAAAATATAAACACTTTAGATGTTTATATCTCTAAAACTAATAGATAAAAATACAAATAGTTCTTCTCGTTTCATCAGAATTAGGGTGCAGATTATGAATATATAAAGATAATTTCAGTATTTTAATATTTTGAACGTTTTTATTCGAAATAACTTAAAAAATTATCAAAGTATCTGTCCAAGTGAGTTTCATTTTAATTTTTTAAACTTTCACTCGAAATATCTTAGAAACTATATATACAAAAATAGTAAGCGACAAAAATATGTATTTGCAAATGTAGTTTCTAGATCTATATTTGTCCTTAATAAAAAAAGCTGATATAGTGTTCGCGGAATCGTCTTGTGAAGTTGAAGAAGATTGAAAATTTTTGTTTTTCAAGCTTGAAATGCTTATATCTCAAAAACTAAAAATGCTAAATAAGAACAATCAGCAAGAATTTGCAGCTCTTTGAAAGCCTTACAAGTGTATATAATCAGATTTGGATCTAGTTCTTAGTTTTCGAAGTATTGTAGTTATACTTTCGATATTTTAATATTCTAACCTGAGGTTTCCAATGGGTGAGAAAACAGTGATATTTAAAGTGTGACGTGTTGCAGCTCAATGTGTTTACTTATTCCTTGGTTAAATAGTGGTGCACAAGTTCAAGATATTTTTATTTGTTTTAAAAAATGAGGGCGTTAAATTAACTTGAGTATTCTAAAGATGTTTAATGATTGATGAGGTTTGAACAGAATAAATGGAAATATAGATATGGGTTTTCAGCCTTCCTGGATCTAATCGCGTAGGTTATCGAATGCTTTTCGTTCTTCTTGTTGTCGTCGTCACGTTTCCTGTTGACAGGCCAAGCCATTTCACCAATTTCGACGAACCTTTGTGTCTTTTACTTTATTATCTAAGGATGTGACTTTAAGAAATTGAATTTTGGTCATTTTTTCTTCGCGGTCAGTGCATCCAAAGATTTTTAGGCCTATCTACAATTTAAGGTACTTCCCCCTTTCAATTCGGCTACAAAAATTGGTTGAAATCTGCAACAAGTGCAGTGCATAGATGTTAAATATCTAAAAAAATTATATCGGGCCTGTGGTAGGTCCGATAAAACGAAAATTATCTAACTGCAGGCTAGGGTATTTCCCGATCAAATTTCGTATTGAAAATCGTTACAGATAGATTGCATGTGAAGCACACACTGACAAAAATGTTGTCTTTTTAACACTTTCCAACAGAATTAAAAAGTGTTTATGACTTTGTTCATTCTGTCTGTCTGTCTGTTCGTTTGCCGATAACTGCGGTAAAAATGACTTTGTCATAATGAAATTTTAGTATGTTGTTGAGACGATCTGTGGGACATATGGGAATGTAAATGGATAATGTCACCCAATTAGTTTTGGATTGAACTAGGGTTGAAAAAATGAAATATATTGAACACTATGAGACCTAATTTTTCAAACATTTTTTAAACAAAGTTAAAATTCACAATTTGTTTCGAAAATTTTACGAAATATTTAAATTATTCCATAAAATATATAAAAAAAATTCCATCAAAATATGTTTGGTAGTTTTTTAAATAAAAATTAAAATAATAATTACACCCATATTATATAAAGAGATCACGTGATCCACTTCAAAATAAAATATGGCGTCCATCTTTTCTTCCCAATGTAAAAATTGTGATTTTTATTATTTTAAATTCATATTTAGTGTTGCATCCGTCCTAAAACCGCTTTAGTTTTGTGTATTTTCTATGCATCTATATTCTGCGCCAACGCAATTACAATATTTTTGGGTTTAAATGATCATCAAACTTTAATTATTTCTACAACAAAGCCTAATTTTAATGGATGCAGAATGTAAACAAATGATTGTAAGATGAGTTGTGTAAGAAAAATTGAATTTTTTTCACGCAAAATTATTTAGCTCTGGAGTCTGGAATAAAAGTGATATGAATGACATATTCATTACTTTTATATAGAGAGCCAGACGATTTATTTCGATGACGTCGTTTGAATAAAGTTAATTTTTTTCAATGAAGTTTAAAGTTTTTAAATATAATAAATTATTGTAGTACTGCGATAATTTAAAATACACCATCGTTGAATGTATCGCATCTTAGAGATGTTTAAATAAAATTGCATTTCAGTTGGAAAGTCTTTCATAATCAATGCTTTATGTCCGATTGATCTTTCTTGTTAAAATTTTAAACCAGGTGTAAACCACAGTTAAGTACAGAGTGAAGCATGCAATCAGGAATCTCACTTTCGTTTTAACAAAATATATTCAACGTAAAAATATGTGATGTCACTAAACAAAAACAAAGGTTTTACAAAAAAATTCCGTCAAGTAATAAAAAATTTGGTAAAATGTTAGAGAAAAAATGAAATAAAATCCGATATTTTGGCGCCAAGTGAGATTCTATACAGGTGGGAACGTACCATCAAGGCTTTCTACTTATAATTAGAATAAGCAGAATGACAAATGAGATCAAGGAGAAGTTAGGCTGCTAGGCTGCCAGGACTGTGGTTTCAACTGTACGAGAAATACTTGAGTGTAGCTGCGCTGCACTAAAAGAATTTTATGCGCACTTCATTAATTCATTAGTTAAGGCGAAAAGATAAGGAAATTTTCCTTGTTTATCGTGCCTGATGAACTGCCTAAATTCTTCCTTAACGATTATAAAGAAAAAACACTGTTGTTTGGTCTGAAGAAGAGTACTATAAAACGCCCTCGAAACAATTTTAGTCACATAATTATCATATGCCTGTTTTTTTAGAGTATTGAATGTTTTTGGTTTTCATTGAACGTTTTTGGTTTTTATTTAATGTTCTTGGTTTTCTTTGAATGATTTTGGTTTTCATTGAATGTTTTTGGTTTTCATTGATTGTTTTGGTTATCAATTTTGTTTAATTGATTTCACTTATGTGAAATTCGGTCGCAATCGATTAAAAAGGGATGTTTTTCAAATTGTTAGCAAATATTATCCGACAAATATTTAGACATATTTATTTTGTTACCTTTCCACTGTTCCGTCTTCTAAATCATATCTTCTGATCTTTCTAAAATATATCCCAAACGTGCCAGCGAAGCCCTCCTTCACAAACACTTGAACGTTTCCCTTGTAATAACGTGTTCGTCACATCTTCTGATAAAGCACTTCCTTCGATAAATATGAAAACAAGATTTATTTTCCTAGGTATAATCTATTTCTTACACTTTCTGTATTGGAAAAAATATAGAAATATTGCATTTTATTACAATCCTTCCTAGTTTTCCGTCATTTTTTCATTAAATTCTGAATTGATAGTTTTTTTTTATCTCTCCTTTTCTCGTTTTGTGTTTGGTTTGCAATAGATGTTTTACTCTTTTATTTTATTTGCCCTGCTTGCCAAAGGTTTAATTCCACATTTGTGAATCATCGCCTGACAATTTTGTTGGTATACACGCGATGGTGTTCGAGAAGTTGATAAATTTCGTTATGCACTAGAACTTAATAATCTTGTTTTTTCTCTCAACTATTTTTGGGATGTGTGGGACACATTTAAAAAAGGAATTATTTAAGTCCTTTAAAGGAATTACTTTTAATTATTAAATTCATTAAGATTGACATGGCCGTTAATTCATACATAGTAGATTTACTATTGAAATCGTACATTGCTAGTTGTGCCGCTATATACCCTCCAATTATTTACCTTTCGTGTGAGTCCTGTAAAGGAATTATTAATTATTATAATACTCATTGACTGCACCATTTAAACTTTAACAATCAAACACATTTATTAACAACATCAAATCTAAATTATTTAATTACACCAATTATTCATATTATTAATTATATGCTTAACAACAATTCTTCTCATTTATTATTGCGGCGGAGGGGACATATGTGACCAGTACTATTAAAATTACTATCATGTGTCTATGACCTGTGATTGTTAATGAGCACATACCTTTAAATCTGTCTTGGGCTTTGATCATATATCAAATGCTAGCATCAGTTATTTGCACCGCCATAATTCGCGGTGTTTGGCTCCTTCTCGTACATCTGATTGCACTCCACCTTATATAGATCTAGCCAGTATTTTTGGAACATTTGCACAAGTCTTTAAGTCATGTTGTACAAGCTATATGTGCACAAGTTGCACAAATCTGTTCACGTCCTTCATAAGTCAAATCTTCCTAATTGTCTGCTCTCGTTCTCGGGTCACAGGCTGTGGTTCCCTCGTTGGGGTGGTGATAACTCCCTTTTCTTCCATTTGCTGCATTGAGTTTGACGTAACAATCTTCTTTTTTTATTGGTTACTACTTAACCAATGGAAGCATTCCACATCTCGCAAGACCCAGCTCAGCCCCTCTGTTATGGTCCCCTAAATTTATGGTCTTCTGACCTTTAGGTTCACGGGGTGATAAACTGGGTGCCAGCCAGACTACAAGTATTGTTCGCCGTTTTGACCACCATAAATTTATACATAAAAGTGTCTCATCAAATGTGAGATCTATTTCTGGTCTCATAGGATGAATTTATAATACATTCAAACTTGTTTGAAACGGAACCTGCAGGAAACGGAAAACTGTAAGCGGAAAGTATTTTTAGCCCCGTCCAAAAACATAGGAAATTTATGTTATTTCACCTGTGTGAAACGGAACCTGCCCAACGCGGAAACGGACAGAACAATTTAAAATAATTTGTTAATAAAGCACCAGTTATAACGAACAAAGAACGAAATATTATCAAACTGTTTCAGTCATTTATTTCCAAAAGAACCATTTTTCACAGAACTTTCTATTAATCAGGGAGATTCTGAAATGCTAGAAATATTAATCAATGCATAAAGTTGCATCATTAGTAAGACATATCTCCAAAACACCATGTTAAATTATTTTAAAATTTCATCTCAATAAAAAAATGCAGTGGTTTTTTTTATTTCATGGCAAACAGTAATATTTTGCAGGTAAGTCAGTCATCTCGGTTTTAAGGTGTGGTAATAAGCTAACATTTAAGGATATGGGGTAAACTATTTTTTTTACTTGTACTCCTGTGATCGCAGTATGCAAAAATGCACGTATATACATATTTATAATAATTAAATTATATATTATGGTATGAATATAGAATCAATCAGGTGCATCTAAGTACACTTTTTAGGATTTTTAAAGTCTGCATAAGGTAAACTATTATATATGGACCATTTGTATTTCTAGCTAAACTTTAAACTCCGCTTTTTCTGAAATAATCTGTATGAAACGGAAACCTATTCAAAACCGCGTTTCTATTAACATTACAGAAAACGAAAATTTTCTGCAGATGGATGGTTTTGGATAAGCATTGTGTTTCTTTCAGGTATAATCCCCGGGAGGGGAGTAATGCCCTCCGGAGACGAGTATTCGCTCCCCTCCCCCGGAGACATTTTATATTAACCTAGTTTCTATTTATGTGACACAGCATTTAGATATATTTATATAGGGCAAACAGAAAACTTACCCCCTCCGATAAAATTGTATTCGCTCCCCCCCCCCCCCCCGGCCAAAAAGTCCTGAAAGAAACACTGAGCATTGGGCGATACTAAATTACGTAATAAAGTCTAAAACTACTGTGTTCAAATAACGAGAGCATGCAAAGCAGCATAATAGCTTTAAATACTTATTTTGCTTTCTTCCTAGAACGGATACCAGGCGTTTCCCGGAATTTAAGATGCAATTACACCGAGATGCAATTACACCTGATTACAATTACACCGAGACTCCCACCGAATTCCTGAAAACGAACGAGCGCTTTTAAAATAAGCCTTTTTATAACATAGTAATAATTATAAAAAACAAACATTGTGTCGAACTCCGAGAACTCTTCTACATCAAACTCGTAGAGCAGACAATCCAGCCACCAGTTATGACGTCAGGAAACGTCGTAGCTTGTTCCCCACTCACTTTCTTTGATATCGAAAATCGCAACTTTTATGGACCCAATTAAAAATGAAATCCAGATAAAGTAATTAAAATTCATTAGAATGCGAAGCAAGCTATCCCCCCCCCCCGTATTCATGCTAAAATTAGAATAGTACGAATCTTCAATTTTTAAAATAATATAAAACGAAATCGCATAAAATACGCATATTTCGGTTTAATTCAAATTTCTTTTAAATATGAAAGAATTCTCTTACGGATTTGGTTCAAAGCTTGTTAGAAAGAACGATTTTCGTTCTTTTTTTTGCAGTGTTATCAAAATAGAAAGTGTGTGGTAAAACTTTCGGTCACTATTTTCGACAGTTTTGTGTGACTATCACTTAAAATTGCGCTTTAACATGAAATAACAGAAGAAAAAGAAGAAAAAGAATGAATTTTATAAAAATCGCTCCGAGGCGTCTGGAGACCTGACCTGTACTATAATTGTACTGAATTTCTTAGTAGGGGGTTGTTTAGATTTTTCGCTACGCGATCAACAGTTGAACAGACAACTGACCTCTACGCTGACCTCCGTTAGAGTAAAGGTCAGTAGAACAGAATCTCGAACAAATTAAGTGAATCGAATTAAATTCGGTGCGATTCCTTCAATCGATGAACATCGTGTTGCTTATTAACTTTGGAGGAAAGTGGACTAACGTGTAAATTTTTCTAAACAAATTAAATACTAAACGTTACTGCATTGTTTTTCGAACATTGAGCAATATTACAAAAGTATGCTAAAATTATTTCAAATATTGTCATGTCATAAATAATTATTATTTTTTTTAATTAAAAACGAATGATATCCTTTAAAGAACGTTAACGTGCGCCATTTTCGAGATATTGCCTGCTTTCAATCTTAAACGGAAAAAAATCATATAAAAATTGGTTCACTGTTATCACATGAGTGAATACTTCGTAAATTTTTTACACAGAAAAAGACATATTTTGTTCAGGAGTTATGTCGAGTCGTTCTCGAGATTTAAAGAATTTTACTTTTAGACCGGAAGCAAAAAATTAACAGATTTTGCGAAATTTGGTATGTTTATTGTAAATGGTAACAATGAAAAAATTATTGAATTTGAGAAAGAACATGTTTTAAGAAAGCTCAAATTTTTGGTATCGCATTTTCAAACCATCCAATTTTTTTACTTTGTAGGAAAAGTCATGTATCGGACACATTAGATTCCCTTTAGTAGAGTGCATAGCCGTCTTACAAAACAAGTTTACACCAGATAAAAATACTGGAATTTACATAATGAATTTAAATGTAGCAGTGAAATATATTTGCAAACACTTTAATATTTTCCTTCTAATACGATGATCATCACATTTTCTGATAAAGCACTCCTTCGATAAGTATGAAAATCAGATTTATTTTCAAAGCTTCTTCTATTTCTACACATTCTGTTTCGGAAAGTGGAAATAAATATCGTAATTTACTAACCAGCTCTTTTGTGTTTTCCGTCATATTACAGGGGATGTTTACACATTTTTAAAACGATTGTGATGAAAAATAAAATAACAAAGCTACATACACTTCTCATAACTGAAATAGCAACACCATGAAGAAATTGTTGCATCCTTATGAAATTTACAGATTATAATTGTAACATGGAGATGTGCAAATGATCAAAAAATTATATCTGGAAAATGAAAGCATGGAACTTTATTGACATTAGATCAATATGGAATATGCCCACTGCGAGCAGCTATGCAGGACTGAATACGACGAGGCATCCCGTCCATGAGATGGTCAATGGTGTTCTGAGGGATGGCATTTCACACATCATGCAATTGGGCTTGTAACTGAACATGGTTTGCTGGAATTGGGAGTTCTCTTAATCAGCGACCCATGATGTCCCAGATATGCAATTGGAGACAAATCTAGAGAATATGCTGGCCAAGGCAGGATATCAAAACCGTGTACACTATTCAGAGTTACCCGTGCAGTATGTGGCCTAGCATTATCCTGCTGAAAAAGCAGTTCAGACCTGGTTGACAGATATAGCTGTACCAGAGGTTTCACAATGTCAGAGACGTATCGTTGTGCTGTGGTACTGCTAGAAACGTAGACCAAAGGTGTTCGTCCACCAACTGTTATACCACTCCAAACCATGGTACCACTTAGGGAGGGGGCTGTGTGGCGACTGACAGAAAAGGCTTCCTGGTGGCGTTGTTGAAAGCGCCGCCATACGTTAGCATCTGGCATGCAAACAGAATCGTGATTCATCCGTGAGCAGAATGTTTCGCCATTCTGTCGACCAATTGCGTCTCATTTGACATCACTGGAGGCGACGTAAGCAGTTAAGACGTTGAAACGGTAGGTCAATTGTAGAAAGTCATCTACCTCGGAGTCCTGCTTCATGCAAACAGTTTTGAAATGTTTACGTCGAAACCACGTTACCTTGTAGTGTGGTGGGATAAATGTCGTTGTAACACGGTTGCTGTGGTAAACGACTGTGGTAAATGGTTGCTGTGGTAAATGGATTTGGTATTATTCTTTGCATCGTCAAAAATTGCACATAACGCAAGCATTTAATTGATGCATTTGTGCATACGTAGATTCATATTTTAGATTTTGACGACCGTTCGCAAAAAGGCAGGTTCTTTTTTCCCGAATCGTACCAAAATCTAATTAGCACCAGGGTCATCCACAAGTGACTTAGCTACCAAATTTTATGAAATTTGGATAATTAGCTTTTTATTTAGAGTGGATACATACATAGCACAGACAGACACACACACACACAGACGTCACGCTAAAAATACATTTTTCGTGTTCTAGAGGTCTCGACACGTGTAGATCCGTCAAAAACGCGATATGTGACTCTCTGTATGATTCCAATACTTTCCTATACATTACCATCTATTGCAGGGAAAATTGATTGCTTCCTTTTGTTCAAACTTGCAACATTTGTAACAAACACTTCCGTTTCCAATATTCGTTACACCGATGCCCTCAACAAAGAACGTTCACTTATTAAGGTAATAACGAGGAAAGCCATTACATAGAATATTGATAGACGCTATGAGCATTTGAAACTTTCAACAAACGGTTTTCGACATAAATAGAATGAATGCTGCAATCTATCCTCGCCGTTGATCAAAGACATCGCGGACAAAGTGGAGCAAAGTACGGACTCAATTTTGTAATAGTTTCAAGGGAGTGAAGTCGCAAGAGTTTGCTTTCATGTATAGTCTTTTGTCTTGTCGCTTTTGGATGAAATGTATCAAGCGATATGTTAAAATCTTGGTTGACCATTGTAAAGGAAATGTTGAATTGTTGGTCCGGAAGTGAAAGTCGTTTTGTATTATTGGAAATATATGTTTAATAACTATGAATTTTTGACATGTTTTGTGTGAAAAATTCTATTCAGTTTTAGTAGATATATGGTACAACATGAAAATAGCTTGCAAAAGAAAATAGTTTAGATAAACAGCACACGATGTTCTCTATGGAATTAACTCAATTCTCGCAAAAGTGGACACACAGTAAGTTTTGCATATTTAATTTTAAAGAAATTCTTCGTCTAACTACAGCTTACAGTAAAGAGTTAGGTGTCGACCGGTTTCGAAGGCAAATAACGACCTTCTTCTTCAGAAGAAGGAAAAAGCAAAATATCACTTATTCAAGTAAGGTCGGCATTTGTGGTAGTATAGCTGAAAGCAAAAAAAGTTGCCATTGCCGCGAAGATAAATAAAAAATAGCAGAACCAAGGAGGCAGGAAAAGAGAGGTAAATGTTACAAATGAAAGGTGAAAAGGAAAGAAATAATAGCAGAAAATAAATGAGAAGAAGGAAACCAAGACGGTAAGTGAACGGACAGCAGAATGATTAAAAGCAGTTGCCAGTAAACCTATTGAAATGTCAACAGATGAACATGAGACGTTTAAACCATCTGTAAAAAACACAAACAACAACAAAAAACAAACAAACAGAAAAAATAACAATTGCAAAATAAGTGAAAAACACCAGGAATAGAGGTGAAAATATATATAAGAAATCAACTGGTTTTTGAGGCTATATAAACTAACTTCGTCAATAATAATGCGGAAAATAAATAAAATCCGAAAATGGGAAGACAAATAACCGAAAAAAAAATCTGATGTGAGCAACACATGACTTTCCTTATATAATGCAATGAATTTACTACTTTTACATTAAAAAAAAAGGTTTTTCTTATAGTAGATACTTATATTCTTTCTAAGATATTGAATTTTCTACGATTAGTCGTCATTTTCAATGATTTAGTGTCATGTTAATCCATCTGGCGAGATTTTCATTTAAAAACTCGCCAAGTTGGCGATATTCCGCCAAGCGTTATGGCCGGAGAAATAAGTTATTATTATAGCAGATAAATGACTATTGGCGTTCAAATGCAAAAGTATTACCCAAAGTATATTTTCTCATGAATGGAACCAGCTAGATACCTGAGAATGATGTCACCAAATTTATCGTATGATATTACATATGAAAAGTAAACATGTTTCTCAATAGGAAATATTCTATTTTTATGTTTCTTAACAGTTAATATTTTTTTAATTTATGGGATTTTTGGATAAATTTGTTTGAAAAATGTACAATATCTCGAGAACGCTTCATGCTAGCGTTCTAAAATTTATGTCAATCGTTTTCTAAGGAAAAATTACATAAGAAATGTCTATTTGCGTAACTTTATTAAAGGTTCTGATTTTTTGATGATTTTTTCAAAATTTCACTTGAAAATTTAGGGGGGGGGGGTTCTGAACATTCGATTACGTTTAAAAACAATAGGCTTCCAGTATTCACGGATTGTGCTTTTTGTACCAAATTTCATTCGAATCGCTTCATTCGTTCGTGAGATATCGTCTCCACAGTTTCACTGACACATACACACACACATACTTTCACACACATCCAGACATCACTTCAAAAATGCTTGATTCGTGATCAGGGATGCTTGAAACGTGCTCTTCCGTCGAAAACTCGAATTAGAATTTTCGATCCCGTCACAATACTTTCCTTATACATTATGTATATAAGAAAAGTAATAATAAAGGCCGCAGATCGGAATGGAGAATTATACCAGAGATTTCAGAGAGAAATGGAAAACGAGACAATGATCGTTATTAAGAGAGTTTGAATGAAACATAATATACGGGGTGAGTCGGAATTGTTTTTACAAAAGCAGAGGGGTGATAGTACCCCACCAGACGAGCAATAATTACCAGGGAACATAGGGTCGCATTGCACTCTGAGAGGCAGAAAAGAGGCACGTCGAACATGACGCAGTCAGCGGCTCGGACGTCATTGTGTACCTACCTACGTAGTATCTCCTACGCCAGACACGAACGCAGTTACCGTATGCAAATGTCCAGTGAGCAGAAGCAGCATAACTGGCTCCTAGTAGGTTCCGGCGATAGACAATCAGAGTACACGTTGCTCTTTAAAAACCGGCACAACTTCAAAGCTGCAAGTTATTCCCGTGATGACATCATCCGACATGTTGCGTGAATGCTATGGCGGAGTACACCTACGAGGAATTGGCCGACATGCACCTCACATACGGTGAAGCCAAAGGGCGCGCAGCACGAAGATTGTACGAGCAGCGGTTTCCAACGTGTCGTATTCCCAGTCATCCTACCTTTGCCAGTGTCGATCGACGACTGCTAGAAACCGGGTCGTTCGCCATCGCTAACAGCAATGCAGGACTTTCGCGAATTGCACGAACGCCTGAACTGGAAGAGCGAGTCCTGACGAGATTTGCAGCAGCTCCGTCCACCAGTACGTGAGCGGTGGCAGATGAAATGGTGTTTCTCAGAAAGTGGTGTGGCGTATTTTACAAGAGAAACGCATGCACCCCTACCACGTGCAATCTTTGAACCCAGATGATTATCCCCGCCGAGCAGCCTTTGTGCAGTGGATGCTCGGGATGAGGAATACCGATCCACGATTGCCTGCATTAGTTTTATTTAGCGACGAGGCAACGTTCAGCAGAGAAGGCATTTTCAACATGCACAATCAACACGTGTGGTCTGCCTGTAATCCACACTGCACAACCCATCGTAAACACCAATATCGATTTACCGTGACCATCTGGACAGGTATCCTTGGTGATTACCTGGTCGGCCCGTACATCCTGCCAGACCGTTTGTCCGGCGCAACATACCGTATCTTTTTGGAACACGTGCTGCCCAGTTTATTGCAGGCCGTTCCGCTCCCCATCCAGAGAGACATGTGGTTTATGCACGATGGAGCCCCGGCACACTTTTCCATCACGGTCCGGAACTTCTTGAATGCCACATATCCAGCACGCTGGATCGGAAGGGGCGGACCTGTGGCGTGGCCTCTTCGCTCACCAGACCTCAACCCACTGGATTTTTTCTTCTGGGGCCACATGAAATCTTTAGTGTACGAGACGCCTGTGGACTCGGCGGAAGATCTCGTCGCGCGCATCGTTGTTGCCGCAGACCACATTAACACAACACCCGGAATCTTCAAGAGGGTGCGTCAGTCATTCCTTCGCCGGTGTGAACGGTGCAACGACACGCGTGGTCGCCACTTTGAGCACTTGCTGTGAGTTTGATTGTTCATTCGCTTTCCCAACACTGGTGTACGTGCAGGTTCATATTCTAATTTTACTCTTTTCTGCCTCTCTGAGTGCAATGCGACCCTATCTTCCATGGTAATTATTGCTCGTCTGGTGCGGTACTATCACCCCTCTGCTTTTGTAAAAACAATTCCGACTCACCCTGTAGAATTGTCAAAATGCTTATTCTATCGCACTTTGTTGCTGAGCTCCTGTTCTTAACTTCTTTGATTCTCCCCTAAAGGCACTCTTATTCCATGGGGCATATTTACCTTACTATAGATAGATTTAACGTATACACTTAGAGACCTTTCATTATAAAGCAATTTGGGTGCTTGAGGAGTTTCCTAAGAACCTTGTCCAAGGAAGGACTTGAATGTCCGACCTTTTTACTTTCCCTACAATACATGGTAAAGTATAGAGAAAGTATTGGAATCGTGTCGAAAATCGCAACTCGAGTTTTCGACGGATCTACATGTTTTGAGACCTCTAGAACACGAAAAAAAAACTATTTTTAGCGTGAAGTCTGTGTGTGTGTGTCTGTTTGTGCAATGTATGCATCCACTCTAACTCAAAAACTAAACTAATTGACCGAATTTCGTAAAATTTGGTAGGTAAGTTCCTTGTGAATGATACTGGTGCTGATTAGATTTTAGTACGATTAAAAAAAAGAACCTGCTTTTATTTTGCAAAATGTCTCGCAAAAATCGTCAAAATCTGAAATAAATGACTCTCTATGCTGAAATGCATAATTAACTGCTTGTTTTATATGTAATTTTTGGCGTTGAAAAGAATAAGACCAACCCCATAACTTTAGGTCTAGCCATTTTCGACACATTTTAGTTTTTTCACATTTTTGCTACGCCTGTTTTGAGAATACGCCCAGTTACCAAATGAAACCGAAAGCTGTATTAAAAGTGTAAAAAATTTAATGTGATTTCTATTAATTATGCATGTGATTTAGTGCAATTACACACAATGTAATGAATTATTAATGAAATAAAGAAAAATTGAATATGAATCTACAGGGAAAGTCATGTGCTGCTCACATTAGATATTTTACTTACCTTGCAATACATGATAATGTGTAGGGAAAGTATTGGAATCGTGCCGAATACCGCAACTCGAGTTTTCGACGGATCTACAAGTTTCGGGGTTCGTTTTCTTAGCGAGATCAAATTGCAACAGGACTCCAGTTTTTTATTGCTTCCTGGACATCAAATGTAGCTACTTTATTGAGAACGTTAAGTGTTAGACATATTGAATTGCTATATTTTAATGTTTCTATGACAGACTAAAATCTATAAGCCAAAGCAGATTCCGCCTGTTTTTGAGTTTGTAATTCAATTATTGTA
This sequence comes from Amaurobius ferox, assembly GCA_951213105.1. NCBI lineage: Eukaryota > Metazoa > Arthropoda > Arachnida > Araneae > Amaurobiidae > Amaurobius > Amaurobius ferox. The sequence goes on from OX578143.1 coordinate 83,933,860, forward strand.
TAAATCTTTAGACTCTGAAATATTACAGAGATAAAATACAAGACTTCACGTTTACATAGTTTGAAAATTAGGCAGATTTCTTTTAAAGCAGCAACACAAAATAAATAATTAAAGCTAAGGCTAAACAGTTTTTCCTATTTTTTCCTTTTACTTGCTTTTTAATTAAAATGATAGAAAATGAAACAAAAATCCATATCATGCTGCAATATATTTTCTAAATTTATAGAATAAAAACAGCGCTTCTTCTTAAGAACATGATTTAATTTAGGAATTTATATATACTAATGCCCTTATAGACAGAAAATTCCCTAGAAGTTTTCTGAACCTTCTCGCCTCAGGTCAAGGGTTGTCTTAGTTATTCCGTCGCCATGTTTATTTTCTTCCGTCTCTAAATTTACTTCGAATTAAGGGTGAGCGTCAGTAAATCTTCTGCCCTATCCGCGCTTTATTAACTTTCGCGGCACACATTTTTCGCCGAAATTCTGCTCAAACAGTTGCGAAATATTTTCTGAAAGATAAAATGCAATGTTTAGATTATATTAAAACTAAATTCAATACCCAATAAAACATAGAATATATTTTTGATGATGAGACAAACGAAAATTTCGTTTCTTACTAATATCTCGAGAACCACTGATCATAGAAACTCAAAACACAGACTAAATTTTAAGTGGGGCTATTTCTAGGCTACCCACAAAATTTCATCAAATTCGGTTCAGCCGTTCTCCCGTGATGATGGACAAACAGACAGACAGATTTTCAATTTTATTAATATAGATTTTTTTCGATTTAAATAATAAATGAATGGATATAAAAATATATTTTAGAAAAGAACGATTTGATTTTTCTTATAGCATTTTTGACTGGATAATATCAATTACGGTATTCAGATTTAAACGCTATTATTATTGATATTTTCAGGGAATATTAATTCAGGGATTATTGATATTTTCAAGTTATTATGCCATTGTTTTATTATAACAAAAATTGCTTAAACTCATATATTGTACGTTGTACGAGTAATCTTCTACAAATACACTGGTATATCTTCTAATCTACGAGAATATAAGTAGTACAGGTATATTGGCATATGTTTTGATATATATTGGCATATATTGGAATCAATTACGACCTTCTGGTATAAAAATTACGGGGATTATTGATATTTTCAATTTATTACGTCATCTCTTTTATTTTGGCAAATATTTTTGAAACTCATATTGTAATACGGGTACTCTTCTAATGTACTAATATAGGTTATATCTTCTAATATTCGCGTATATAAGTAGTACGGGTCCTATACAATTTTAATGCTTTCATTTTGCATATATTGTTTCAATTCCTTTTTTTTTTGTAAATTTGTTTATGAAAAGGGCCAGGATGTTTTATTCTTCAGATCTGCCCGTGAAGATAATGTTTCATAGTGAGAACAGATATTCTTAAGCTTCTTCTAAGGAGCAATACATTTAATATTTTAACAGAATTTGCACATGATTGCGAATTATAAGTTTCTTTATATTATGTACTCCGTACAAAGAACGGGTATGCTGCTAGTTCTTGATATAATTTAAAATTTACATCTAACCTCTTCTAAAAAAGCTAAAAAACCTTCTTTTCGCAACTTTCATGTTATCTCGATGTTGATTTTTTTCCTTAAATGGCAAGTGCAATGGTAATTGGAATAATATTTATAAAGTTTTACGTATTTTGAAAGTTTATTTTGCGACAAAAGTAATTTCCGCCGAACTTGTGATTTAATATTTAACACTTGTAACTGAGTTATTTAACACCCGAAGAGTTGCTCCGAAGATTTATCGCCAGAAGAAGGTGGCTACTAGAAATTAATACCAGTAATTGAGGAACAAATTTCGTATGTGCCAGCAAATAGCTAAATCAAATGGTGAATGGTTTACAATTTGATGAAAGGTACAATGGATACCTTACCACGGACAGCATCACATGGGACTTTAACCCGCCAAATGCTGCCACCCCATTTTCGTGGATTGTTGGAAGCCGGAACAAGGTCCATGAAGTTACGGGAGCACAAATCCTTACTTATGAAGAATTTCATACTTTGGCTACACTGGCGTATCTCAATTCGCACCCAATTGTACCTGCATCAAATGATCCTGCAGAGTCCTGCATTCGCTAACTCCAGGATATTTTATTATCAGTGATTCACTGGCTGTGATACCAGCAGGAGATTTTAACTCAAACTAACACTTTCAAAGAGGTGAAACTTGCTCAACACATGTCTCAGGGAGTCTAGAAGCGTTGCAAGGCAGACTATTTGAAGCGATTGCAGCGACTTTCAAAATGGAGACCAGTAAAACCAAACTTAAGACGAACGATTTGACATTGGTTAGAGATGACCATCATCCACCATTAAAGTGGAAATTAGCTATCGAACCAGGAGCATGTTACCAGGAGCAGATGTTAAGGTTCAAGACATGAAATTGAAAACACTATCCGGTGAAATGAAAAGCCCATTCAACAAACTTTGCTAACTATCATGCAATAATGACATTTGAATTCTGCAAAATTAGACATTCTTTGAGACATTTTGGTTGCTTCAAGTATTTGAACTTATTCTTTTTATTGTGTCAATTTATATTGTGAACTTGTTCATGATTGTATTTAATTTAATGTAATTATAGGGTGCGCCAGCACTTTAACTATTTGAATGTTTTAGATAGATAATATGGAAATTTCCTACGTAAGGTAGTGTCAATTTTTTTATTCTATTTTGTTGAAAAAAATTTAATTTTGAGAGTATTATGTTGTTGTTGAGACCCAGACAGTCCGATCTACTAGAAAGGTGTAAGGTAACTGTTTGGACAGCCGGGAAGTGCCACCCAATTTAGACCGGAACCCAGCGGGGTAGGCATCCACAGGGACCGCACCATCCTTCCCCTACCACCAACCTCTCGGAAGGACTTACGGACCCACATGTTTAACGTGATTATACTCCGCGTGAACACGGCAGTTGTTATAGCAGTGGCAGGAATCGAACCCGTGCCTACCAAGTGCAATTCCCGTGGGCTAACCACTGGGCTACCGCATCCTGGATAGTATTATGTGCATTTACTTATGATAATGTCTTGGGATATAATATATGTTTCTTCATTTAATGTTTTTTTAATAACATTTGGTATGAACAATGGTTCATACGAAGGGGGGGGGGTGTAAGAGGATGCTCCGATGTTTACCGCTCAGCGGCGCTGCAATCGCGCTCGAACTGGGATACACTGCGAAGACGTCTAAACATACTACAATTTGATAACACATAATCTATTAAAATTTTATCAGAATATTAAACTTTGATCTTTGAGATATACCGATAGTTAACTTTTTTTTTCAATATTTCTTTCAACATCTCTCGTAAAACGGCGTTAAAGAAACACGTGACGCGCAAACTTTTTCAAAAGTCTCTGCTAAGTATTTATTCAATGAGCTTTTAGCTGAAGGAATAACTTACTCACCGCTGCAAAATATATGTACCGTGTTAAGTTTTTCAATTTCATAAATGTTTAAATAGTTTTTTGATTATTCATGGCGGTTTTCAACCTCCTTGCTTATTTCGTGAAGCAACACTATTTTCGTCAGGTGCTCATGTTGTAATTATTTATTGCATGAAAAGATATAGAGAATATGTAAAATGAACTTATAGCAAGATATAGAAATGGAAACGATGTATAAATATTAAAAATGAAAAGGAGGAAATAGAAAAACGGAAAAATACAGAACAAATAAAAAAGTAAATTATATTATATTTTTAGTAATATTATATATACGCACACTAATAACGCGCAATCCATTAAAAGTCATGATTCATTATTTTCAAGCTAGCTGCCTTCGATGTCCAGACAGGTCGGTTTTTGAAAAAGTTCTTTGATATCTTCAGTAATTTCGTGCAGTGGCATCCTGATCATGAACGCGAAAGTCTCTTTTTATTTGAATCTTGTAATAATCCTGTGTCAAGAATCCAATAAAATAAAATAAAAAACCTGATGTGGGCAGCACATGACTTTCCTTATATAATGCAATTAATTTACTACTTTTACAGTAAAAAAAAATAGATTATTTTTATAGTAGTTATTTATATTCTTTCCACGATATTGAATTTTCGTCAATGAGTCGTCATTTTCCATGTCGTCATCATCAATGAGTCGTCATTGATTCAGCGTCATTTTAATCCATTTGGCGATTTTTCGTTAATTTAGCAACATTAAAAAAGTCCCCAAGTTGGCGACATTCCATCAAATTCGTCGCCAAAATCTCGCCAAGCGTTATGGACGGAGAAATAAGTTATTCTTACAGCAGATAAGTGACTATTGGCGTTCAAATACAAAAGTATTACTCAAAGTATCTTTTTTCATGAATGGAACGAGCTAGATCCACGAGAATGATGTCACCAAATTTATCGGATGGTATTACATATGAAAAGTGAATGTTTCTCAATAGGAAATTTTTATTTTTATTTTATATGACTTTTTGATAATTTTTTTGAAAACTCTGCAATATCTCGAGAACGGTTCATGTCAGCATTCTAAAATTCATGTCAATCGTTTTCTAATAAAAAATTATATAAGAAATGTCTATTTGCGTAACTTTATTAGTGGTTATGATTTTTTGACGATTTTTTCAAAATTTCCTTCGAAAATTTAAGGGGGTTCTGAACATTCGATTGCGTATAAGAACAATAGGCTTCCAGTGTTTACGGATTGTGATTTTTGTACCAAATTTCTTTCGAATCGGTCCATTCGTTCGTCAGTTATCGTCTCCACAGACTCATTGACACACACACACACACACACACACCACTTCAAAAATGTTTGATTCGTGATCAGGGATGCTTGAAACGTGCTCTCCCGTCGAAAATCCGAATTCGAATTTTCGACCCCGTCACAATACTTTCCTTATACATTATGTATATACGGAAAGTAAAAATTACTCTTTAAAAAATTGTATTAATTATTATCAGAATAAAATCCTAACTCGCATAATTGCTTATAGATAAGCATGAATGCTAATAGTAAAACATGTTGTTTACAATCACTACTATAGGAGATGCTTAAAATGCCAAGGAGAAACTGAAATAAATGCATTTTAAAAGTCATTTCAAATCCTCTTCTACCAAAGCCCTTAAAGTTTTGGAAGCTCTTACTCCCCCCCCCCCCCTCTATTCGAGTAGTATGAAATATTGCCAAATGCAATTTGAGAAATTGAAAGTTAGTGGAAAATTTGAGGTCAAGTGGTCCAATGTGAAGACTGAAGCCCACAAATGATTTCTGGAGAGAAATGATAGAGCTTAATTTGAATGGTGAATTTAGTCATTTGCTACTTCTGTCTTGCAACTGTATAAGTTATCTGTATTAGTAATGGTGTAAGAGAGTGCATTTTTAGTCAGACAATTGCCTTGTAAATCTTACATAATAAAAAAAATCTGATGTGGGCAACACATGACTTTCCTTATATAATGTAATGAATTTACTACTTTTACAGTAAGAAAATAGGTTTTTCTTATAGTAGATACTAATATTCTTTCCAAGATATTGAATTTTCGACAATTAGTCGTCATTTTCATTGATTTAGCGTCATTTTTTATCCATTTGGCGAGATTTTCGTTAATTTGGCAACATTTCAAAAAGTCGCCAAGTTGGCGACATTCTACCAAATTTGTCGCCAAAATCTCGCCAAGCGTTATGGACGAAGAAATAAGTTATCTTACAGCAGATAAATGACTATATTGGCGTTCAAATACAAAAGTATTACTCAAAGTATCTTTTTTCATGAATGGAACGAGATAGATCCACTAGGACTAGAATGATGTCACCCAATGTATCGCATGGTATTACATATGAAAAGTGAACATGTTTCTCAATAGGAAATATTTTTTTAATATTTTATATGACTTTTTGATAATTTTTTTTAAAAATGTGCAATATCTTGAGAACGGTTCATGTTAGCGTTCTAAAATTTATGTCAATCGTTTTCTAATGAAAAATTACATAAGAACTTTATTAGTGGTTTTGATTGTTTGACGATTTTTTCAAAATTTCATTCGAAAATTTAGGGGGGGGGGGTTCTGAACATTCTATTGCGTATAAAAACAATAGGCTTCCAGTGTTTACGGATTGTGATTTTTGTACCAAATTTGGTTCGAATCGGTCGATTTGTTCGTCAGTTATCGTCTCCACAGGCTTACTGACACACACACACACACACATACTTTCACACATACACACACACACACACACACACACAGACATCTCTTCAAAAATGTTTGATTCGTGATCAGGGATGCTTGAAACGTGCTCTCCCGTCGAAAACTCGAATTCGAATTTTCGACCCCGTCACAATACTTTCCTTATACATTATGTATATAAGGAAAGTAAAAATATGTTTGTCTTTCAATGTACGTCTGTCGTCTGCAGCAGAAAATCTAAGCTTCGAACAGCCAAGAGGATCGGTTTGGGGTTAGCTGAGCTCCCGGTACAGCTTAACACGACGAGATATTTTAAAATTCCGAATTTGGTGTTTATTTATTTTAAGTTTTTGCACGATTCTGAGCGATTTTCACACAAATGGGTTTCTTAATGACCAAAATATTATTACAGAATTCTGATCTCGACAAGGTCGAAGAACGATCTTTACAACAACGTTTGAACCGAATCCGAGAGACAATTAGTTTATATTTATTACTTTCCTTATATACATAATGTACAAGGAAAGTATTGTGACGGGGTCGAAAATTCGAATATGAGTTTTCGACGGGAGAGCACGTTTTAAGCATCCCTGATCACGAATCAAACATTTTTGAAGTGATGTCTGTGTGTGTGTGTCTGTCAGTGAGACTGTGGAGACGATAACTGACGAACGAATGGACCGATTCGAACGAAATTTGGTACAAAAATCACAATCCGTAAACACTGGAAGCCTATTGTTTTTATACGCAATCGAATGTTCAGCACCCCTCTAAATTTTCAAACCGCTAAATCAAAACCGCTAATAAAGTTACGGAAATAGACATTTCTTATGTAATTTTTCATTATAAAACGATTGACATAAATTTTAGAACGGTAACATGAACCGTTCTCGAGATATTGCACATTTTTCAAAAAAATTATCAAAAAGTTATATAAAATAAAAAAAAATATTTCCTATTGAGAAACATGTTCACTTTTCATATGTAATACCATGCGATAAATTTGCTGGCATCATACTCGTGGATCTAGCTAATTCCATTCATGAAAAATGATACTTTGAGTAATTCTTTTGTATTTGAACGCCAATAGTCATTTATCTGCTAAAATAATAACTTATTTCTCCGACCATAACGCTTGGCGAGAATTTGGCGGAATATCGCCAACTTGGCGACTTTTTAAATGAAAATCTCGCCAAATTGATAAAAATGACGCCAAATCAATGAAAATGACGACTAATTGAAGATAATTCAAAATCTTGGAAAGAATATAAGTATTTACTATAAAAATAATATTTTTTTAACTGTAAAAGTAGTAAATCCATTGCATTATATATGGAAAGTCATGTGTTGCCTGCCCACATCAGATTTTTTTTTTTTTTTAAATACACCGAAGTTTATATTTCTTTCGTGATCTAATATACAATCCGAAAACTTGAACAAAATAACGGAAATGGCTGTGATTAATTATAATAATGCGATTTGGGGCTTATATAACAGCTTGTATTTTATTAATATACAGCTTGTATTACAAAGCTTGTATACAGCTTGAGGCTTATATTACAGCTAGTATTTAAGGCTTATATTATAGCTTGTACTTGAGGCTTATATTACAGCTTGTATTTGAGGCTTATATTAGAACTTGTATTTGAGGCTTATATTATAGATGATATTTAAGGTTTATATTACAACTTGTATTTGAGGCTTACATTACAGCTTGTATTTTATATACAGAATTATGTAACTTTTGATAAGACGTATTTAAAGCAAAGTATTTATCACGAAACATGCTTCAATTTTCTTTCAGGGTTCCACAATATAATAATTAAATGTCAGCAGCACATGATTTTTTTTACAGGTTCAATTTTTTCCTTCATGTGTTTTTTATATCCATTAAATTGTGTTTTATCGCACAAAATTTTCATAATAAAGGACGATGTGCGTCTGTGCAGTCTGTAGCAAGAAATCTGAGCATCGTACGGCCATGAAATTTGGTGCACAGATACTTCAGAACTCGAGAAAGTGCAATTCGGCGGTATTTCTTTTTTAAATATCGAATTAGTTTTTAGGTTATTTATGTTTCAGTATTTTCCACAAACCGGTTCCTTAGCGACCAAAAATATTACAAAGTTTTCATCTTGATGTGATCAGAAAGGTCGAAGAACGTCCTATCCAACAATGTTTGAACCAAATCCGTAGGGCAATTCCTTCATATTTTTTTACTTATTCTTAAATATATCAAAATTTGCATGTTTTAGGTAATATGATTATTATTTCGCCCCGTCGAAAAAGTAAGACTAGCACAATTCTGTAGTTTGGCAAAATGGTGTGTGTATATCTTCGCATTCTAAAATAATCATTTGATTAATTACTGTATTTTATTTGTTGTGATTTTTCCAGAAAACGCATCAAATTGCAAACACATTTGCGGTAATGAAGTGTGATCGAGGTGGACTTTTCTGCGCTGTACGGTTTAAGTCACGTCTTCTTTCCTAGAGACAAGATTCCGTTCACAAAGGTATATAATACCTAATGTACCTTCATGATTCAGTTCTGTTTCTTTTATTTAATTATTTTTATTTGATTTCCACGGTTGCGGAGAGCATGCGTGGGGATCTGGATCGAAATTGAAAGAGGAAATGATATGGAAATTATGTGGTAGTTATCTGTAAATGCATTATTTAATAGCAAGGGCTTATATAGGAGCCGAATAACACAGGGGAATTCGTTCTAGTTAAACATAAAATTTGTAATTAAATGGAATTAGGTATGGTTAATGCAATCGAATCATTCAAAGTGGACCTAAAATAAAAAAAAAATTGTACTGGTTATAAGTTCCTCAGTGAAACATTGAAAGTATATTCGGCACAAATGTGTAATTGTAGTGTAAACCCATAATGCATATCTGCATTTGATGACTTTGCCTCAGGCACATGTTGTAGCTATTCTTCCTGGATAATGACTTTAAATTTCTTTTTATGCGATAATTGATAAATAGTGATAGTTTCTGCTGGAATGCTTCTAAGTCAAAATTCCATAGTTGTTTGATGGTCTGCTCTTAAGTCAAAATCGTGATTATTCCTGGTATGCTCTTCAGTCAAAATTCCATATCTGTCTCCCTGCTCTCGTTCTCGGGTCACAGGCTGTGGTTCTCTCGGTGTGTGTGTGTGTGTGTGTGTGTGGGGGGGGTAACTCCGCCTTTACTTCTTTTTGGCGCTTATTGGTTACTCCTTTACCCAATGGCACTATTTCACATTTCTTAAGGCTCAGCTCGGCCCCTCTGGTATGGCACCCCTAAATTTATGGTCTTATGAGCTTTAGGTTCACGTAGTAATAAACTTTGGTGCCAGCCAGACTACAAGATTTGTCTGCCGTTTTGGCCACCACAAATTCCACACGATGTTGACTTAAGAGCACGACTAGAGAAGAATGAAAAACCTAACAGACTTGTAGAGTGTCCCGTAGAGGTTCCAAAATAATGGAGATATATCAAGGTGTGAGTGCAATCAGAGTACGAGGAGGAGCCACACACCAAAGAGTTATTCTTAGTCCTCAGGACGAGTCGGACGGTCTGGGTCTTCAACACCAAAGAGTTATGGCAGTACTAAGACTGATGCAAGCCTTTGAGATATGATATAAAGCCCAAGACGAATTGGAAGGTATGTGCTCAACAATAATCACAGGTCCTAGACACGATAGTAATTTTAATAATTCTGGTCGCATATGTCCCTTCCGCTGCAATAAGTAATGAAAATAAATGTTGTTAATAAATGTTTTATTCTTTAAGCTTAAATGGTGTGATCAATTTAGAATTTTATTAATTAATTATTCCTTTACAAGATTCACACGAAAGGTAAAATAATTGGAGGGTTTATAGCGGCACAACAAGCAATGTACGAAATAATGATAATTCCACTAAATATGAATAACGGCCATGTCATCTTTAATGAATTTAATATTAAAATAATAAATTACTTTATGTATTTAAGATTAAAAGTTCAACTTTAAGTTTCTTTTTCATTAACTTTCCCACATTTGGTTTTGGCCACCAAAAATTCCACACATAAAAGTGTCTCATCAAATGTGAGAACTATTTCTGGTCTCACACATATATAATATTATGCGATGAATTTATTAATATCATTCTCGTGGATCTAGTTCATTACATTTTCGAGAGAAGATACTTTGTGTGTGTGTGTGTGTGGATAACAGTTTTGTTTTTGGCTCCTAACAATTCGTCTCCTAACAATAGTCAAGTACATTTGGCTCCTAACAATAGTCATTTATATATAAGACAAGCTCTTCTCTCCGTTTTTCTGAAACGCTTGAATTTGGCGACTAATTTAACAAATATCATCAACTTGGAGACGTGTCGTTCCAGATTGATAAAAATAGCGTCAAAATTACAGAAATGATGCTAAATTAACGAAAATTACGAATTAAGAATTACAAATTGATGATTTAATCATAAAAGTATTATATATATATATAAAATTGTAAATCCAATGTTAGAATGTAAGTAGTAACTCATAATACACTATCCCAAAATTTTCTACAAAATACAAAGAAATAAAAGAAATTCAACCATAAAGAGGAAATTATAAAGCGTAATGCAGGTCATAAAGACAAAGCCAATCAACAAATTTCAAAGGTGAGGAATGAAAATAGGAAAACAAAAAAATCAAGCAAAAAAGCTTGCACGTGGAAGAGCTTTAGGCTTAAGATAAGTTCATTTCGAAAAAATTCTTTTCAAGTCTATATATCCCTTCGAAATGAACACAAAAATGCTTGTTTCTGAAACACAAGATAGATTTTATCTATAAACTTGTGTTATATGGACGACAAGCATATAGATTGGAAAAATAAAGGAAACATAAATACCTTAAAATACACTTCATTAGTTCAACCATAACGAGCAAAATATGACTAGACTAATGTTGCCATATGCAGAAATGAAAAGATGTTATTTGCTGTTGCGAAAGAGAGTAATAAAAACCGTACTGCGTAAAAGCAATAAAATGAGTTATTCTACAGTTAAAGCTGCAAAATAAAAAGATGAAAATATAATAAATTCAAGAAAATGTAGCAGTACGGCTAAAATAAGATACTAAGGAGAGATATGAGAATTTTAGGCTAAACGAAGCTTATTAACTATACCATTTACTAAATATGCTGGATATTTATAAAATTTACTGGTAATTTTGAGGTTATTAATGTGTAAAGCATGAAATTTTTTATCTGATAATCTATAAATTCTAAAAAGTTGATTAAGTATAATATTTCTAAACAATTGAATCGAGTTGCAGGAATTAAAAGGTAATAATTTATTAATATTAAATTAAAAAAAATCTTTTTTATCATATAAATTAGTAACTATCCCATTAGTAGGTTCTATAATTAGACTTAAATCCAAATAATAAATATTATTACTAATAGTAGTTTCATTAGGTATTAATTCCAAATTATCCGGATAGAAATCTATATCTATGACATAGTTATCAGTAAATACAAGACAAATCGGATCATCTACATATCTGTAAATTTTATAATCTGTTAAAGTAAAGAATTTCTCATATTGATATAGGTATAAATTAGCTAACAGACTGCTACTACAGCCACCTTGTGGAACACCTGAGACTTGTAAGTATAATTTATTACCTTGAAAGATATAATTATTGAAAAGAACAAAATGGAGAAGCTTAGGAAAATTGGTAAATTTTGTAAGATTAGAATGTTTAGTAAGATAAGCATTATATAAAGCTAAAATGACATCATATAGATCAGTGATCTTAATATTATTAAATAGATCTTTAAAATCAAAAGTTTGAAATCCTATTATTTTACCAAGCGTTTTTAATTTATTTTTTAATTCCTTACTGTTATTTAGAATAATGTAGTTATCACTAGAATCCCTTAAATTACTATTTAGTACATTTAAATAATTTAGTAATATATATATATATATATATATATATATAGGCTATATTGCTTATTGCGGATGCCATCAAAAGAGAGTCAATTTAGAATTGATCGGAATATATGCTAATTGGGTACTTTAAAATAGTTTTACATGTTGTCATCCGAAAAAGCGTAAGGTGTACAATTCAATGTTAGAAACATCGTGCCTTGGATATTGTACATAATTTTTTTCACTGTAAAAGAAGTAAATTCATTGCATTATATAGGGGCAGTTGTATGATGCTCACATCAGATGTTTAGAAAGTACGCTCATTGTAAGATCCTGAGTAATCTACTACGCGCTGTTGGACTTGATATTAGTCCGTATATTAGAAATATTAAGCCGTTTCTATTATGCGTCTTTAGTTACCATCTATTGGTTGTTGTAAACGAAACAAATGAGCCTAAAAGCAACGATTAAACTTAATTTAAAGGAGTTTTATTTTACAACGCAGTTTTGACGCAAAATCATTCCAACTCTATCGGACTAGAGCCACCGCGATTTTTTAATTTTGCGAAGTTGGCGTTATTTAAAAATGTGCCAAGTCACCAAATGATGCAACTATTTAAGCAAGGCAAAATCGATGCAAGTTATTTATCTCTCTCCATGTACTATGTTGTGCTATAAAACTAGTATATATAATTTCAATAAGTATCATTAATAAAATGGAGAAAAAATTAATTTAAATATGCATTAAAAGTCCAGTTGGCGTCATTTAAAAATGTGCCAAGTCACCAAATGATGCAAGTAGTTAAACACTGCAAAATTGATGTAATTTAAAAGGGATATCAATTTCTCTCCATGTATTAGTTTCTGCTGTAAAACTAGTATATTTCATTTCAATATCATCATTATCATGGTACTACAGCCCATGTAGGGCCAAGACCTCCTTTAAGGTTTCGTGACAAGAATTTTTTTTTCCCGAGGTGGAGTTGTTAGCCCCACGCCCAACCCTCAACCTGAAGGACCAGTCCCCTGATATAATCCCCAGGGGCAGGGTATCTGGCTATCCCCCCAGGAACTGGGGCCCCATTTTTCGTCTTCTACGAAACACAAGGGGGTGGTAGGTTTATTCTACAACCCGCCCCTACACGGGGAATTCATTTCAATAAGTACAGTTAATAAAGAAGAGAAAAAACTTAATTTAAATATGTATTAAACGTCCAGTTGGTGTTATTTAAAAATGTGCTAAGTTACCATATGATGCAAGTAGTTAAACACTGCAAAATCGATGTAATTTAAAATGGATATCAATTTCTCTCCATGTATTACTTTGTGCTGTATAACTAGTATACCTTATTTCAATAAGTACAATTAATAAAGTAGAAAAAAAGCTAATTTAAATATGTATTAAAAGTCCAGTTGGTATTATTTTAAACTAACTGTGTCAAGCCACCAAATGATACAAGTACTTAAACACTGCAAAATCGATGTAATTTAAAACGATTATCAATTTCTCTCCATGTATTACTTTGTGCTATAAAACTAGTATATCTCATTTCAATAAGTGAAATTAATAAAGCAAAGAAAGAGCTAATTTAAATATGTATTAAAAATCCAGTTGGCGTCAATTAAAAATATGCCAAGCCGCCAAATGATGCAACTAATTAAACACTGCAAAATTGGTGTAATTTAAAATGCATATTTATATCTATCCATGTATTACTTTGTGCTATAAAACTAGTATATCTCATTTTAATAAGTGAAATTAATAAAGTAGAGAAAACGCTAATGTAAACATGTATTAAAAATCTCATGTTGCTCACATTAAATTTTTTTGTATGTCTCTCTTTAATCCACCGCTCACTAGCATCAAAATATTCCCCCGCAAAGCATTCTAAATAAGATAGATCTCCTTGCTCTCTCCCATCCAGTTTCCGTGTCTGCCAATTAATCTGCTTAATTGTTTTCGAAACCGCTGTGGTGGTGTATTGACCGCCCTCCCCTTCATCTTCAGAGCACACACAGATGTATCAATCAAGCCGTCCCTGTGAAAAGCAGATCATTACACTAATGTCCTCTTTCGTCAATCAACGTGTATTATTTATCATCGCTTCAGTTGGTGATCTGTTTGGCAAGGGAAAGTCTTTATTTCGCTTTCAGTACTGAAAGCGATGGAATAAAATCAACTATCAAAGATTAATGGCGACTTTGAAAATTATACTGGGTCGTTAAGAAAGCTCTTAGTTACCCGAGTAACTTTGTAAGGAAGGATCCATGAGTATACACGTTAGATCTACGGATAGTAAAGTGATCATGTCCAATCGAATAAAAGTGTATTCCTAGCGGAGAATTTTAAAGGTTAGGATAAAGAACGTGGCAATAAAGTGAAATATACAAATAAAAGTTAGTTACAAATTTATAGAATATTGAGCACTGTTTACCTAGTAGGAATAGATAATAAAACTGTTACAGACGGTATTTTTAACACTTTACAACAAAGTTGAAAAGTGTTTATGACTTTGTTCATTCTGTCTGTCTGTCTGTCTGTCCGTTAGTACGATAACTGCCGTAAAAATGACTTGATCAAAATGAAATTTTAGTATGTTGTTCAGACGGTCTGTAGAACCTATGGGAATATAAATGAATAATATCACCCAATTAGTTTTGGATTGAACCCGGGTTGAAAAAATGAAATACATTGAGCCCTATGGGACCTAATTTTTTAAACATTTTTTAAGCGGATTTAAAATTCACAAATTGCTTCGAAATTTTAGGTAATATTCAAATTGTTCCATAAAATATATAAAAAAAATTCAACGAAATATATTCAGTAGTTTTTTAGATAAAAATTAAAATAATAATTACACCTCTTATATGAAACGATCACGTGACCATGATATGAAACGATCACATGACCCACTTCAAAATGATATATGGCATCCATCTTGTTTCAAAATCGTGATTTTTTTAAGTTCTTTTTAATTCATATTGAGTGTTGTATCCGTCCTAAAACTACTTTATTTTTCCTTAAATTCTGTATATCTACATACTGAAACAACGCAATGACAATATATTTGAGTTTAAATGCTCATCTAAATTTGATTATTTCTACAACTAAGCCTATTTTTCACCTATGTAAAATGTAAACAGCAAAATATATAGAATGAGTTGTATTAGAATTCCTGTATTTTTTTAACACAAAATAATTTAGTCTATGGAGTCTGCATGGCTGATATGAATGAAATATTAATTGATTTCATAAAGAGAAGGACGATTTTTTTCGATGAAGTTTCAAGCATAGAGTTTAATTTTTTGTAGCTCCATGGTCTTAAACAAAATGTTTAAATAAAATAAATTATTATAGTATTGTGATGAATGAAATGAATGGGAGAAAGTTATGAATGAAATCCTGTTTTTATAGAGAGATCCAGGCGTGTTATTTTTTCTATGACGTCATTTGAATTAATTTCAGTTGTTTTCGATGAAGTTTTCAAATATAATAAATTATCGTAGTGTTATGATAATTCTAAAACTATTACCGAGGAATGTATAACATTTTAGAGATGTTTAAACCAGGCAATTTATATTTCAATGCCGTCATTTGAATGAAGTTCATTTTTTTCGATGAAGGTTTAAGTTTTCAAATATAATAAATTAATGCAGAATTGTGATAAGTTTCAAAATATTACCGAGGAATGTATTGCATTTTAGACTTGTTTAAATAAAATTGTATTGAAGTTGGAAAGTGTTTCATAATCAATGCATGATTGATCTTTAAGCATTGATTGATCTTTCTCGTTTATCATTACAATGTTTTATTTAGGTTGGTTTCTCTGTTTGTTTATTTGGGTCAAACCTTGAAATCAATTTTTGACCCACTTCTACAGCTCCAATTTTCTTGAAATTTTACACTGACATGCACTTACTATGCCAATACAATATTTCATCAAATTTGAGATGAGTACCCCCCCCCCCTTCCCCGGATTCATGTACAAAATGGCCAATCCATTTCTTCTGTGAATCACTTGTTTAGTAAGAATTTTCATCTTTGCTTCATGTTCATATTCTGAATTGCTTATACGGGTAATTGTCCTATCTCCTGCTCTGACTCACTGGACGGGTCTGGGAGTGCTGCTGTGAACGTTCATACTGCCTCCCTGGTTGTATTTCAACATGTTCATTCCAGTGCTTCTAGATAATTCATTCTGCTGAGGTTGATCACGTATACACGTGGTGAAAGAAGAAGGGTTCATGCCACGTGGTAATACAAATTTCCTTAATATTTATTCATTTTTTCATCTTTTGATGTCTGTAGTCTGAGTTTGAGCATTTATAGTAATGTACTATTGCTCAATCTGAAACAGACATTTGTTTGGGTTAATTAGAATTAAATACTCAGACCTGAAGATGAATTTAATTCTGATTAATCATCGAATTTGGGCCGGTGCTGTTCTTTTCTCTTATCGGCAATATGGCCGTGGTTTTGCTTCTATGGTGATGTTAATATTACATTTTTCTAATATATATATATATATATATATATATATATATATATATATATATATATATATATATATATATATAAATTGAAATTTTTAATCGAAAACCATGCATAAACTACTGTGAGTACAAAAAACCCATCTCTAGCATATCTGCTACAAATAAGTAACTATAGACCTAGACCAAGGATAAAAATAGTAGGTAACTTATCACTATAATGGAATGAAGATGAGGGGAATATTAGTATACAGATATCTTAATTATATATATATATATATATATATATATATAGAATATATGAAAAAGCAAACATGGCATAAATGAGAAAAGGCAATAATAATTAGCTCAAGATAAAAGATCAAGACATGGAGAACAATCAGTTGAAACTACATAAAATATGGCGGTTAGTTCGAAATTGCATTCTCGTCAGGACAGACATGCAATTCGAATTAAGCCAGCTTCTGACAAGGACGATAGTATCTGACTATAGACATCATTGGAACTGCTTAGTGACTAATGGAAGGTGAAATAATAAAATCCAAAAGAATTAAAAACCGGAAATATAAAAAACAGAAATATAAACTTATAGGTACAGTCACCACCAAAATGCTTTCAGCCGAACATACATACTGCAGATCATTTTACATCTAATCGTTAAAGCAAGTGGAAATCGAAATGCTCACAATATTGAACATGAACGAGGCATTTTTTGAATGAAGACTTTCAAAAATAGTAATCAGTATAGGATTCAGGACAAGAGGAAAGTTGTCTTTCAAAAATAGTAATCAGTATTAGACTCAGACTTAGTGGAAAGTTAGGTGATAAGAATGGGTGAACTTCACAAAAATAAGTTATCCAATACAGGATAAATAATACAATTGTAAAATTACTACGTGGTATATTTAAAATTATTAATAATATTATTAACAAATACTTCCGTATAGTGGTAATTTTGACAAATGCGTTTAAGATTATTGATGTGGAGAAAGTGAAACTGAAGGTCAGAAAGTCGATGTATTCGAAATAGCTGGTTCAAAATGATGTTGCTAAACAATTGAATAGAATTACAAAATCGATATGATAGCAGCTTAATGATAGTAAAGTTATAAGAATTTTTTTTATCAAATAGATTGGAAATAACATGATTATGGAAGGTATCTAAATTTAAGTCTAAATAATTTACAGTTTGAATAACTTGACTAACACTAGGCTCATTAAGGATTAATTCTAGGTTAGAGTGGTAAAAATCAATATTAATTGGATAGGAATCATCAATGATGATACAAATTAAGTCGTCAACATATTGATATATAATATATGAATTAGAGAAAAAATTGAGTCCATAATAATAAAGATAAAAGTTAGCTAGAATACTACTACTATAGCCCCCCCCCCCCTTGAGGTACACCAGATGCTTGTAAATAAATGTTATCACCTTGGATAATATAATTGTTGTATAACACAAAGTGCAGTAGCATAGGAAAGTTTTTGACTTTAAATGGAACATTATTGGTAGAGAGATAATCATTATAAAGAGAGATACTAACTTTATATAAATCTTTAATATCAATATTATTAAATAGGTCTTTAAAATTAAAGGTATCGAAACCAAGAATATGTGGAAGCTTGCTAAGGTGATTAACTAAATCAAAACTATTGTTTAAAATGAAATACCTTGAAGTCTTAAATTTAAGAGATTCATTAATTCTATTTAAACAGTTTAGCAAGAATTTACTAGCAGTAGTGGTAAAGGTATTGTGTCCACAAGTGACCGTTCTAAAACTGAGGAGTGATTTATGAAATTTAGGAACCAAAGTAACATATGGAAATTTATAAAATTTACAATTAATATTTAATTGTGTATATAATTTTAGTTTTGATTTTGATAGACTGATTATTAATGGGTTTAAAAATATGATTATTTTTAAAGTAATTCTGTAACAGAGAAATATAATATTTTTACAAATAATAGCATAATTATTAGAAGCTTTATCTACATAAGTCATGACAAAATAATGTTGTAGTTCTTTAATAGCAGATAGGAGTTGTTTTTATATATAAAATCCCAAATTGTTGTAAGATAGTTAAAAATGAGTCCAATTTGCAGCTTCTCTTCTATACATATATAAAAGACAAAAATTTTATCACATGATACTGTTCAGGGCGAGTTATGAATTGACGTTTCTATATACATATAAAGACCTTTATAGGTTTGTTATTTAAAAGTTTGATCGGATAAAAATTACAAAAGACTACAAAATATAATAGAAAATATTCTAAAAGAAAACGTTTTAAGTTGTACGGTTTTAGTAAAATTATCTGAAAAGTAAAAAAATAATTTTTAGCTATCAGAATATTCTTGGTCATATGTAACTAAAGATAAAATCGTTGGGTCCCCATAAAATTACTGTATTTGGGCATTACTTAACACAATTTTAAGGAACAATAACAGTGATAACATAGAGATGATATGTATAAGAATTTTAAAATCAAAATTGCCAAAGAAAAATTTAAATAAATTTAATGTAATAATTCTTATACATGTGATTTCTATGTACTTGCCACTGTACTTCTCATGTACTTGCCCCCAAATGAAAGCTCTTTCGTAAATTTCGTTATTTTATGTTCTTATGAAAAATCTGCATTAAAGATTCCTACGACTACAAACTTAAAACAAATCATTCTAAAACGTGGTATCCTTTTTTTTCCTATAAACTTTTTTTTATAAACCATTAAATTAAATTTAATGCTTTACCGTTTTAGTTTCAAACGTCAATTTAAAAAAAAATATCCAGTTTACTATATTTACCTACGATTTGATAAAACTCAAACGCCTCAACAGTTACTTCAGAGGTGTTTTATTTAAGCTTGTTAAAATCACCGAAGAATTCCTTACTACGTCTGTGCCTTATCAATGCCTACTGAATTGAAAGATGATTTAAAAAATAAAGGAATTCCAGTAGAGAAAACAGAGTAAAAACTGTTTTGATTTGATTTGTTTCATCATTGTTACAATAGTGTTTTTATTTAAAAGAAGCACAGTTTATTTAAAACATCTATGATTTTTCTTAAATTTCGACGTTTAAATTGACTTACAGTTTTCTATCTAGTATTAAACCAGCTATAAAAGATGTTCTCAAAGAAAAAACAAATCTTATGTGGACAGCACATGATTTTCCCTGCATACTCAAACCTATTTTTTTCTTCATTTCTTTAATAATTCATTAGATCGTGTTTAATTGCACAAAATAACCCTGAATTTGCACTTTTTATTCAATTTTTGTTCTTATTTGGTATCTGGGCATTCTTTTAAAGGCGGCCCAACAAAAATGTGAAATAACTCCAATATTTAGAGAACGTTAAGTCTTAGAATACTAGGACTGGTCTCATTCCTTTTATCGATACAAATTATGTATAAAATAGAAATTTAATTAATACATTTAAGTATACGTAGTCTTTTATTTTAGATTATGACGATTTTTGCGGATCATTTCGTAAAAAGAGGCTGGTTCTTATTTTTCGAATCGTACCAAAACCTAATCAGCACCAGGGCATCCCCACAAGTAACTTATATATCAAATTTTGTGAAATTTGGTCAATTAGTTTTTAGCTAAAGTAGATACATGAGATTTTTGCGGGCCATATCGCAAAAAAGGGGTTCTTTTATCCCGAATCGTATCAAAATCTAATCATCACCAAAGTCACACACATGTGACTTACCTACCAAATTTTATGAAATTTAGTCAATCAGTTTTTCAGTTAGAGTGGATACATACATTGCACACACACACACAGACAGACAGACACACACACACACACAGAGACAGACAGACACACACACACACGACGTAAAGCTACAAACAGTTTTTTCGGGTTCTACAGGTCCCAAAACTTGCAAATCTGTCGAAAACTCGAGTTGCGATTTTGATTCGAATACTTTCCCTGTACATTACCATCCATTGCAGGGAATGCAATAAAAATGGAATTAGTTGTCATGTGCAGAAGAGCGCCACGAATGCTTGTATAGTAAGTAGCCAGATTCCTTGATTTAGGGACATCCCTTATAGACGGGTTCTGAGACTATAAAGAAAATTGTTGTTAGACGTCAAGATTGGAATCAAAATTCAAGTAAAACTTTGGTCCAAAGGGGAATTCGAGCTCCTCCCCTGCATACAAAATAACTACCCATAACTGAATATCAAGTATAGCAGTAAGACTTGCAGTTATTTTTAGTTTATCATTTTTAACACTTTACAACAAAGTTGAAAAGTGTTTATGACTTTGTTCATTCTGTCTGTCTGTCTGTCCGTTAGCACGATAACTGCCGTAAAAATGACTTAATCAAAATGAAATTTTAGTATGTTGTTCAGACGGTCTGTAGAACCTATGGGAATATAAATGAATAATATCACCCAATTAGTTTTGGATTGAACCCGTGTCGAAAAAATGAAATACATTGAGCCCTATGGAACCTAATTTTTCAAACATTTTTTAAGCGGATTTAAAATTCACAAATTGCTTCGAAAATTTTAGGTAATATTCAAATTGTTCCGTAAAATATATAAAAAAAAATTCAGCGAAATATATTTAGTAGTTTTTTAAATAAAAATTAAAATAATAATTACACCTCTTATATGAAACGATCACGTGACCATGATATGAAACGATCACATGACCCACTTCAAAATGATATATGGCATCCATCTTGTTTCAAAATCGTGATTTTTTTAAGTTCTTTTTAATTCATATTGAATGTTGCATCTGTCCTAAAACTACTTTATTTTTGCTTAAATTCTGTGCATCTACGTACTGAAACAACGCAATGACAATATATTTGAGTTTAAATGCTCATCTAAATTTGATTATTTCTACAACTAAGCCTATTTTTCACCTATGTAAAATGTAAACAGCAAAATATATAGAATGAGTTGTATTAGAATTACTGTATTTTTTTAACACAAAATAATTTAGTCCATGGAGTCTGCATGGCTGATATGAATGAAATATTAATTGATTTCATAAAGAGAAGGACGATTTTTTTCGATGAAGTTTCAAGCATAGAGTTTAATTTTTTGTAGCTCCATGGTCTTAAACAAAATGTTTAAATAAAATAAATTATTATAGTATTGTGACGAATGAAATGAATGGGAGAAAGTTATGAATGAAATCCTGTTTTTATAGAGAGATCCAGGCGTGTTATTTTTTTCTATGACGTCATTTGAATTAATTTCAGTTGCTTTCGATGAAGTTTTCAAATATAATAAATTATCGTAGTTTTATGATAATTCTAAAACTATTACCGATAAATGTATAACATTTTAGAAATGTTTAAACCTGGCAATTTATATTTCAATGCCGTCATTTGAATGAAGTTCATTTTTTTCGATGAAGGTATAAGTTTTCAAATATAATAAATTAATGCAGTATTGTGATAAGTTTCAAAATATTACCGAGGAATGTATTGCATTTTAGACTTGTTTAAATAAAATTGCATTGAAGTTGGAAAGTGTTTCATAATCAATGCTTTAAGCATGATTGATCTTTTCTTGTTTTAATTGAATTTACGATTTATACATGCACAAAACAACAACAGTCTAACCATGTCAGAATCAGATCAGAAAATGCAGAGTTTGTCAATGGACAATGTCTCTTATTGCTCATCAAAAGAGACATTTTTGGTTGATATAGCCTCGATAGACAATACTGCAATTGCATTTAAGAAACCCTTTCTACATCTCACAGCTCCCCTTGTTTTCTGGGTCCTTGGTACGTGTCTAGTTGGCCAAATGGTTAAAAAGGCTCTGCCAATAACCCACACATTTTAAACAAAAATTCTAGTTTTAACAAAGGTGAAGTAAATCAAATCAAAACATAACAAGCGTACTCTCCTTTCTAAACTGGCATTCCTTTACTTTTTATCATTCTTTAATCCAGTACGGATTTCTTCGGGAGTTATTAACAAACCTAAATATAACTCCTTCAAAATAAGTGTTTTAAATAATTAGACGCTTGAGTTTTATTAAGCCATATATAAACATTAACTGGATATTCAGGGTGATCCAAAAGTCAGGAAAAACTTTAAAAATTAATAATCCATGAACTAATAAAGATAAATAGATGCCGTTTGCACAGAAAGAATGGAAATGAAGCCTGATTTTTCGTCAAGAGAAACAAAATTGTTAGTATAATTTACATTTCTACCAACAGATGGCGCTGTATTCGGTACAGATATCAGATTATGCAAATCACAGACTAATATTATACAGACCTGCCACTCTCGATAGTTTCGTTTTCGCGGCGAAAAATTAAATTTTGCCAACTTGGGCAAATCAACATAAATAACAATAGTTTGCGCACATCTGCGTTAACATTACCAGAATAAAGTCTGTCAAGACGCACAAAAATGCCTTGATTTTCCATTTTCTAATAAGTGTTTAAGACACAAAAACGATACCTTCTTTTAGATTAGGAAAGCATAAATGACAACAAAAACATCTGCATTTATACTTGTATTACGAAAAATTAAATTTTGCCATCTTTGACAAATCAACTTAAAATTTGAAATGTTCTTGTCTATGAACTTGGGTCATGAAGCTCAAATTCAATTTAAAACTGTATTGTTCTAGTTTTCAGTTTCAAAGGCCCAAATATTTTTTAAAATGTATATCCAGTTTACAATGATTACTTGAGGTTAGATAAAATACAAGCATTTGGAAGGCCGGGGCAGTTATTTTAGCGGCATTTTATTTAAGCTTGTTAAGAACTTCGAAGAGTTCCTTACTTCCGCTGTGCCTTATCTACACCGGATTAAAGGATGAAGGAAAAGAATAAAGGAGTTTCAGTTCAGAAAGGAGAGTAATCTTGTTAGTTGTAGAATTGATTTACTTCACCCCCTAGTAAAATACATTTTTTGTTTTAGGTAAATTTTGAAATGCATTTTCATGTTTTAAGGTGCTAAATTATTTCGCATGTTGTTTTTCTTGCTCTAAATTTAACATTTTATTCATGTAAGCCGAAATTACTTAAATATGAAAGTGTTATTTTTGTATAGAAAACACCTTTTCACTAAATTGAATATTCAATTAGTGAAAAGGTAGTTGACATAGTTCAAGAAGCAGTTATTAACCCGAGTACTGGTTATCTATCCACTTCTGTAACTTGTACCCTCTGCTGCTTATATTTTTACTGACTGATCATTTGTTTAAATTATAACCCTGATTGCTTATTTTTCAATTCTATTCCCCAAACATGCAGTTGTTTCAATTGTATTTACTGGATATTCAATTGTACTTTCTTGCTACTCAATCTTTTCAATTGTACTTTCTTGCTACTCAATCTTTTCAATTGTACTTTCTGCCATCCATTTCTTTCAACTGTACCTTCTGACTTACTCGAATTTTTTAATTGTACCCCATGGCTGATAAATTATTGCACTTGTATATCGTGACTGATTATGTATTTCACTTGTACACCGTGACTAATTATTTATTTCACTTGTACACCATGATTGATTATTTATTTCACTTGTACACAGTGACCGATTATTTATTTCATTTGTGCACCGTGATTGATTATTTCACTTGTACACCGTGGCTGATTATTTATTTCATTTGTACATTGTGACTGATTATTTCTTTTGTATACCGTGACTGATTATATCACTTGTACACCGTGACTGATTATTTATTTCACTTGTACACCGTGACTGATTATTTATTTCACTTGTACACCGTGACTGATTATTTATTTTATTTGATCGCTTCTTTTGCTTTAAATTCTATTCTCTAACAATGCATTTATTTCAATTGTACTTTCTAACTCAATTTTTTTAAATTGCAATTCTTGAACATTTATACCTTTCGATTCTATTATCTGTCTATTCATTTCTTTCAATTGCAGCCCTCGACTGCTCCATTCTTTCATTTTGTACCTTTATAAAGATCTAAGCCTTGATTGGGCTACATTGTAAAGTACTTATCTGGTCTTTGTTGAGTACATCTGCTTTATGTCAAGTTAAAGTGACATTTCTCTAAACGTTGTAGTAATTGATACAAAGGGGCCTTAAGGCCGGGGGCAATAACACACTGATGTAGGAAGTTAACTTAACACATTTATTATACATTCAAGAATTATACAGCAGCTGGCTGCTTAAAAAATTGTACCCCCTAACTATTTATTTATTTCAATTGTACCTTAGTGGGTTTTATTTTAAATATATTCCTTAATTGACAAATTCGTTCAATTGTACTACCTGATTAAAGGCTTAACTTCACATCCTGGGCCTCATCACCCGGAAGATCTGCTCAACCACAATATTATTTGTCAATAATATTGTCAATAATTTGTCAATAATATTGTCAATAATTTCAATCAGAAATTTACCAATAATTTCAATATTATTTGTCTTCCTAGAACTATTATCTCCGCCCTTCCTATCACTTATAATTTCAAAATTGAAATTTTATATATTAAAATCTAACAATATTCTAAATTGTGAGGGCAGAATTTTCTTTATAGAAAGTAAATTATAGAAAAGAATATGTCATCAAATAGGTTCACTTTTCATATGTAATTAAATGCAACAAATCTCGTAATGACGTCATTCTTGTGGATCTAGTTCATTCCTCTCATGAGAGAAGATCCGTTTTGTAATTGTTTTGTATTTTGACGTTAAGGAATTCGCCACTAGTGTTTAAATTCGTCGAATATTTTTTGAGTGTTAATTGTATTTTGATCAGTGGTTTGAATGTGAGTATGAATAAGTGTCTATTGACTAAAATAATTTGACAAAAGTGCCAAATTTTATTTTACGTGATGCTAATACAATGCAAAAGCATTGTGCCCTGGATCTTGTACCCCATTATTTCGCTGTGAATGAATTAAAGCCACAGTATTATGTTGCAAAAGTCATGTGTTGCTCACTTTAATTTTGTTTTTTTATATCAAAATTAAATATATTTATTTGAAATACTACAATCGGTTTTGGATTTCCCGTTTTACTTTCCCTGAAATACATGGTAATATATAGGGAAAGCATTGGAATCATGTCGAAAATCGCAAGACGAGTTTTCGACAGATTACACTATTTGGGACCTCTAGAATACGAAAAGACTATTTTTAGTATGATGTCTGTGTGTCTATCTGCGCAGTGAATGTACCCACTTTAACTCAAAAACTAATAGACCAAATTTCATAAAATTTTATAAATAAGCCACTTGTGGGTTACCTTGGTGCTGATTAGATTTTGGTACGATTCGGGATAAAAGAAATTGCCTTTATTTGCTAAATGGTCCGTAAAAATTGTCTGTATCCACTCTAGATAAAAAACTAATAGACCAAATTTCACAAAATTTGGTAGATAATTCACTTATGGATTACCCTGGTGGTGATTAGATTTTGGTGCTATTCGGTATTGAAGAATCTACCGTTTGTGCAAAATGACTCACAAAAATCGTTCAAATCTAAAATAAAATACTACGTACGATCAAATATATCAATTAAATGCTTGTTTTATACGTAATATTTGGCGATGAATAGAATAAGACGAACACCATTATTCTAGAACTAGTCGTTCTCGAGATATTTTAGTTTATTAGTATTTTTGCTACGCAGACTTTGAAAATACGTAGAGTTACCCAATGAGAATGGAATTAAAAGTGCAAATTCAATGCAATTTAATTAAATTATGGCTGTTAGTTTGTGCAATTAAATTAAATTTAATTAATTATTAAAGAAATAAAAATAAAATGAATTTGAATCTGTAGGGAAAGTCATATGCTGTCCACATTAGATTCCCTGTTACAAAAATTCTTGTAAAATTGTTATAACAGTGTAACTGTTTTAATTAAAAAAAAATAAAATAAAATAAAAGTACTATTTTTACCAGGGATAAAGTAAATCAAATCTAAAACTAACAAGATTACTATCTCTTGCCTAAACTAGATTGTATTTATTTTTCCTTTCCTCTTTTTTCTTTATCCTCTGATCCGGTATAGATGAGGTACAGACGACCTGAAGAATTCTTCGATGTTTTTAACAGGCTTAAATAAAACGCCGTTAAAATAACTGCTCCGATGCAACAAACGCTTGTGTTTTATAAAACCTTAAGTAAACACTGTAAACTGGATATTCGTTTTTTTTTTTTATTTTTGGAAATGGCCTTTGAAACTAAAACTGTTGAGAGTTAAATTTAATTCGAGTTCTTGGGTAAATTTACCTGACGATTTTAAGTTGGTTTTCAAAGCTTCGTGGAATTTTGTTTTCTATAATTTAACCGATAAAAATTATTGCCACATATTCCAAAATATGTATGCATCTTATTTTTAACTCTATTATTCCTAAACCATGTGTGTGTGTGTGTTTGAGCGTATACATCGCTATCTGTTACTATAATAACTCACTTACAGATTCGATTGAAGTATCAAAATGAACGCTGTAAAGTTGGTTTCAACAACTTCATGGAATTTTGTTTTCTATAATTTAACCAATAAAAGTTATTGCCATACATTCACAGATAAGTATGCATCTTATTACTTTCCTACTTTTCTTATATACAGTAATGTATAAGGAAAGTATTGTGACGAGGTCGAAAATTCGAATTCGAGTTTTTGACGGGAGAGCACGTTTCAAGCATCTCTGATCACGAATCGAACATTTTTAAAGTGATGTCTGTGTGTGTGTGTGTGAAAGTATGTGTGTGTGTGTGAAAGTATGTGTGCGTGCGTGTGTGTGTGTGTCAGTGAGTCTGTGGAGACGATAACTGACGAACGAATGGACCGATTCGGAAGAAATTTAGTACAAAAATCACAATCGGTAAATACTGGAAGCCTATTGTTTTTATACGCAATCGAATGTTCAGAACATCCCTAAATTTTCGAGTGAAATTTTAAAAAAATCGTCAAAAAATCAAAACCTCTAATACAGTTACGCAAATAGACATTCCTTATGTAATTTTTCATTAGAAAGTGCTTGACATAAATTTTAGAACGCTAACAAGAACCGTTCTCGATATATTGGACAATTTTCAAAAAAAATTATCAAAAAGTCATATGAAATAAAAAAAAATATTTCCAATTGAGAAACATGTTCACTTTTCATATGTAATACCATGCGATAAATTGGGTGACATCATTCTCGTGGATCTAGTTCGTTCCATTCATGAAAAAATATACTTTGAGTAATACTTTTGTATTTGAACGACAATAGTCATTTATCTGCTGTAAGAATAACTTATTTCTTCGTTCATAACGCTTGGCGAGATTTTGGCGACGAATTTGGTGGAATGTCGCCAACATGGCGACTTTTTTAAATGTTGCTAAATTAACGAAAAACTTTCCAAATGGATAAAAATGACGCTAAATCAATTAAAATGACGACTCATTGACGAAAATTCAATATTTTGGAAAGAATATAAATATATACTATAAAAATAATCTATCTTTTTTTTGCTGTAAAAGTAGTAAATTCATGGCATTATATAAGGAAAATCATGTGCTGCTCACATCAGATTTTTTTAACGCCGGTGCTCACGAATTATGCGTGTGCTCGAGAGTATACATTGCTATCTGCTACTATAATAATCCACTTGCAGATTCGGTTGAGGTATTAAAATGAATATTGTAAAGTTGGTTTTCAAATCTTCATGGAATTTTGTTTTCCATAATTTAACCGAGTACAGTTATTGCCATACATTCCCAAATACGTATGCATCTTATCTTTAAAGCCAGTATTCAGCCTGGTCAAAGTTAGAATTATATGTGTGTTTGAGTGTATACATCGCTCTCTACTACTATAATAATCCACTTACAGATTCGGTTGAGGTATTAAAATGAACGTTCTAAAGAACCCTGCTGTTCTAACAGGGAATTGGACCATAGATTTTCGTACTGGCTAGCCAACACTCTAGCTGCCGGGATGACATTGCAAGTTCTTATCGAAGTGGACTGGATCCAGGTATCAATGTATGGCAGAGCACCAGACGCGAAGCATTATTCCTTTTGACATTACTTCAGGTAGAAACTGTCTTTTTAAACCGCGCATGCTCACTATTTTTCTTACAAATAACAAGTAAACAACAACGCTAATCAAAGCGTTGTGTACTTGCACGAATTGAGATTTAAACGTGCTCTTGTATATAAAATAAGTTTATGCAATTTAAATTTGTTACTTTGATTTCATTGTTTTCCTCTATTGTTTAATTGAATATTCAAATTATAAAATGTTACAGGCTCTTTTGTGTTAGAATTCTCAAATATTAACTTTTTATACTTCTAATTTCATAATTTATTACTTTCCTTATATACATATAATATATAATGTATAAGGTCGAAAATTCGAATTCGAGTTTTTAACGGAAGAGCACGTTTCAAGCATCCTTGGTTCAGAATGGAACATTTTTGAAGTAATATCTGTGTGTGTCAGTGAGTCTGTGGAGACGATACCACATGAACAAATGGCGAGATTTGAATGAAATTTGGTACAAAAATTACAAACCGTGAATATTGGAAGCCTATTGCTTCTAAACGCAATCGAATGTTCAGAACCCTCCTAAATTTTCGAGTGAAACTTTGAAAAACTTATCAAAGAATCAAAACCTTTAATAAAGTTACTCAAATAGACTGCGGCAGCAAAGACATCTGATCAAAGATGCTTGGAACCTGAACCCGAATTATAGGAACGGAGGAGAAGCTAGCTTTTGCTCAATGATTATAATGTCGGTCTTGTAAGCAAATGGTCCCGAGTTCGGTCCTGGCGAATGCACAATCCCCACAAGACATTTCTTATGTAATTTCTCCTTAGAAAGCGATTGGCATAATTTTAGAACGCCAACATGAACCGTTCTCGGTATATTGTATATTTTTTAAATACATTTATAAAAATATCCCATAAATTAAAAAAATATTAACTGTTGAGAAACATGTTCACTTTTCATATGTAATATATGATAAATTTGGTGACATCATTCTAGTGGATCTAGCTCACTCTATTCACGAGAAAAGATACTTTGAGTAATACTTTTGTATTTGAAAGGCAATCTGCTATAAGATTAACTTATTTTTCCGTCCATAACGCTTGGCGAGATTTTGGCGACGAGTTTGGCGGAATGTCGCGAACTTAACGACTTTTTACATGTTGCCAAATTAATGAAAATCTCGCCAAATGAATAAAAATGACATTAAATTAATGAAAATGACGACTAATTGACAAAATACCAATATCTCGGAAAGAATATAAGTATCCACTATAAGAATAAGCTATTTTCTTACTGTAAAAGTAGTAAATTCATTGCATTATATAAGGAAAGTCATGTGATGCTCACATCAGATTTTTTTTGGATGAAATTTTGAAAAAGTCCAAAAAAAAAAATCA
This sequence comes from Amaurobius ferox, assembly GCA_951213105.1. NCBI lineage: Eukaryota > Metazoa > Arthropoda > Arachnida > Araneae > Amaurobiidae > Amaurobius > Amaurobius ferox. The sequence continues at coordinate 83,963,835 of OX578143.1, forward strand.
GAATTAATAATGTTAAATTAAGTTTGAATATGAAATCTTTCACAGCTCTTATACTTCATACGAGCTCACTAAGAGCCCGGCTTGTGCTAGGACGTTACATTATAATATTTTATTATAAATGGATGAAGCTATAATCAATGTTGCGACTTTTTTATAAATAACTAAAACTTTCGTTCGTATTTCAGTAAGTGTAGTACTTTCTTTCCTGGAATATTAACCTTTCGCTGTATCTTTGTTCCACTGCCTCATCACAGGTAATAACTGTGAATTCGTAGATTAATAGTAATCTTGCCTTTATCCACGGTCACAGATGGTCCTGGACAAAGGACAGCCTTGTCGTATCCAACTGCATTGTCGGAGTTTCCCTTATCCTAGTTTTGTAATTAAGTGTGTGAATGTAGCCTTTATGTTATAGTGACTTAGATATTAAATACAATTCATCTAGATTTGAATGCAAGATATATACCACCAAGACTTGCTGACCAAAGTGTATGGTTTGCAGCAAATTGTGTCTTGAGGCGATAAGGATACGAATGACAGGAATGCTCTATTGTTTTAAGGGAACCAAGACGTGATAAGCATCTAAAATATCGATTTTTTAGTAGCGCAAAAAGCAAAATAAGCTTTGCTAATTACAAATATGTATACCATGGAGGTAAAAATAAGGAGTTAAAACTTCATATTAAGAAAACACCAATATCGTTTGAGACAATAATTCAGGTGGCGCTGGGATAAGAATAGAAGTCCTGAAGCGTATGCATTTATATAGCGAAAGGCCTAAACTATTTATTTAAACTGTCAATTTTGTAAAAATAAATTATTAGCGCAATGCAAAGTAGAACTGAAACAATAAAGAATATTTTTACGTATTCAAAATTATTCTACCTTTCCATTTATTTTTATCTCCATATATTCTATGCTCTATCCTACAACTATGAAAAAAGTACTGGCTAATTAAACTCCTAACTAGGGATCCCTTGATTTAAAAAAAATCAAAAACACAGATACTAAATACTAAGTCTTTCTCTTGTGTCAACTAACAATAGCAGCTGTTTTACTAATACTAGACCTTACTTACACCTAGATATAATTCTCAGAGCATTATGGCGTTTTCAAGCGTTTTATATATAGAAGTTTTACCTCCTTCTCTCTAACTCCATGCTATATACAAAGAGCATTCTGGAGTTCTACGTTGCGTATGACATCATATATTGAAAATGAAGTCACATATTGGACTTATTAATTTATTTACAACAATTGATATTAAAATACATGTTTTTGTTGTGGTTATGCAGACAGTGAATGGGTGTTGTCTTTTTTATAGTAGATATCTCATTAATAAACCCGTTTTTAACACTTTACAATATAGTTGAAAAGTGTTTATGACTTTGTTCATTCTGTCTGTCTGTCCGTTTGCACGATAACTGCCGTAAAAATGACGTTATCAAAATGAAATTTTAGCATGTTTTTCAGACGGTCTGTGGGACCTATGGGAATGTAAATGAATAATATCACCCAATTAGTTTTGGATTGAACCCGGGTGGAAAAAATGAAATACAATGAACACTATGGGACCTAATTTTTCAAACATTTTTTAAGCAGATTTAAAATTCACAAATTGCTTCGAAAATTTTAGATTATTCCATAAAATATATAAAAATAATTTCAGTAAAATATGTTAGGTAGTTTTTGAAATAAAAATTATTTAATATAGGAAGAAACACAAATTCAATTAAATTCTGACTCTTGCTATATCATCCAGAAAGAAAAAAAGAGATATATTATATAATAAATATCTTTCCAAAAGTTTAAGTATTTTATATATAAGAGAGGTTTCACATTTTATTATAAATATGGAAGATAACAATTTTTCGTATTTTTAAATAAAATAATTATTATAGTATTGTGATGAATAAAACGAATTGGAAAAATGTTCATGAATGAAATGCGGCTTTTATATAGAGGCGATTTATATTTCGATGACGTCATTTGAATAAAGTTCATTTGTTTTCGATGAAGTTTTCAAATATAATAAATTATTGTAGTATTATGATAATTTTTAAAATATTACCGAGGAATGTATCGCATTTTAGAGATGTTTAAACCAGGTAATTTATATTTCAATGCCCTCATTTGAATGAAATTCATATTCTTCGATGAAGTTTTCAAATATAATAAATTAAGGTAGTATTGTGATAATTTTAAAACTATTACCGAGGAATGTATCGCATTTTAGACATGTTTATATAAAATTGCGTTGAAGTTGGAAAGTGTTTCATAATCAATGCTTTATGCATGATTGATCTTTCTGTTTTTAAATTACTTATGGACAGAATGCCCGCCCCCTTCACTAGTATTTATTATTTATGTACCTTAATCTCATGGAAAGGAATTCAAGCTTAAAGATGTAAACAACAACGTAAACGTCGATTCTAAGGGCATGTTCAAAGTGTGTTTTCTTAAAATGTGTTTTTTCCTGCTTTGGAACATTTTATGTTAATTCTATAGCAAATACATTCGTGAAATTTTGCAAGAGCATAAAATTTATAATGATTCATCTAGCGAACCTAAACTTTTCTATTTACATTACTTGGTATTTTTAGAAAGTGTATACGAGTTTGGAAATTACTATGTAGGCATATTTATACCAAACCGGTATACACTGTTCTGAAATACCTAGTATTTCAAGTAGAAAAGTGTAAGTTCACTAGATGCACAACCATACTTTTTATGCAAAATTTTGTGAATGTAGATGCTATTGAATTTACAAAAAGTGTACCAAAACCAGGGAAAAACACATTTTAAGAAAACGTTTTTTGAACTGCCCTTAGAAGGGATGTTTGCATTGTTATTTACAACTTTAAAATTTTTATTTTTCGTGAGATCAAAGTTACATAAATTAAATATTTTTTAAATTAGTATTATTTTACTTTTGAGCTACTAAACGAAAATTCGTTTGTTAACACTTTCCAACATAGTTGTAAAGTATTTATGACTTCGCACGATAACGGACGTAAAAGTGACATTATCAAAATGAAATTTAAGTATGTTGTTAAGACTGTCTGTGGGGCATTTGGGAATGTAAATGAATAATATCACCCAATCAGTTTTGGATTGAAACCTGGGTGAAAAAATGAAATACATTGAATACCTTGGGATCTAATTTTTTAAACATTTTTTAAGCGAAGTTGAAATTCACAAATTACTTTGAAAATTTAAAATAATATTCAAATTATCACATAAAATGTGTCAGAAAATTTCATTAAAATATGTTAAGTAGCTTTTTAAATGAAAATTGAAATACGAATTACACCTATATTATATGATGTTTCCCGGCCGCCCAATTTTGCTGCTCTATATCTTCGGATGAGTCGGACGGCCTGGGTTTTCGACCTATATTATATGAAGATATCACTGGACTCATTGCAAAGTAAAATATGGCATCAATTTTTTTTCGCTTAGTGAAAATCGTGATTTTTAAGGAACGCTGATATTTATATTTAGTGTTGCATTCGTCCTAAAACCATTTTATTTTTGCATATTATCTGTGTATCCAAATTCTGTACCTATGCAATTACAATATTTTATATTTTAAATGATCCCTAAACTTTGATTATTTCTACAACAAAGCCTGTTTTTAACGTATGCAGAATGTAAACAGATCAAGTGATTGTAAGATGAGTTGTATAAGAATTGTTGATTTTTAACGCAAATTATTTAGCTCTGGAGTCTGGAGTATAAGTAATATGAATTAAATTCATTGATTTTACATAGAGAAGCAGACGAATTTATAAAATTGCCTCTTTTTGAGGAAGTTTTAAGTTTCCAAGTAAAATAAAGTATTGGCAGTATTGTGATAATTTAAAAAAATATCACCGCTGAATGTATGGCATTTTAGAGATGTTTAAATAAAATTGCATTTCAGTTGGGAAGTGTTTCATAACCAATGCTTTATGCACGATTAATATTTCTTGTTTTATTATTTATGCCTCGGATCTCTTAAAGAATGTACAAAATCTTAAGGATAGTGTATTTTACCCTCAAAGAAATTTGCCTGAGAAGAGAACTAACTATAAGAATTTTTTATAGTATTTTTACGCAATATTCTGATGGAATCTTGCAAATATTAACAAGACTTTATATTCGTGCAGCAATATCCGTTTAAGGGTAAGCGTCAGTAAATCTTTTGCCCTATCCGCGCTTTGTTAACTTTCGCGGTACATGTTTTTCGCCAAAATTATGCTCAAACAGTTGCGAAATATTTTCTGAAAGATAAAATGCAATGCTTAGATTATATTAAAACTAAATTTAATAAGCAATAAAACATAGAATACATTTTTTATTTTAATCCAAAATATTTTTGGTGCTGCTATCTGTTGTTGTAATTTAATTCACATCGATTATTTTTATTTTTTAATGAACATTTTAAAATATATATTCCTTCTAATACAGTATTAAATAAAACAATAGATCATATATAATAATGCCACAATCAAGGAAAGGTAATTTCTCATTCTATAAATTTGATAAGGGGATTATGGATGGATAAATAAGTTATTCTTACAGCACATAAATGACTATTGGCGTTCAAATACAAAAGTACTACTCAAAGTATCTTTTTTCATGAATGGAACGAGCTAGATCCACGAGAATTATATTTTTTCAAATTTATCGCATGGTATTACATATGAAAAGTGAACATATTTCTCAATAGGAAATATTTTAATTTTTTATTTTATATAACTTTTTGATAATTTTTTTAAAAAATGTACAATATCTCAAGAACGGTTCATGTTAGCGTTCTAAAATTTATGCCAATCGTTTTTTAATATAAAATTACATAATAAATGTCTATTTGCGTAACTTTATTAGCGGTTTCAATTTTTTGGCGATTTTTTCAAAATTTCATTCGAAAATTTAGGGAGGTTCTGAACATTCGATTGCGTACAAAAACAACAGGCTTCCAGTGTTTACGGATTGTGATTTTTGTACCAAATTTCGTTCGAATCGGTACATTCGTTCGTCAGTTATCGTCTCCACAGACTCTCTCTCTCTCTCTCACACAGACATACACACACACAGACATCACTTCAAAAATGTTTGATTCGTGATCAGGGATGCTTGAAACCTGGTCTCCCGTCGAAAACTCAAATTCGAATTTTCGACCCCGTCACAATACTTTCCTTATACATTATGTATATAAGGAAAGTAATGAGTACATAGTATTTACAATTATGCTTAAAATTGATTCTCCCATATACTCCTAAATGAGTACATAGTATTTACAATTTGAACCTAAATAAGCTTAAAATTTAATTCTTTGATATACTCAAAAATGAGTACATGCGTTTTTCAAAATTGAAACATGGTTACTCGGAGCTATTATAAGCATGCGAAGTGCTCGAAAATGAGTACATTCTACTTTTTTTTAATACCCATTTTTAACAGTGTATTACGGACAACAGATTCCCCCGAATCTTTCAGTAACATGCTTGCAAATGTTTTACAGTGTAGTTTTGGAAACCTAGTCCAAGCGTGTGGAAGCTGAATGTTCTTAATACCAAAGTGTTCTTAGACAGGTTGAAGCGGCTTCTCAATGAAAATGTTCGATGTTGTGATCTGGCTTACTCCAAACGCTGATGAACAGAACTTAAAGGATGTGGAAGAAATAGTTGTTGAAGTAAATGAAGGAGATGCTGCTGTTGAAGAAGAGTCCAATGAGACAAAGGCATTACGCATACTGATGCTACAAAGATTCCAGACGCAGCACTGTGGTATATTGAAGTACAAGATGGTGCAACACTGATGTGGTATTGTTTAAAAGGTGGCGTGAAAAGGCAGCTTTGAAGAGATGCCAAATTCGGCAGTAGAAAAAAAATCTCTAAATGTCTAACATGTATATAACATATTTAATTAAAATCACTACTGTGTCACATAATAATATGACTTACATTTACGCCAATCAGTTATTACCATCAATGCACGTCTAGCAATATTTTTACTTTTCCTGCAATACATGGTAAGTATTGGAATCATGTTGAAAATCGCAACTCGAAATTTCGACGGATCTACATGTTTCGAGATATCTAGAATACGAAAAAACTATTTTTAGCGTGACGTCTATGTGTGTGTCTGTGTGTCTGTCTGTGCAGATTTTGTATCCACTCTAACTAAAAAACTAATTGACCGAATTTCATAAAATTTGGTAGGTATGTCACTTGTGGGCGAATCTGGTGCTGATTAGTTTTGAGTACGATTCGGGATGAAAGAACCCGCCTTTTATTGCGAAATGGCCCGCAAAGGCTTGTATCCCCTCTAGCTAAAAATCTAATGGACCTAATTTCACAAAATTTAGTAGATAAGTCGCTTGTGGGTCACGCTGGTGCTGATTAGATTTTGGTACGATTCGGAGGAAAATAACCTGCCTTTTTTTGCAAAATGGCCTGCAAAAGTCGACAAAATTTAAAATATAGAACAACGTATTCTCAAATATATCCATTAAATGCTCATTTAATAAGTAATTTTTAGCGAAGAAAAGAATAAGACCAACCCCATTGCACAAGGACTAGCCGTTCTCGAGATATTTTAGTTTTTTCGTATTTTCTCTACGCCGTCTTTGAAAATAAGTCCAGTTATCAAATGAGAACGAAAATTGAATTTAAAGTGAATTAAATTTAATTAAAATAAAGAGAACGTGAATATAAGTCTGCAGGGAAAGTCATGTGCTGCCCACATCAGATTTTTAGTCTTAAAAATACTAAAAATATAGGTGCTGATAAAATAATTAAGCAAAAATTAAATTAATGTGTGAAATAAAAAAACAAACAAATAAAAATAAAATATCTTTCAGTTGAGCTGATCTTCAGATAACCGCAATATAATGTGCATATAACAAAAGACGGCAAATGCTGAGGTGACTGACATGAATCTAACTTATGAGACTGCCAATGGAAACAAATAAACTTCTATAATATTGAATCGTAAACGATACTTTAACATGCGTATGCTGAACCGTCTAATATTTGCAGCCAAATCAAACAATGCTTTGAGCAAATACTGTAACACTGTAAAAATTCTGTAAAACAACTGTAAAACTGCTATACATAAAAATATTGTTCGCGTTTCATTTATATACCAACAGCGCCCTCTAGCGTCAAAGGGTGACGTCTGCGGACATACATTCATTAACGAAAAATGTTTGTTTTAATGTTATTAATCTCTCAATAAAGTTTGTACAGAGTTTCGAATCACCCCATACAATTGCTTCTCAAATTTTATTTAAAAATTCTAATTTATTGGCAAATTGCAACTATTTTTACCATGCTATCAATAACCATTGTAATAAAAAGTTGAATAAAAACCACCATCAACCTGTTTCTGAACTAATAAGCGAACACTCTTTGTCAAATGAGATGGAAGTTTAAGTCGTATTTAGTAAGACGAAGTTCTATATATAAACTGATCGATGAGATAATTCTTTTACCTGCTGCACTTTATTACACGATTTCTTTGAAATGTAATGATTAGCAAAAGTTGGGTGTTTATTTTACTTTTGAACATGCTAGTTTCCTCATAAATATAGAGACCAATGTTCATCTCCAAAGAATCACAACATCGTTCAGAAGATATATTAACTTTCTTCAACTTAAACCTTTCCCAAGTCCTTTGTCTTGTAAACTCATTCACATACAGATAACTATACCAATTAGTACATAATCACGACACGACTTCGTCAACGACCACAGATGGCCGTCGACAAAAGACCGCCATGTTGCTGGTGTCCACATTGTCATGGTTTCCCTTATCCCAGTTTTGTAATTAAGGAACTGAATGAGCTTTTCTGCGACACACGACCTAAACGTGAAATAGCGGATTTGAAGGAAATATTCAGAAAGAAGGCTTTGTAAGAACTTAGTATTTGGATAGTGCATAAGTTGTGATTAATTAGTACCGGCTTTAATGAATACTAAAATTATGTACCTAGTTTTCAACAAAAATACTAGGTAATAAGACAAAAAACACCTGATGTGGGCAGCACGTCACTTTCTCTACAGATTCATTTTTTCTTTATTTCTTAAATAATTCATTAAATTGAGTTTAATTGCGCAAAATAGCACTGAATGTGCATTATAATTAAATTTTTTATTTTATTTGGTAACTGGATATTTTTTCAAAGGCGGGGTAACAAAAGTGCAAAAAAAGAAACGAAAATATCTCGAGAACGGTTAGTCCTAGAGTAATGGGGTTGGTCTTATCCTTTTCCTCGTCAAAAATTACGTATAAAACAAGCATTTTATGGATACATTTGAGCATACGTAGTTTTTATTTTAGATTTTTGCAGGCCATTTCGTACAAAAAAGCAGATTTGTCTTTTTCGAATTGTACCAAAATCTAATCAGCACCAGAGTGTTTCACAAGTGACTTATTTTCCAAATTTTGTGAAATTTGGTCAATTAGCGTTTTAGCTAGAATAGATATATGAGATTTTTGCGGGCTATTTCGCAAAAAAGGCAGATGTTTTTATCCAAAATCGTACAAAAATCTAATCAACACCAGGGTCACACACAATTGACTTATCTATAAAATTTTGTGAAATTTGGTGCATCAGTTTTTGAGTTAGAGTGGATACATACATTGCACAGACAGACACACACACACACAGAGAAACATCACGCTAAAAATAGTTTTTATGTTCTAGAGGTCCCAAAACGTGTAGATACGTCGAAAACTCGAGTTGCGATTTTCGACACGATTCCAATACTTTACCTGTATATTACCATGCATTGCAGGGAAAGTAGATTATTCATATTGAGGAGACAACGATTTATATAAAGAGTGTTATGAAACATACTTCAGTGATAACATATTTTACAAGTATTCTGGTGGAATTCTGGTAAATATTTTTTGAGATCGTACAATATATGATTGAATTTTTATATCTTGTAAAATAGTCCTGGCCGCCTTTAGGGATTATCGCAATCGCTTTTTTATAAAGCTCTGAGATGTTTTCAATATGCTGCCGTTGCCTGCGTTTTGAACGCACGATCTTATTCCTAAATGAATTCTTTAAACATCATCCCCTGAAAATTCAACAAAATACAATAATAAAAATCCCCATTGAATAAAATCCGCACGATCTTATTCCCAAATGAATTCTTCTTCATCCCCTGAAAATTTAACAAAGTACAATAATAAAATTCCCCATTAAATAAAATCCGCATGATCTTATTCCTAAATGAATTCTTTAAACACCCCCCCCCCCCTGAAAATTTAACAAAGTGTAATAATAAAATTCCCCATTGAATAAAATTTGGGGTCGACATCACGTGTCAAGCATCCCTGAACAAGAATAGGACGTTTTCTAAGTGATGCTTATTTATGTGTCTGCATTCGTGAGCCCATGGATCCGATGTCTCATGAACGAATGGAGCGTTTCGAACGAAACTTGGTACGTTTATTACAATCAAAATATACTGGAACCCTATTTACATTAAAAGCAATCGAATATGAGGAAGAACTCCCCCCCCCTTTTTTTTGAATGAAATTTTGAAAAAAAAAAATCAGAAACAATATTACATAAAAATAATTTCTTATGAAATTTTTTATAAGAAAACAAATGACATACACAACACTAGCAAGAACCATTCTCGAGATATTGTATGTTTTTCAAATAAATATGTAAAAAATGACATAAAAATAAAAAATCTCATGTGGACAGCATACGAATTTCCCTACAGACTTTTCTCTTTATTTCTTTATTAATTCATTAAATTGAGTTTTACTGCACAAAATAACACTCATACATATCTGAAATAGACTAAATTTGCACTTTTAATTCTATTTTTCTTTTCATTTGGTAACTGTACGTATTTTCAAAGGCGACGTAGAAAAAATGCAAAAAACTAAAATATCTCGAGAACGGTTAATCCTAGAGCAATGGAGTTGGGCTTATTCTTTTTATCATTAAAAACTGCGTATAAAAGAAGCATTTAATTGATACATTTGATTTTTGTTAGATTTTAATGATTTTTGCGGGCTATTTTGCAAATAAAAAAAAAAAAGCAGCCTGTGTTTTTCCGCATCGTATGAAAACCTAATCAGCATCAGGATAACTTACAAGTGACTTATCTACCAAATTTTGTAAAATTTGGTCAATTAGTTTCTTAGCTAGAGTGGATACATGCGATTTTTGTGGGTCATTTCGTAAAAAAAGGCTGGTTATTTTATCCCGAATCGTACCAAAATCTAATCAGCATCAAGGTCACCCACAAGTGACTTACGTACCACATTTTATGAAATTTGGTCCATTAGATTTTGAGTTAGAGTGGACACAACCACACACACACACACACAGACGTCACCCTGAAAATAGTTTTTTCATGTTCTGTAGGTCCTAAAACGCGTAGATCCGTTAGAAATTGGAGTTGCGATTTCCGACATGATTCCAAAACTTTTCCCTATACATTACCATGAATTGCAGTAACAGTAAAATGTGTTAACTATCGTGAAATATGTTCCCGTACATGCAATATTATGAGTCACATTTGCTAAAATCAGTCTGATATACATTATATACCTTCCATTCAAATTAGAAGATACTTTCTGTAATAGTTTTGTATTTGGACACATTACAATTCGCTATAGGTCATTTATTTGTTTGTCGACTTTGTCGACTAATTTGTCGACTTTTGAAACCGTCGCCAAATTTACCGAAATGTTGATAAATTGGCAGGTATGACACTAAATTATCGAAAATGAAGCAAAAATGATGAATATTTAATATCGTGGCAAAATAAAGTTTAATTTATTTGATAATTCTTGTTTCTTTTGGGAAATTAATATTCTTAATTCAAGATATAGTCAGTTTTACGGTTTGTGGGGCAAGTACTTTCTATTACGGGGGGAGGTCTAGGGTGTCGTCATTTAATTGCGTTTTTAGCACTTTCCAACATAGTTGAAAAGTGTTTATGACTTTGTTCTGTCTGTCTGTCTGTACTTTTGCAAGATAACTGCCGTAAAAATGACTTTATCAAAAAGAAATTTTAGTGTTATGTCGAGACGGTCTGTGGGACATATGGGAATGTAAATGAATAATATCACAGAATTAGTTTTGGATTTAACCTGGGGGTGAAAAAGTGAAATACATTGAACCCTATGAGACCTAATTTTTCAAACATTTTCTAAGCGAAGTTAAAATTCACAAATTGCTTCGAGGAAATATACAAATTATCTCATAAAATATATAAAAACAATTCAGCAAAATCTGTTCGTTAATTTTTTAAATAAAAATTAAAATAATAATTATACCCATATTATATGAAGAGATCACGTGATCCACTTCAAAATGAAATATGACATTCATCTTTTTTTCCCAGTGTAAAAATCGTGATTTTTAAAGTTCTTTTAAATTTATATTTAGTGTTATATTCGTCCTAAAACTACTTTAATTTTGTGTATTTTCTCTGCCAACGCAGTTATAATATTTTTTATTTATATGATCATCAAACTTTGATTATTTCTACATCGAAACCTAATTTTAATGGATGCAGAATGTAAACAAGTGATTGTAAGATAAGTTGCATAAGATTTAAATAATTTTTTTCAGGCAAAATTATTTAGCTCTGGATTCTGGAATAAAAATGACATGAATGAAATATTCATTGCTTTTACATAGAGAGCCAGACGATTTATATTTCGATGACGTAATTTGAATAAAGTTCATTTTTTTCGATGAAGTTTTAAGTTTTCCAATATAATAAATTAGTACTGTGGTAATTTAAAATATATCAGCTCTAAATGTATAGCATTTTAGAGAAATTTAAATAAAATTGCATTTCAGTTGGAAAGTGTTTCATAATCAATGCTTTATGCATGACTGATCTTTGTTGTTTAAAATGTGACATAGAAATCATGTTTAGATAGGGAATAAGTTTTAAACAGCATGGCGGGCTTAACGTCCAATTTCTATATGTCCATTTAGCGATAATTATGTCGTTATAGTAACGAGATTAGCTTTTTCCAAATTAACTAACGAAAGGTTAAATACAATATTGACATATGAAAAACATAAAAATTATAATTTTGAATTTAAGGAATCTATTGATTGGTTCTAAAGCCATTAGTTTTATATATCTTAAAATATCAGTTTCTAATAATTATAATCGTTTAATATACGAATTATATTACTTAGCGGATACTAGCTATATTTCTAATTATCAAGTTACATTTGCGCAAAAAAAAAGTTAATTTGTTTAAGCTGTAAAAGAAGCAAATTCATTGCATTATGCAGGGAAAGCCATGTGATGCCCACATCAGCTTTTTAAAAATTGAATCTGCCTAATCATCTGCACTATTAATTTCGTTCAATTTCGCGTGTAATTAAAATTATTTTAATTATTTTCCATACATCACGGTTGTGTACGAGGACATTATAAAACTTGCCTTTTCCCCATAATTGAGAGAGATCAAGTTATAAGAAATATTTAAATTCTGTAATTGCTTACCCACAATATATCGAAATTTATCAAGCTGTTTAAAATCCATATATTGAACGCCTTGGATTTTTATTTTCCGTACAATACATCTTAATGCATGTGGTACGCTAAATAAAAAAGATACTTAAAGTACTATTATTATTAATTATAATAATATTGTTAAATTAAACTTAATATACATGGTTGTAAATTGCTCGTATTAGTGCACTTAATATTATTGTACATTGCTTTGTTGCGCCGCTATATAAAACCCTTCAATTATTTACCTTTTGCGTGAGTCCTGTAAAGGAATAATTAATTATTATAATACTAAATGGATCACACTGTTTTAACTTTTTACAATAATATTTATTAACACATAAAGTACCTAATTACTTAATTTAAAACACTTATTCATATTAGTTATTATTTCGGTGGATGGACTATGTGAGACCAGTATGAATAAAAATACTTTTTATGTGTCTACGACCTTTGATTATTGATGAACACATACCTTCAAATCTGTCTTGCACTTTGTCACCACCAGGTACTTTGCCGATCATATTACCGGAATGGGCTCGAAGTACTTATTCACTGACCCGTAATATCGACAATAACTTTGTACTCATAGAGTGCACATCCGCACATCAACAAGTCATCATGCTGCACAAGTATCTCTAGTCTCTGCACAAGTCATTAAGCCATAATTGTAATGTCGAACTCGAACTGTTATTCCACAAGTCGTTATTAAGTCATTGTCACGAAGTTATCTGTCAAAGTCTGCTCCTAGTGTCCTTTGGTCACAGGCTGTGGCTCCCTTTTTCCCTCGGGGTGTCACTCCCCTTTTGCTTTTATTTGCAGCATTCAGTGTGACGCAACAAGTACTTTTTTCATTGGTTAATCATTGAACCAATGTCTCTACTTAGCATCCACCTAAGGGCTCGCTCGGCCCCCTCTGTCTTGAGGCTCCTAAATTTATGGTTTTCCGTAAATCTCGGCGCCATCCAGACTGCAAGTATTGTTCGATGTTTCGGACACAATAAATAACTGGCATAAACTTGTCTCACCAAAACACATGTGAGATCTATTTCTGGTCTCACAATGCATAGGGAAATTATTGAAATGAGGTTGAAATAGGAATTCGGATTTTCGGCAAATTTACACTCTGGGATACGATTGCACTATTCTTATAACCACGCACGTATGTGTGTGAGTATGTGCGTATTTATCCATTCTAGCTCAAAAAATATCCGTAGAAAACGAAACAAAAATTTGGTAGGTAAGTTAGTTACCTGACCTTGGTGCTGATCACCGTAAAATTCCGTCGATCCGTCCTCTCAAATGCAGCGGAAAATCTTGGAAAATGTAGGGTTGGGAGCTCCTACTTGGAATTTTCTGCTAAAAGAAAAAAGTTAAATTCCGTTGATCTCACCCCTTCCCGCAAATGCGACCTAAAATTGTGGAGTATGTAGTTATTGACTCACTCAGAATTTTCTACTCAAAGAAACACATTACACAGAAAGCTTATCTTGAAGAATATTTTATTAATAAATTTATTTTAATTGAGGACGATACTTTGATTTTTTTCCAATTTTTTTTTGATGTTTAGGGATGTGTGTGTGGGTGGAGTTCATGGAATGTTTCAGAATTTTAGGTTGAAACGAAGAGTGTGCGTGTGTGTGTGTGTGGGGGGGATGCTTTTCCGGGGTGGCGCATAGACTTAATTCTAAGGTATATTTTGAAACATTGGAATGAATATAACCGACCCTTTATTCAAAAGAACGCATGCAAATCTTCCTTAAAACCCATAATATATAAAACTAAAAATTAGATTAAATAAAAAACTACTAGAAACTAGATTAAATAAAATTAGAAGCGATTTAGGCTAATCTTTACAGTGTGAATTAGTGCCATTATCGCCATTTCTGGAATAACTTACTCTGACTCCCTATAAACTTAGGTAAATGTGAATGGTCTACTGCTCTAGTCAAAGAGGAAAATGAATAATGATGTCTAAAACTAGGGGTTCGTTTTACCCAATTAGACATTAAATTCGTTTCACTCAATTAGAGAAAGTGTCAATGTCATGGGATGGGATTTGTCCAAGTAAGGATTGTTTCAGCATATAAATAAGGAAACAGTGAATTATTTAAAACATATGTTAACTAAATTAGGGTAATGTAGCCCTTCGCGTTTGTAATTTATTAATTAAATGTTTGTATAGGTAAATTTTCATGAGTTAACAAACAAAATCAACTCCTATAAAATAGACCGTTATGATTTCAGTTTTTTGGTATTATTTTCGATTTGGCACCCTTTTGAAATTCGCCAATGGAAGCAGGAAATTATTCTATAACTGCAAACTGGATACAATTTCAAATAGGTGTATATTTTATGTGTTCCTTTACACAATAAAAATTCGAATTAGTATATTACCCAGACAGTCGAATCTGGAGTCCATAGCAAAAAATCTGATGTGGGCAACACATGACTTTCCTTATATAATGCAATGAAGTTACTACTTTTACAGCAAAAAAATAGGTTATTCTTATAGTAGATACTTATATTCTTTCCAAGATATTGAATTTTCGTTAATTAGTCGTCATTTTTACCAATTTAGCGTCATTATTATCCATTTGGCGAGATTTTCGTTAATTTGGCAACATTTAAAAAAGCCGCCAAGTTGGCAATATTCCGCCAAATTCGTCGCCAAAATCTCGCCAAGCGTTATGGACGGAGAAATAAGTTCTTCTTATTGCCGATAAATGACTATTGGCGTTCAAATACAAATATATTACTCAAAGTATCTTTTCTTATGAATGGAACGAGTTAGATCCACGAAAATGATGTCACCGAATTTATCGCATGATATTACATATGAAAAGTGAACATGTTTCTCAACAGTTAAGATATTTTTTTTAATTTATGGGATTTTTTGATAAATTTATTTGAAAAATGTCGAATGTCTCGAGAACGGTTCATGCTAGCGTTCTAAAATTTATGTCAATCGTTATCTAAGGAAAAATTACATAAGAAATGTCTATTTGCGTAACTTTATTAAAGGTTTTGATTTTTTGATAATTTTTCAAAATTTCACTCGAAAATTTAGGGAGATTCTGGACATTCGATTGCGTTTAAAAACAATAGGCTTCCAGTATTCACGGATTGTGATTTTTGTACCAAATTTCATTCGAATCGCTCCATTCGTTCGTGAGATATCGTCTTCACAGACTCACTGACACCCACACACACACACACACACAGACATCACCTCAAAAATGTTTGATTCGTGATCAGGGATGCCTGAAACCTGCTCTCCCGTCGAAAACTCGAATTCGAATTTTCGACTTTGTCACAATACTTTCCTTATGCTTTATGTATATAAGCAAAGTAAAAATCATGTGGGACCTATATCAGCTTTTTTCCGACTATATTGAACATTCAAAATGGACCCAGATTCCCCATTCACGTCGTCCTTTCCGATCGAATGAAATAGTAGTTCCAGTAGTGCAAGAACATCTATTGAGAATAATTCCCATGAGTAACGAAGCTCTTTATGAAACTAAACCCTGGCCGTCATAGCTGAAAATACGATGGCAAGCCTTTGCAAAGGATAGTCATTACTCCAGGTTGCATATCAGCCTTTGCATTATGTGTGTAGTAACTGAAATAAAGGTATAGACATGAATGATTTACATAACTACATACGGATGAATTTGTTGTGTGTATTGAATTCTTGATTAAAATGTAGCATTTTGTAGAGAAATGTATGAAACATGCATCGTTTGGCATATGATTTGCACATTAGAAATTTATTACAAGCAACATACTCCAGTTTAAGTATCAAAATGTAGGAAAAGTAGGAGTAAAGTATACGAAAAGTAGCTGTAAAGTATGCGAAAAGTAGGAATAATGCATGCGAAAAGTAGGAGTAAAGTATGCGAAAAATAAGAGCTGCTAGTTGCACAAACTTTTTAAAATGTAAAGTACATTTTAAAATGAGGATAATCTTATCTTTTAAGATTAAAAATAAATTCATAACGGGCCTTTATATGATGGTCAATGATGTGTACATTTCTTTTTTGATGTGAATATTAAGCAATCTTATTAACACTTTTCAACATAGTTGTAAAGCGTTTATGACTTTATCCATGTCGTTTGTCTGTCCGTTCGATTGATAACTGCCGTAAATACGATTTTATCAAAATGAAATTTTAGTATGTTGTTGAGACGGTCTGTGAGACATATAGGAATGCAAAAGAATAATATCTCCCAATTAGTTTTAGATTTAACCCGGGTTGAAAAAAATGAAATACATTGAACCCTCTGGGACCTAATTTTTCAAACATTTTTTAAGCGGATTTAAAATTCACAAATTGCTTTGGAAATGTTAGGAAATATTCAAATTATCAAGTAAAATGTATAAAATTTCATCAAAATGTATTAAGTAGTTTCTAAATAAAAATTAAAATAATAATTACACCCTTATTAAGTGAAGAAATCACATAACGCATTGCAAAATAAAATACGGCATCCATTTCTTTTTTCGCTTAGTGAAAATCGTGATTTTTAAGGAGCATTTATATTTATAGTGCTGCATACGTCCTAAAACCGCTTTATTTTTGCATATTATCTGTGTATCTAAATTCTGTGTCTACACAATTACAATATTTTTAATTTTAAATGATCACTAAGCTTTGATTAATTTTACAACGAAGTCTAATTTTAATGTATGCAGAATGTAAACAAAAAAAGCGATTGTAAAGTAAGTTGTATACGAATTGCTGAATTTTTTAATTCAAAATTATTTAGTTCTGGAGTTTGGAATATAAGTGATATGGATGAAATATTCATCGATTTTACACAGCAGACGATTTTATAGCATTGCCGTTTTTGATGAAGTTTCAACTTTCCAAGTAAAATACATTATTGTAGTACTGTGATAATTTAAAAAAAATCACCTCTGAATGTATCACATTTTAGAGATGTTTAAATAAAATTGCATTTCAGTGTTTCATAATCAATGTTTTATGAGTGATTAATCTTTCCTGTTTCCTTTTGCATACTCATTTTGTACAGCCATACAAATTTTCGAGAAAGCCGTAAAAGTCATCTTCAGAACCGAAAATGGAAATTCTTAATGAACCCCGATATCCCTACTGGAATTCGATGCTGAACCAACATCAATCATCATCTGAGCTCTAGCTATAACCAAACCTAATAAATAGATGTTTCAAGCGAATTTTTTGAATAGGAAGTGAAAAAAATCTGTAAATAGAAATTGTTAAGAAAACCAACCAACTCATCCGGCTTCATGCGGAATATAACGCTGAATTCATATTTGTTATCATCTAAGCTCTATCGATAGCCAATCTTGAGACATGGACGTATATATGGAATATCTTTGGAAATGGAATTTGTTTTTGATTGAAGAGAAAAGGGAACCGGACTTGGAACTTATTGGACTTGGACATATCTATAGCAGATTCAAAGAAATATATGTTTCAAAGAAAATATAAATTTTAGAATCGGAAGTGACGTTACCAGGACCAAAAGTGGTAGTCTTTAGGGAGTTTCCTTATCCCATCTAGAATGTAATCATGAATACATATCAGTCATTGTCTAAGCTCTATCTATAACCAATCTTGAGGAACGGATGTTTCAAGGAAAAACTTTGAACCTGTAGTGGAAATAAAAAAAAAACAGTATGTGAAAATTCTTAGCCACCCTACCTTCTTCAGAAATGGGTGCAGAATTCATATCAGTTATCATCTAAGCTCTATCTATAGCCAATCTTGAGAAAAAGATGTTTAAAAAAACATGAAATTTTTTTGACCAGAAATAATAAAACACCGGAAATAGAAACGATTATTAAACCCTTAACCACTCCAGAATTTCATGCTGAATCCATATAAGTGATTATATAAGTTCTACACATAGCTGATCATTCCCGGTCGTCCAAATAGTTGCTCTAAGTCCTCTGGACGAGCCGGACGGCCTGGGGCTTTCACATAGCTGATCATGAGAAATAAATGTTTCAAGGCAAAAAATTTTTCAAAAAGAACAACAATATGACAAAATTTTAGTCACCATTTAGCCTACAGTTCAGCCATTGAGTTAAATGAAAAAGGTAATATATGAATATGCATCATATATGCATCATAATCATATATGTATGTGTAGTATATGAATATGCATTATTATCAAACAACAACAAGAGAAAAATAATTGCTTTATTAGCAAATGATAATTTAACAAAGAATTCCATTATACTATTTTTGCTTTGCTTTGCATTTCCTTTTTTCCTTTCACAGAAAGTCAAGAGCATTATTTGCACCGTTCACAAGCAATTTACACAAGTTTCAGTACCAAAAAGTACTTTCTGAGAGAAAAGTAGACGCCTTTACAGATATATTGACCGTTTGAAACTTTTTAAAACTAAGGTAAGCAATATCTAGCTGTCAACGTACATGTTATTAACACAGCACAGCAAAAGAACGTATTTCATGTGCCATATGGTACTGCTGTTGGAAATTGCTGTGAACGATGATCACACCATAGCTCAGAAAATCAGGATGTTTATTACCGATGGCTTTTCATAATTTGTTTAAAGTGACTTACGTATCTTTATTGAACGTTCTGATTTTTTGATGATTTTTTTCGATATTTCCTTCGAAAATTTGTGGGGTGTTCTGTGAACATTCGATTGCGTTTAAAAACAATAAACTTCCAATATTCACGGATTGTAATTTTTGTACCAAATTTCATTCAAATTGTACCATTTGTTCGCGAGATATCGTCTCCAGAGACTCACTGACACACACACAGACATCACCTCAGAAACGTTTGATGTGTGTTCAGGGATGCTTGAAAAGTGCTCCCCCGTCGAAAACTCGAATTCGAATTTTCGACCCCGTCATAATACTTTCCTTATACATTATACCATGTATATAAAGAAAGTAAATACCACTGTGCACATATTGCCCGGCCGGCATGTCGCGCCAACAAAGCAACACAGGACAGCAGAACTTTTCGTGAGTAAGTCCATATTTAAGCTTTCAATTACATTGGAATGTTAATTGATAGCAAGTGTAACTTCTCCAGCCAACTCACCAATACACTCAAACCTGTTTTTGTGCGGTCTTTTTTTGTACGATCTTTTATTTGTGCGATTTTTTTTGTGCGATTTTTTTTGTGCGGTATATGAAAATTTCAATCAAATTGGAACATAATTGACGAAGTTATCAATAAAAAAAAATTAGTAGGTTTGATCGGCCATTTAGTTTTTTCGATTTTGGTATGTATTTCATCACATTACATAAGTATTGCGTCAGACAATTACATTACATATGTATTGAATTCTATAATCGCATAATTTAATTGTTGAACGCACAAGAATTTCCATGTAAATAAATGAAATGTGCAATAGCATATTGCGATGGAATTCTTGCGTAGCAAAGCAAAAATGCATTGATCGCAAATAAACATTGAAGGACATCTGCATCGTGTTAGTTCGGGTTTTCCTGAAACGGACTGCGTGTCTCATTAGGTCGCAAGTTGGTTTTTTGCTAATGAGATAGTTGGCGACTAGTCTCATGCTTTGCTTTGTTTGTTTTAATGAGTAGGTAGAAGAAGTTTACTTGAAGGAAGCAAAGAGTTGCTTTTCTTTTATTCGTCTCTGATCTGCGCAAGTGACAAGTCCGCTAAATAAAGTGATTTAATAAAAAAGAATATTACGTGTGTTTTAATTTTTAAATCTAATATTAATTGACGTCCTTCAAAGTGCTTTCACATTCCTGGACCATTAAGATAAGATTTATTTCAAAGCGTAAATTTCTAGTTATTTCGTAAGGTTTTGAGTTATTTTCTACGTAAGACTTTTTTTATGCGGTACCTATTTACCGCATAAAAAAAAAAACTTTTTAATTGTGTTGCAAAAACTATTTTTTATAGCTACTCATGAAGTTTTGTCCGATTTTTTTTATGCGTTTTCTTTTATGCGGTCCCTATCCCCCGCACAAAAACAGATTTGAGTATATGTCGTCTTAAACATAAAATAAAACAAAACCTGTTTAAAATATTTATAAGTGTCGGGTTAACGGCCACAAAAACCCACAGTATGTAGACAAACACATAGTATTCTGTCAGCGAATTGTCCGTTGAACAGTCCTGCAATATATTATGTGCCCATCTAATACAAGTACCAAACTCATTAGCGTGCGGTTATGTAAATTATTCATGCTTATGCTTTTGTCACATTTACCGCAAACATTATAAACTGGACGACAAGTAACTTGGAGTAATGAATATCCTTTGTAAGACTTTGCGCATTTTAAGCTCCGTCGGATAGGGTTTAGTTTCGTAGGGGGTTTCGTTACTCAGTGAATTATTATTCTGCATGGACATCACACGTGTTTCCCAATCGTAAATGGCCCCCCGGATTGTGTTTTCGTCTGGTGTTAAGTTCTTGGGTGTTATCTTGTAGAACGACTTAAAATGAAATGAACGTTTTGATCATATTTGGAACAAATTAAGGAAAAACATTGGTTTAATTAGAAGAAACTTATCCTTTTTATCAAAAACTGTCTTAATTATGCTTTAATACAGTAATTTTTTAAAAAATTATCTATATTATGGTAATCTTGTTTGCGAAAATATTTCTACCCAAAATATAAACAGGCTACGCACTTGAGATATTAATGTATTAATCAACAATAGACATCGACCTAAAGTTTTACATTATTTACAGTCTATGGCGGAAGAATATCTACCAAAAAAACCAGAAAAACCACGAAAAAAATAATAAACAGCTATGTACAAAATGTTTGCCTATACTAAATACAGTTGAAATATACAAATAGTGTTGTTGTTGTTGTTACTAATTCCCCGTGGTGAAGGAGCGCCTATGTACCACGTTCACTAGACCCCCTGGTTCCATGGGGAAGGGGAGAGAAATTTGCAGCTTCACTTTTATTGAGGCTCCTCAAGGGCGGAAGTCTGACTTTTCCTCGACAACACAACATCCATGCCCGCTTGCGGGATTCGAACCCACAACCCGGCAATCCAGAGATCACACGGAAACGCGTGCCCCTGACCGCTCGACCACCGGATCGGCATGCAAATAGTAGTTCCCATAAATAAACACTTATATGCAGAACTGTTTCAAATAAGGAGCAATGATATGTATATATAATACTGTTTCTAAAATTGATCATTACATATACAAAATGCCACGAACAGAAACAAAGATATAAACAAGTATGTTAAATATATATACAAGACAGCATAATACTGGGAGCATATATATGCAAGACTATTTTCGGCATGGGCCAATACAACATATGCAAACAAATTTCACAGATTACCACGACTTTCATTACATTGATACATACAATGATATTAGCAATGAATGGAACTAATTCAAATTTAAAGTAAGTTGATTGCAGTATACATAGGGTGTTTCAAAATCAGTGGAACTAACTTTAAGGGGTGATAGAACACATCGAAACAAACACCTTTCGTCAAAGAATCCATGGTCGCAAGTTAAACGGTTAGACACTGGAGGGCGTTTTCTATTTCTCCATACACGTCGTCTCTCGCAGGGCAAAGGTATAGTGCGCGTATAAAAGCTGCGGTTTTCACATGCACCGCCATTAGAAACTTGGAATGAACCAGTATACGAATAAGGAGAAGGTGGACATGTATTGCACATGAATGGCACAAAAAATCAAAAGAAGGCTTTATTTAAGACAAAATAGAAAAAAAAATCAAAACGTCAGCAAATGCTTGACATCACAAAATTAAATCAAATTTTCAAACATTAATATATAAATACTGAAATCAATTGCAATTACAAAATCTGCACAAAAGGGCGCCCGCTCGTGGTATGGGCCACACCTGTGCTTTGGCCTACAGCTCTCGTGAGTGTCAGGACCATCTTCTACCTGACGTAGAATCTCTTTTGCTGTGTCCGGAGTTCTCACACTTCTTCCCAGACCTGTATCATGCACGGTGGTGATTAAAGATCCCCTTTCGGAAAGTCGGCGGTGCAAGCAATAAAACATTCTGTGATCGGGCACATATTGGGGAAGCACTCTCGGTAAAGTCTTTGGGCTTCCCTGTCATTACCGTTGGCGAGACAGTAGACGAAATGCATGTTCGCCTTCACCTCATTCGTATACTGATCCATTCCAAGACGCTAATGACAGTGCATGCAAAAACCATCGCTCTTATAAGCTCGACTGAAAGCGGCCTATGTTTTTACGTTGTGAAAGATGGCGTGTGTGGGGAAATGGAACGTGCCCTCTAGCGTCCAAGCGCTTAACTTGCAACCATACACTCTTTGACGAAAACTGTTTATTTGGATGTGTTCTATTACCCCTTAAAGTCTTAAAGTTTGTTTCATCCATTTTAAAACACCCTGTATACCAAAATTTATATGTACTACGAAGGAGTATGTAATATTCAGCGCGTTAATTGCTAGGGGTTACCAGTAATAACTTACAAGAAATGTTCGTTTTCCTCCAGGAATTGATTTATAGATTCTATTTTCTGTTTAGTCCAGTTATTACCCAGAATGTTTATGTCCTTATTGGCAAATGTTGTCTACTGGGTTTTTAAAAGTGAAAGTTATCTGTAAGTTAGAAGTCAAATACGAAATATTTCGGAGATCCAATGTCAATACAAATACAGTGTTCGGTGTCTTTCATTTGGATTGAGTGAAGACAGGTTGGGAAACAGCCATGCCCCGAGAAATAAACTGTACCAATTCTCTGCTGCATATCACTTGCTCCTGAGTACTCTGGGAAGACAGTTGAAAGTTTATCTTCCCTTTTCACTTTCATTGCACTGATGTTGCTCCTTTCTATGAGATTAACATTTAGACGTGACCCTAACGAAGAATGGGGATATGGTAATTTCGTACTCTGGACAGAGATGCTCGAAATCGCCTCAAAATCTAGGCAGTCTGCAATCTCACTCCCTAGAACATCCTAGTGACATTTAATCTATCCTATAAAAAACTCTTGATGGATGTCGTTGGTTATGGTAGTTATAATTTGACGAGCTATAGGATTATTCGTTTGGTATTGTTTCGATATTACGTAGATTGTCAGAGTAAATAACGATATTCTCATGCAAACTTGTAGTAGCCTAAAATGCAGTCATTTTTATTGCAAGAAGCTCTGTGTGGAAGACGTTATTATTTTCCCTGCAATACATGGTAATGTATAGGGAAAGTATTGGAATGATGCCGAAAATGGCAACTGGAGTTTTCGACGGATCTACGCGTTTCGAGACCTCTAGAATACGAAAAAACTATTTTTAGAGTGACGTCTGTGTGTCTGTCTGTCTGTCTGTGTAGATTTTGTATCCACTCTCTAAAAAACTAATTGACCGAATTTCATAAAATTTGGTAGGTAAGTCACTTGTGGGCGAATTTGGTGCTGATTAGTTTTGGGTACGATTCGGGATAAAAGAGCCCGCCTTTCTTTGCGAAATGACCCTCAAAAGCCTATATCCACTCTAGCTGAAAAACTAATGGACCGAATTTCACAAAATTCGGAAGATAAGTTGCTTGTTGGTTACCCTGGTGCTGAGTTGATTTTGGTAAGATTCGGAAAGAAATAACCAGCCTTTGTTTGCAAAATGGCCCGCAAAAATCGTTAAAATCTAAAATAAAAAACTACGTATGCTCAAATATATCCAATAAATGCTTGTTTTATACGTAATTTTTAGAGAAGAACAGAATAAGACCAAATCCATTACACTAGGACTAGCCGTTCTCGAGACATTTTAGTTTTTTCGCATTTTCTCTACTCCACCTTTGAAAATAAGTTCAGTTACCAAATGAGAGCGAAAATTGAATTAAAAGTGAATTAAATTTAATTAAAATAAAGAGAACGTGAATATAAGTCTGCAGGAAAAGTCATGTGCTGCCCACATCTGATTATTTTCACAATGCAGACGAGTTGACACTTGTAGATGAACATACCATTGCAAAAAACATAGCAAGCTGATGCTGTTGCAGAATCAATTCTAGAGCCATCCGTATAAATGCCTATGCAATTAGGTGATACTTGTGGTAGCTCCCTAAAGTGTAAGCGAATGTTACTTATTGTTAGGTTCGTTAGCCAGAAAACCTCACTTTGTTCGTAATACATTTAGTCATAGTAAAGAATATTCCACTGTGCTGTTTGTTCCAGGCGTATTACTTGCAGTCGGATAGTTTTTTTTGTGCTGGCAATGTTATTGGGATATGCACTCGTAGTGGTTAACCTCCCTTATTCTTATTTATCAAAATTTTGTAAAAAAATCTTTTAATCGACAATTAGCAACATCCAATGAATATTTCGGTTTTTTACTGCAAGAATAAACCTGTTAGAATTAAATCTTTTCTCCCCATTGTTATATTAGACCTCCAAATTTTAAATAAATATCTTGTTTACTTTTTAACCAATCATGGCTCATTTTTAAAACACTTCTACATGTTTTATATTAAATCTACTAAAAACGTATCTCTAACGCTAAGGGTAATCTATAATGCTAGGCCAGACACTGCAAATAAATCTATTTGATATCATTGATATCCGCTATCCTATCCACACATGGAAGATACATAGCCACACATTGTATTAGATACTCACAAACCCAGTTTTCTCCCGGTTTTTAGTGCATATTTGAGCAACATACGAGACGCAATGCACGGCGTGCAATTTCCAATGTGTAGCCTGCCTTAGATTTACGGATTAAATAACCTGACAAATTTCATATAAACCACTCAATTGGTTCCTATAATATCGCGTCTACAGACAGGCACATACACATCAAACATATTACTTTCCCTATATACAATAATGTATAAGGAAAGTACTGTAACGGGGTCGAAAATTCGAATTCGAGTTTTCGGCGGGAGAGCACATTTCAAGCATCCCTGATCACGAATCGAACATTTTTGAGGTGATGTGTGTGTGAAAGTGTGAGTGTGTTTGTGAGAAAGTATGTGTGTGTGTGTGTGTGTGTGTGTCAGTGAGTCTATGGAGACGATAACTGTGAAACGAATGGACCGATTCGAATGAAATTTGGTACAAAAATTATAATCCATGAATACTGGAAGCCTATTGTTTTTATATGCAATCGAATGTTCAGAACCCCCCTTAAATTTTCGAGTGACATTTTGAAAAAATAGTCAAAAAATCAAAACATCTAATAAAGTTACGCAAATAGGTATTTCCTATGTAATTTTTCATTAGAAAACGATTGATATAAATTTTAGAAAGCTAGTATGAACCGTTCTCGAGATATTGTACATTTTTCAAAAAAATTATCAAAAAATCATATAAAATAAAAAAAAATCCTATTGAGAAACATGTTCATTTTTCATATGTAATATCATGCGATAAATTTGGTGACATGATTCTCGTGGATCCACCTCGTTCCATTCATGAAAAAGATACTTTGAGTAATACTTTTGTATTTGAACGCCAATAGTAATTTGTCTGCTGTAAGAATAATTTATTTCTCCGGCCAAAACACTTGGCGAGATTTTGGCGACGAATTTGGTGGAATGTCGCCAACTTGGCGACTTTTTTAAATGTTGCCAAATTAACGAAAATCTCGCCAAATGGATAAAAATGACGCTAAATGAATGAAATGACGACTAATTGACCGAAATTCAATATCTTGGAAAGAATATAAATATTTACCATAAAAATAATCTATTTTTTACTGTAAAAGTAGTAAATTCATCGCATTATATAAGGAAAGTC
This sequence comes from Amaurobius ferox, assembly GCA_951213105.1. Lineage (NCBI taxonomy): Eukaryota > Metazoa > Arthropoda > Arachnida > Araneae > Amaurobiidae > Amaurobius > Amaurobius ferox. The sequence continues at coordinate 83,990,074 of OX578143.1, forward strand.
ATGTGTTGCCCACATAAGATTTTTTAAATTCGGATTCAGGAATGATGAACGCGTACACATCCTTCAAAATAGGAAATAACGTTATTCACATTTAACATTTTTGTCAAGAAACTATTTAGAATAAAGTACTTCAACTTGTCGATTGTTTGTAAAAAAGATAGATCTTTAAGAATACTCACAGAACCCGCCTCAAGATGTCATTCCCAAAACTGGTATCAATATCACGTTGTACTGACCAGTTTCACGTTTATTCTGCAATCTTCATTATAAAATAGACGATACGTCTATGGAAACCAATAAATTCAATTATGCAATACATCCTGCAATTTTTTTCTATGTAGCTCAGGTTGCACGAAGTTGCAATAACCAAGTTGGGAGCACCCCTTTAGATTCATGCTGTGGATCGGAACTTGACTATTGTAGCCTCTTGGAGCCGAGAAAGTTCCGTAGATACTTTTATATGCAATGGAAGAGCAACCCTACTTTTCAGAATTTATAAAATAATTGTCTAAAGTGTTTTTGTCTTTCCGGATCCTCCAGAAATCCTCTTCTGATGTTTTTCCGGATCCTCCTTGGTGATTCAGAAGGCTGAATATTTGCGTACTTGTAGTATAAACCACGGGAATAACCAAACAAATTCGAATTTTCAATCCTACCCCAGGGGGCGGAGAAAATACTTTTTTGTTTTGAGAAGTTTTTCTAAGTTTGGAAAATGTTTGAAAAATGCTTTTCTAACGTTTTCCCAAAAGGTTCTCCTCAGTTTTTCCAAATACAAGATCTCCCGGTGCTTAGAAGGCTGAATATTTGTACACATAGTATGGACCATGGGACAGAACTTGACGGAGTCGGATTTTCTATTCCTCTGGAGACGGACAAAATATAAAATTTTTAAAAAATCTTTCTATATTCTCCAGAATTATTCTTCCGGGACCTAGAAGGATGAATCCTTGCAATTGACCAAGGCACAGAGTCCCGGATTTTCAATTTCTCCCCCGTGCGTGGACAAATTAGTAAATTAAAAATCTTTCTTGATCCTGCATAACCTCCTGGTGACTTAGAAGGCAGAATTTTTACACATTTATAGTATCAGTACGATCACGTTAAACATGTGGGTCCGTAAATCCTTCTGAGAGTTTGGTGGAAGGGGAAGGAGGGTACGGTCCTTGTGGATGCCGCCCCCACTGGCTTCCGGTCTAAATTGAGTGGCTCTTCCCGGCCGTTCAAACAGTTACCTTACACCTTTCTGGTAGGTCGGACGGTCTGGGTCTCAACAACAACATTTATAGTATCGACCATTAGACAGAATCTATAGGATCTGAGTTTTCAATTTCTCCCTCGGGGGCGGACAAAACAGTAGGTTAAACGTGTTTCCAGACCCTCCAGAACTTTTCTAGAGACTTAGAAGGCAGAATTTTTACACACTTATAGTATTGACCACGGGATAGAACCTAATGGAATTGGATTATAGATTCCCCCCACCGGGGGCTGGCAAAATGGAGTTCGAAAAAACTTTCCCCACAGAATACCCCCGGTGACCTTGAAGATCAGTATCTTTGCATATTTATAGTAAAGATTACGGAACAGAACTTAGGTGATTCAGTTCTTTAAAAGGGCAACTAATTTCAAGGGCAACTAATTTTGAAGGGTAACTAATTTTAAAGAGCAACTAATTTTAAAGGGAAACTAATTTTAATGGGCAACTAATAGTGTTATACATTATTAAATAAATTAAAACTTATTAAAATAAAGCTGCAAATACATTTTTTAACTTTTCAATTTTATCCTATATTGTTAAACCACATACTCCATATACCTTAAATACTACTATTAGATATACAAAAATAATAATCTTTCATTTTTATCCTACATTGTCAAATCACATACTCTGTATACCTTAAATACTACCATTAGATATGCAAAAATAATGACCTTTCAACTTTATCCTACATTCTCAAAACACATACCCTGTATATCTTAAACACACACCACATAAACAAGTTTATATGAATCCATTTATGCAAATTTACCTGTGTCCCTACCTTTGTTTGATTTGCTGCATGTATTATGTAATAGAATAGACTATATGAATCCTTAGGAAATGAATACCCTTTGTCGCGTATTTTCAGCTTCGATAGACAGAGTTTAGTTTCATAAAGAGCTTCGTTATTCGCATGAATTATTATTCTGAATAAATGCTCACGTAATCTAGCACCTACGTAAACAGAAAGGATGACACAAACGGAGGAAGGAGTCTGGGTATATACGTATTCGCAGTCGAAGGAAAATACCCCAAAAGCAAAGTTGCGTATTAAGATTGAAAAGTGAGGGACATGAAGTAAAATAAGCTTAACCGGGTATGATAATAAGAAATAATATGTAGGAAAATCAAGCAATAATAATAAAACATATTTGATTTTTTTTTTGTTCCAAAATGTTTCAGCGACAACAGCTACACACATAAAATCCATTTTCATGCCCTTGAAGAATAAAAAAAATATATATTCAATTTTTTTAATTTTCTCTATGGGTGTCTTTCTCTAATCGTTCTTGAGATATTTTAATATACTAGGAAGCTTTGTTCCCTGCTCTCTACACTTCGCCAACCCCTGTAACTCGCCTCCAATTGCGCTTCGCCTCCTACTCGCTGATTTCGCAGAGTTCGCTTTGCGAGCTATTGCAAGCCAAACTAAAGTTTAAATCAGTAAGCTGTTTATTACTTTCCTTATATACATAATGTATAAGGAAAGTATTGTGACGGGGTCGAAAATTCGAATTCGAGTTTTCGACGGGAGAGCACGTTTCAAGCATCCTTGATCACGAATCAAACATTTTTGAAGTGATGTCTGTGTGTGTGTGTAAGTATGTGTGTGTGTGTGTAAGTATGTGTGTGTGTGTGTAAGTATGTGTGTGTGTGTGTCAGTGAGTCAGTGGAGACGATAACTGACGAACGAATGGACCGATTCGAACGAAATTTGGTACAAAAATCACAATCCATAAGCACTGGAAGCCGATTGTTTTTATACGCAATCGAATGTTCAGAACCCCTCCTAAATTTTCGCGTGAAATTTTGAAAAAATCGTCAAAAAACCAAAATCGCTAATAAAGTTACGCAAACAGACATTTCTTATGTAATTTTTCATTAGAAAATGATTGGCATAAATTTTAGAACGCTAACTCGAGATATTGCACATTTTAAAAAAAAAATTATCAAAAAGTCATGTAAAATAAAAAAAAATATATTTCCTATTGAGAAACATGTTCACTTTTCATATGTAATACCATGCGATAAATTGGTTGACATCATTCTCGTGGATCTAGCTCGTTCCATTCATGAAAAAAGATACTTTGAGTAATACTTTTGCATTTGAACGCCAATAGTCATTTATCTGCTGTAAGAATAACTGATTTCTTCGTTCATAACGCTTGGCGAGATTTTGGCAACGAATTTCGCGGTATGTCGCCAACTTGGCGACTTTTTGAAATGTTGCCAAACTAACGAAAATCTCGCCAAATGAATAAAAATGACGGTAAATCAATGAAAACGACGACTAATTGTCGAAAGTTCAATATCTTTGAAAGGATATAAGTATCTACTATAAGAAAAACCTATTTTTTTATTGTAAAAGTAGTAAATTCATTACATTATATAAGGAAAGTCATGTGTTGTTCACATCAGATTTTTTTATCGTGTTACCTTATTATTACTCTCTTAATGTATCGAATTTCTTATTTTGTATGCTATAATTTTTGCCGTACGAGACAGAGAAATACCGATGGACGTGCCGATACGAAAGAACATTTTCACTTCAGAAGTGCATAATAAGTAAAATATGTCGTAAACTACATCGAAATTAAAATACAAGAAAAAGTGAGATTCCAGGGCAAAAGCAAACGAAAGAAATAGGAATATTGTTTTTCAAATTTTGATATTTTCTATTTCACTGCGGGTAATCCCGTCCATGTTCGAGTTTTAGGAGCAGGAATTATCGAGATATACATACAAGAAAGATTAATCATGCATAAAGTATTAATTATGAAACACTTTCCAACTGCAATGCAATTTTATTTAAGCATCTCTAAAATGTGATATATTAGCGTTGATATTCTTAATATTATCATAATATTACAATAATTTATTATATATGAAAACTTAAAACTTCATCGAAATAATGAACTTTATTCAAATGACGTCATCTAATTATAAATCTCCTGGCTCTCTATATAAATGCAATGAACATTTCACTCAAACTTTTATTTCATTCCTTTCATTCATCCCAATACTACAATGATTTATTTTATTTAAAAATTTAAAACTATGGCGGTAAAAGTAATTTAAAGCTATGCTTAAAACTTCATCGAAAAAGTCTGCTATAAAATAGTCTGTTCTCTATGTAAAATCAACGAATGTTTCATACATATCAGCTATATTGCAGACTCCAGAGCAAAATAATTTTGTGTTAAAGATCAGCAATTCTTATGCAACTCATCCTACTTCTTTATGTGTTTACATTATCAATAAGTGAAAATTAGGTTTCGTTGTAGAAATAGTCAAAATTTGATGATCATTTAAACTCAGATATATTGCAGTTGCGTTGTTTCAGAATGTAGATACACAGAAATTAAGCAAAAGTAAAGCGGTTTAAGGACGGATACAACACTAAATATAAATTAGAAAGAACTTTAAATATCACGATTTTGACACAAGATGGATGTCATATTTTATTTCGAAGTGGGTTATGTGATAACATTAAATTCATATTCATGTGAATTGTTCTTTGTCAATTTTGATTTAACAATTCGTCAACTATCTGCCGACTTTTTAAGAATGTTGATAAATTGACGAAAATGTCGCCAGATTGTAAAAATGATAGTTAACGAGAACGACTCCAAAATGTGTAAAAATTAAACATATTTTAATGATTAAAATCGTTTAATATACGGACTATATTGTTTAGTGGGTGTTGGCAATATTTCAAATAGCCTGATTAGATTTGTGCGAAATCGAAATAGTTTTATACATTATCACTAAAAAAAGCGTTTAATGTTAATTAACGATTTATCATTAAAAACATTGTTCCATGGATCTTGTACATTATCAGTTTGCCGTGAAGCAAATGAAGTCATTGACTTATGTAAGGAAAGTCATGCGTGGTTCCCATAAATTTTCTTTAATTATATCATTGAATCAAAGTATTTAAAACAAATTCCGGAATTTCCTGGTACGATTGCAGTACTACTCAATATTTTATTATACAAAAAATCAGGCATTTAAGACGTTTCACTCAAACTTAAAACATTTTTCATTCCATACTTTACAATTGAGGCATTCACGTGCAGCTAGTATGTATTATCATGTCTATGACTTTGGTTCAGTTGTTGCACGCATTATGCACTGGACAATATACAACATGGAATAATGAATTATTCCCATTGTGCGGCTTGGCGGAGAATTTTCAGCTCCGACAGACAGGCTTTAGTTTCGGAAAGGGCTACGTAACTCACGGGAATTATTATTCGAATGGGCATCACACCTTTGCGCATAATCACGTTCAAACTGGAAGGATGATTTAAATGGAGTAGGAGTTTTCATTTTGGAAGTTGAAGGTAAATACTTCGAAAGTAGAGTTTTAGGATTTTCGAATTTAATTTGATATTCTAAGGTAAGGATATAGAAACTACGGCCCATAGGCCAACGTAATCCCGCAGGCCAACGCAATCTCGCAGGTCAATATACTCCCGCAGGCCAATGAAATACGGCCCATACAATAAAACTGGATTTTTATAAAGCTATGCCAAAATCAACATTTTTGAATCGACATAAATCATGTTCAAAAATATATCGCAATGTTTGCATCCTCATATTTATGTAAACAACTGTTTTCAACCATGAATGTTTTCAACCATGAAAAGGATCTTCGAAATCACTTATACTGATCAGCATCTATTTTCTCTCTTGAGCATCGCATCATAACAGTTTAATTCAGATTATGAAAAAACAAGAAAGATTAATCATGCATAAAGCATTGATTATGAAACACTTTCCAAATGAAATGCAATTTTATTTACACATCTCGATAGATCCAGCGGTGATATTTTTTTAATTATCGCAGAACTACAATAATTTATTTTACATAAAAACTTAAAATTTCAGCGGAAAAATTGAACTTTATTCAAATGACGTCTTTGAAATGTAAATCCTTTGGCTCTTTATGTAAAAGCAGTGAATATTTCATACATACTCTTTTATTCCGGACTCCAGAGTTAAATAATTTTGCTCCGAAAAAAATTCAGCAATTCTTATACAACTCATCTTATAACCACTTGTTTACATTCTGCATCCATTAAAATTAGATTTCGGTGTGGGAATAATCAAAGTTTGATGATCATTTAAACTCAAACATATTGTAATTTCGTTGGCTCAGAATATAGATGCACAGAAAATACGCAAAAATAAAACGGTTTTAGGACGGATGCAACACTAAGTACAAATTTAAAAGAACTGTAAAAATCATGATTTTTACTCTGGGAAAAAATACGGATGCCGTATTTTATTTTGAAGTGGGTCACGTGATCTCTTCATATTATATATAGGTGTAATTATTATTTTAATTTTTATTTAAAAAATTACCGAACCTATTTCGCTGAAATTTTTTCATATATTTTATGGGATAATTTGAATATTTTCTAAAATTTTTGAAGCAATTTGCGGATTTTATCTTTGCTTAAAAATGTTTGAAAAATTAGGTCCCATAAGATTCAATGCATTTCATTTTTTCAACCCGGGTTCAATCCAAAATTAATTGGGTGATATTACTAATTTACATTCCCAAACATCCCACAAACGTCTAAACAAGATACTAAAATTTAATTTTGATCGAGTCATTTTTAAGGCAGTTATCGTGGGAACGGACGGACAGATGCATTAAGTAGCCAAATGAAATATGATATATCTTATAACAGCAAATTGGATATAATGATTGGATATGTAGTTCCAATCATCACCCCTCATATACTATATATACTACCATCAGTGTTCAAGGAATTATCATTGTGTTCCATAAAAAATAATGCTATGAAAGATATCCAACTTGAATATTCTAATGATGAGAGTTACTAAAATATTTTGCTCTAGTTTTTACGTAATGTTACTACGCATAAATTTGATAGGGTTAGAAGCATTCGTTCATGAATTATTGTGTTTCTCTCTCTCCAAACATGAAAATCTTTCGGAAAGTGTTCGAAGTAAGTTCAGGAGGTCTTCAAATGTACTTATCTGACCAAATCCGAATTCAAAACTTTTCAGGAAAACAAAACTTTCTCTAACAAGTGATTCCCAACCATGGTTTTGGGGGATTCGAATGATGGGGTTTCATGGGAATTTAAAAAAAAGTTTGTAGAACCCCCCCCCCCCCCCCATCATTTTCTTGTAATTGAGAAAAAAATTAAAATTTTTGAAATTTAAACTTGACAATTATACACAATTATATTATGGCAATTATATTGACACAGAATCCTTATAAAATAGTATTCAATACACAATATTTGTTTACAACTAGTAAGTCATATGTAAAGTGAAAATGTTTGTCATATTTTTATTCACAATAAGAATAAAAATAAGTATAAAGAATAAGCATATCTTGTAAAATTTTATTCAAAACTATGAGATAAATTTCTGCTCTACACATCTATTTTATAATATATCCTTGTTGAACGTAATATGTGTCAACGAGGTAGGGGGAGGGGTTTCCGAGATTTTCAGAAGTACTTCCAGGGCTCTTCTTAACAAAGAAGGTTGAGAATCAGTGTTCTATGCAATAGTACGAGATAGTAAAAATTCTCTCCGAGTTTGTTCCCCAGCTTCTCCGTAAGTATGTTTGTTGCAAACTTTGTAGAGGTCTGTTGCTTAGATTTTTTCACCAGACCGCGCTCACGACATTGTCTTTTATTACTGTAGATCATTTTTTAAGATTTTCAAAGATGGGAAAACGAACACTTCAAAAAAGTTGTAACCGTTTCATTAAGTTTTATTTCGCTTAACAATGTGTAGCACTTAGTGTAGAAAATATCGTCTTAATGAAACATTGACTCAATCAGGTTCTGTCGCTTAGTCGATGCTATACGTGTACAAAGTTTCTGCATTCTTAGCCACCAGGAGGGCTTTTAGAGAAGCTTTTAAGGTAGAAATTGAAAATTCGGCTGGAATATCGTCACATGGTAAACCCATGATCTAATATTTCGGGGGTGCGATCTAGAGTTAATGAATTTATTTTGGGGGAGCGGCCCTTTGGATGGCACCTGCACTCGAAACTAGGAAACGCGCTGGACCTTGTGAAGATCACATTTTACCGAAATATGCAACTTTATCCGTATCGGACGGGATCATAGGGCTGGCGGGCCTTTGAATTAGCGGCCGAAAGGGTATCGGATTGCAGGGGCTTGAAAAATAGGATTTTGGCCTGATGGGTCTAAAAAACCAATGATGTTGCTTTTGGGTCAAGGGGTTACGCTCCAGAAACCAATGAGAGGGTTTTATGTGTCTCAGAGGCGTGTTTTAAAATATTGGAGAGAGAGACAGTTTCAAAATTTTAGAAAAAGGAGATGAGAAAATGACCTCCGACACGAACGAGAAAAGAGGTTGTTTTCCCACGAGTGGTCCTCTGGAGGGATGAAAGACACGACGACAAGTGATGTTGGTGATTTGCCATTTGGGACCTTTTCCTAATATGTACACTTTTTATCTCTCTCTCCGAATTATTATTATTCAAAATAACGTTAGGCTAGTTAATCTTAACTTTTGGCTACCATCTGTTCCAATTTAGTCTGCGAGACTCTATACAATATTGTTTTTTGAAAATTGGTGTACAACCCATTTTTAAATGTGGGAAGTATTGTTTTAAATGAATTTGTGTAAATATATTGTATAAATAAATTAATGTTAATTTGTTAATGTACGCACGGTCTTATTCTTTTCGCGCTCTTATCGGACGTGCTCTAAAAGTGGTAGATACCTCAGGACAGTTAGGTTCTGTCACCTGGTCGGTGCTATAAGTGTGCAAATATTCAGACTTCGAAACCACCGAGGAGATTCTGGACGATCTAGAAATATTTTTCGAAAACCGCCCATTTTTACTTTCCGCGACCCAGTTTGGACCCCCTAGTGATGTGAGCTCGACTAGAGGGCTTCTGAAGGGTCTGGGAAAGGTACAAGCACATTAGATAATGATTATATAAATGAGAACTATAATCGTTGAAAGTACATTAAAAAAGCCTCTTAAAGAATATTATAAGTAAAACCAAAATGAAATATTTCATAAAAATGATTGCACCTTACGATCTTTTCATGTGGAATCAAGAGGATATATTGAAAGCAAATGCAGTACAACAAAACGGAAGAGTGATTGATGGATTTGCATTATCTAATGAAATCTCGTGACAGCCAGACATGCAAAATATGAAAGGTTCTGTGAAGTGTGATGAGGAGAAGAAAACATCTTCCCGGGGATAATAAATCCGCGTCCTCAAGTCCGTATTATATCATAAAATCAGACAGACGATGTGCATGTCTGAAAGAAGCTGTCAATGAATGAAGAAATTGAGAAGTTATAGATGATGTTTGCGTAGGATTTTAATAAGTTCCAGTAGTTTCTGAGAAATCGTGATCTGGTGGCATCACATAAATTTTTGTGCAGATTCAAATTTTTCTACTTCTCGCTTGTTGTTTATATTCAGTGAAATGAAGTATATATTAGTTCAACTGCAAAATAATGCACTCAGTGAAATTGAATGTACAACGTCAGGAAGGGGGAGTGTTATTCTCATGCAATTCATGAATAAGACTGGTTACCTGACATTGATTGGTTAGCTACGATATGATAAAATGTCCAGAGCAAGAGATAACATTTATTGTGCAAAAATGCTTTACATGGTCATACTTATGCACTGTAAAACATTCTGCAACCTTTGATCATTTTTTCGGCAAGCTATCAGAAAAGATGCAATTACAGGCGTTCATGAAAATTCCAGCTTCATTTCTGAAATATTCAGTTAATTATCGTCTTTCGAAGCGTTATTTTTGTATTTTTATATATACTCAGGTACCAAAAGTCATGGGATACCTCTCTAATATCGTGTTAGGCCTCCTTTAGCTTGGAGAAATGTAGCAACTCGAAGTGACATGGACTCAACTAGTCGGAGGATGTCTCCAGGAAAAATGTTCAGCCATGTTGTCTCGATAGCAGCCCATAATTGCGTGGTTTGGTAGGTGGTGGAATTAGGACACGAATGGCTCTTTCGATCATATCCCAGATATTATCCGCATGTCTGGCGATCTAGATGGCCAAACCTTGTGCTGGAATTGTTCAGAATGCTCCTCAAACTAATCACGAGTAATATGGGCCAGGTGACAAGAAGTTGCATCATCCTGGAACATCCCATCGTTATTGGGCTACGTGAAGCCTATGAACGGCTGCAAATCACCATCAAGTAGCTGAACATAGCAATTTCTTGTCAATGACCGATTCAGTTTGACCAGAGGACCCAATCCATGCCAAGTAAACATTTCCCACACCATTATGGAATCACCACCAGCTTGCACAGTGCCTTGTTAACAAGTTGGATCCATAGCCTCATGGAGTTTGCGCCACACCCGAACGCGACCATCAGCTCATACCAACTGGAAACGTGACTCATAAGACCACGCTGCCTTCTTCCAGTCATCTAGGGTCTATTGCTTGTGGACGCGAGCCCAGGTGATACGCTGAAGCCGATGATGTGCTGTGATTAAAGGCACTCGAGTCGGTCTTCTGCTACCATATCCTATCAACGCCAAATTTCGCTGCACACACCTCACACATACGCTTCTAGTGAGTCTCTCATTGAATGTGGTAATCAGTTGACGCAGTGTCGTTCGTCTGTTAGCATAGACGCTTCTGCTCAGTCGTCGCTGATCTCGATCATTCAGCAGACGTGGCCACTTATGGGAGGTAATGCCTTATGGGAGGTAATGCTATCCTTTATGGGAGGTAATGCCTTCCATGAGGTAACTCCCGATACACCCTTGACACTGTCGAGAGAAAAATCTTCAAAGACTCAACACCCGAAATGCTATGCGCCATGCGTTAAGCTCCATTAACTCCCGTCGGGTAGCCATTATCACGTTATTTAACGTTTCACAAGAAATTAAAGAGTCCAACAGACAACACTGACAACCATCTGACTCTTTATAGCCTTTTAATGCCATGCGAGCGATACATGTAAATTTGCATACTGCTATCACATGAATTTTGGCCCTTGAATATATATATATATATATATTATTTAAGTATCAGGAACCTTACTCCCTATTACAGTTTTAGTAAAATGCTTGTAAATGTTTTACAGTGTCCGCAAAACCTCCTCATTGTTACACACTTTTATTTAAACAACGTTCGCATTATGTATATATTGTTACGAACGTATCCTCTAGAATCGTGGGTGTATATGCAGGATACAAGAATGAGTCCGAATTTCTGGATGACCTACGTTTATTCACAAGCACAAAGTGAACAGGAACAATATGCAATCAAACAGCACTTAAATGCTCCACTAATTACACAAAATAAGCGATAACATTCTCAAATTACTGGCGAAACTAATTTCACAAAACAACAGCTACTATTCTCAAAACATTATTACAAAAGTCACAGTCCACTGTAGCTTGTATATTGTCATCTCGTTAAATGAACTACAACGGAGGGGCGAGTCTTTTTTATAGTCTCTCCATAGAAATTTCTGAAAATACCTATATCTCAATAATCGTTCTATCAGGAAGTTTCTGGAACATTCCGGAAGTCGCCAAAATTGGCGATAAATCGGCAAATCTGACAACCCTTCTTCTAACTGGGAAAAACTGGAGACACTGGGCTCACGTCATCTTCACGTCATGATGACGCCATGCACTGTATTTTCTTCGCCTGGCTATCGAGACAGACCAAAGAGGAGGCGCCAAACGTAACATTGCACGTTCGCAACAATATATATATATTATATATATATATATGTATATATATATATATATATATATATATATATATATATATATATATATATATATATTGTCTGAAAAACTAAGATAAACACAATTCTATAATTTCCGTTAAAGTTCCACATATATCTTATTCAAACTGAAAAGTTTTGATTTCATAAGTTATTTCCCTTTTTGTAACATTTTAAGTGATCGCACAGCATGTTACCCATAGTCAATGGATTCGATCTTTTACCAGTGGATTTTAATAAAAGTCCTCCTAGGAGTTTATGTCAAATCTTCCCTTCTCATTTTCGACGGGTGATTTAGATCGTAAATGTATTATTTAAGTAGCGGACGCATTTTTAATTATTTATAAACAGTGGATTTAGGACCTTATTTAAGACAGAGGCAACGTGGGGTATTTCGTTCTAGTAATAAATAGGAATAATATTTATTTTAAATTACGACGATGTTTATCCCGTAAATAATTTTCTTTTCACTTTGGCGACTTGACCACACTTTTAAATGACGCCAACTCGCGCAGATTCCAAGAAATGAAACATCCCCAAAACGCGGTAATTTATACCATAAAGAAAGTGGTTTCCTTCACCTTTACAGTAAAAAAAACTGATGTGGACTGCACATGACTTTCCCTGCAGACTTATATCCACGTTCTCTTTATTTTAATTAAATTTAATTCACTTTTAAATCAATTTTCGTTTTCATTTGGTAACTGGACTTATTTTCGGAGGTGGCGTAGAGAAAATACGAAAAAACTAAATTATCTCGAGAACGGCTAGTCCTACTGTAACAGGGTTGATCTTATTCCTTTCTTCATTAAAAATTACGTATAAAACAGTCACTTGTTGGATATATTTGAGAATACGTAGTTTTTTTTACTTTAGATTTTGACGATCTTTGCGGGCCAATTTGCAAAAAAAGGCAGGTTATTTTTTTCCGAATCGTACCAAAATCTAATCAGCACCAGAGTATGCTACAAGTAACTTATCTACCAAATTTTGCGAAATTTGGTCAATTAGTATTTTAGCTAGAGTGGATACATGAAATTTTTACTGGCCATTTCGCAAAAAAAAGGCGGGTTCTGTTTTTACGAATCCTACCAAACACTAATCAGCACTAGGGTTTCACCCAAGTGACTTACCTACCAAATTTTATGAAATTCGGCCCATTAGGTTTTTAGTTAGAGTGGATACATACATTGCACAGACAGACAGACACACACAGACGTCACGCTAAAAATAGTTTTTTCGTATTCTAGAGGTCTCGAAACGTGTAGATCCGACGAAAACTCGAGTTGTGATTTTCGGTATGATTCCAATACTTTCCTTATACATTACCGTGTATTGCAGGGAATGTAATTAGACAAAAACATATTTCTTGCTCATGAAATTTGGGATATTTTATTTTTGTGGGTTATTGAAAACGATAAAGTTGATGGAATATTTCTGCAAGTATTCAATTAACATGGTATTGTGTGAGGAATGTGGAAGACCCAGGCCGTCCGACTCATCCAAGGATTTGAGTAGCTGGTTGGACAACCGGGAAAGGAAGCTAGCAGGTGCCGACTTCCAAGGACAGCGACCGCTCTGGAGGTTTACCAAAAATCCAATTTTTTAAAATTTAAGAATAAATTCGTAAGACAGACAGTTTTACAGACGAGAAATACGGACATAACGAAGACAGGTACTGTAAACAGACACAAATATGGACACGAAACATTCAGAAAAACACCAAGGATAATAATAATGAGACATTGCACAACATGCTATAGATGATGAAGTAAATACAAAATGACATGGGAGGTTGATAATAAAAGAAGAAAGCGTTTTCAATTTAACAATAGTGTTATCAGTTGGCAATATGATGAGTGTATTTACAAATTAATATATACAAGTTTGTACAAACAAAAGCAGGAAAAGGGGAACAGCAGAGGAAACTTCATTGATCAGGAAAGTTAAAAGCAGTAAAGCCCGACGAACTTGTCAATTTACTTTATTGGAAATGTCTCTTGCAATGAGAACATAGTTCTTAAGGTAAAAAATCTGTTGTGGGCAACACATGACTTTCCTTATATAATGTAATGAATTTACTACTTTTACAGTAAAATAAATAGGTTTTTCTTATAGGTGATACTAATGTTCTTTCCAAGATATTGAATTTTCGACAATTAGTCGTCATTTCATTGATTTAGCGTCATTTTTATCCATTTGGCGAGATTTTCGTTAATTTGGCAACATTTCAAAAAGTCGCCAAGTTGGCGACATTCCGCCAAATTCGTCGCCAAAATCCCGCCAAGCATTATGGGCGAAGAAATAAGTATTCTTACAGCAGATAAATGACTATTGGCGTTCAAATACAAAAGTATTACTCAAAGTATCTTTTTTCATGAATGGAACGAGCTAGATCACCGAAAAAGATGTCATCCAATTTATCGCATGGTATTACATATGAAAAGTGAACATGTTTCTAAAGAGGAAATATTTTTTTAAATTTTATATGACTTTTTGATAATTTTTTTTAAAAATGTGCAATATCTCGAGAACGGTTCATGTTAGTGTTCTAAAATTTATGTCAATCGTTTTCTAATGTAAAATTACATAAGAAATGCCTATTTGCGTAACTTTATTAGTGGTTTTGAATTTTTGACGATTTTTTCAAAATTTCATTCGAAAATTTAGGGGGGTTCTGAACATTCGATTGCGTATAAAAACAATAGGCTTCCAGTGTTTGCGGATTGTGATTTTTGTACCAAATTTGGTTCGAGTCGGTCCATTTGTTCGTCAGTTATCGTCTCCACAGACTCACTGACACACACACATACTTTCACACACACACATACTTTCACACACACACATACTTTCACACACACACACACACACACACACATACATACAGACATCACTTCAAAAATGTTTGATTCGTGCTCAGGGCTGTTTGAAACGTGCTCTCCCGTCGAAAACTCGAATTCGAATTTTCGACCCCGTCACAATACTTTCCTTATACATTATGTATATAAGGAAAGTAAAAATGGATTGAGTGTTGCGGCTGACACTGGAAAAGCAAGCCGCTTGATTTCCAGGAGTAGGTTTAGAAAGATGAAATTTCTTAGTTAAGGGGCAAGAGAAAACAAAGTGATCTACGTCGGCAAAAGAGTTGCATAAGCAGTTCGACGATTTTTTATGTTTAAAATAGTATAAATAATCAAGAAAAGGACCATGACCAGTTAAAAAATCTGATGTGGGCAACACAGGACTTTCCTTATATAATGAAATGAATTTACTACTTTTACAGTAAAATAAATAGGTTTTTCTTCTAGTAGATACTAATATCCTTTCCAAGATATTGACTTTTCGACAATTAGTCGTCATTTTCATTGATTATCGTCATTTTTATCCATTTGGCGAGATTTTCGTTAATTTGGCAACATTTCAAAAAGTCGCCAAGTTGGCGACATTCCGCCAATTTTGGCGCCAAAATCTCGCCAAGCGTTATGGACAAAGAAATAAGTTATATATATATATATATATATATATATATATAACTTATTAGATATTGAATTTTCGACATATATTATATAACTATTATTATATATTTATATATTATATAACTTATTAGATATTGAATTTTCCACAATTAGTCGTCATTTTCATTGATTTAGCGTCATTTTTATCCATTTGGCGAGATTTTCGTTAATTTGGCAACATTTCAAAAGTCGCCAAGTTGGCGACATTCCGCCAATTTCGTCGCCAAAATCTCGCCAAGCGTTATGAACGAAGAAATAAGTTATTCTTACAGCAGATAAATTGGCGTTCAAATGCAAATGTATTACTCAAAGTATCTTTTTTCATGAATGGAACGAGCTAGATCCACGAGAATGATGTCACCCAATTTATCGCATGATATTATATATGAAAAGTGAACATGTTTCTCAATAGGAAATATTTTTTTTCTATTTTATTTGACTTTTTGATAATTTTTTTGAAAAATGTGCAATATCTCGAGAACGGTTCATGTTAGCGTTCTAAAATTTATGTCAATCGTTTTCTAATGAAAAATTACATAAGGAATGTCTATTTACGTAACTTTATTATTGGTTTTGATTTTTTGACGATTTTTTCAAAATTTCGTTCGAAAATTTAGGGGGGTTCTGAACATTCGATTGCGTATAAAAACAATAGGCTTTCAGTGTTTACAGATTGTGATTTTTGTACCAAATTTGGATCGAATCGGTCCATTCGTTCGTCAGTTATCGTCTCCACAGACCCACTGACACACACACACACACACACGCACACACATACACACACACATACTTTCACACACACACACACACACACACACACACAGACATCACTTCAAAAATGTTTGATTCGTGATCAGGGATGCTTGAAACGTGCTCTCCCGTCGAAAACTCGAATTCGAATTTTCGACCCCGTCACAATACTTTCCTTATGCATTATGTATATAAGGAAAGTAAAAATAGATTAAGTATTTATTATGAATTTGGGTATTTACGTTAACTTTGGGGAGATAATTTAGAATTCTGGCTGGGTCATGAGTCCTAGGGGAGATATATTCATTAAGATACTTTTGCCAGTTTTGAAGTAAGAGATTTTTGCAAAAACTAGTTAAACGAGAATAGGGGAGAGGAACTGATAAAGGGGAACCGGAGGAGGATGCTTCTTTAGCGTGGAAGTCCGCGACTTCATTTCCCAGAATGTCAGCATGGGCCTTGACCCAAATAAGATTAAAAAGGGGTTTAGAGCGGGAAGCAGAGATGGTATTGTGTGTAATACAACTCATTTCCATGAATCACTAATGAAAAAAACAGAACTAGTTGAAGTTTATGTCATTAATTTAAATACTATTATTTTTAATTACTGATTTAGGTCTATAGGACACTTCCTGCATCAGATTTTTTAAATTTATCCATTTAAATCGTTGTTTCAACCAAAAGCTGTAGTTTAATGGCACCCCTCATACCAGAATTCTTTTTTATCGAATTTTACAAGAAAAAATTTATATTGTGGGTTCATATTATTACAACTATAGCGTGTTACCCTTCACTTTAAGGGGCTTAATATTTCGATTGATACTATATTTGATAAAATCCCCTCCCTCCCCGGGGGATATTTTGAAAAAATCTACGTTGAAAAAATTTTTGTTGAAAAATACTTGGCAATATACCGGTGGGGGGGGGGGATAACTCCCGCCTCCCCAAGGGGGTTAGAGACGTTTCGATCAAAAAATTGTATTGCGGATATTCACAATGATTGAAACTAAAGTTTCGTGATACATAAATAAGCCCTTTTATGCATGATTATGTCAAATTTTATCCTATGCTGCCATGTCAAAAATTATAAAATTTCGAATATATTTCGAAGTTTTCACTCGAATTAAAGAAAAATTCTTTCTAGTACTAGATTCTTTGATAACATAGCCGGATATAAACTTTCGGGGGAAATCTTTTAATATTAGTGGCTGCTATCGCTTACACAAGAAATCGACCACAGACATCAGACAGATAGACAAAAGGACGGACATCACTCTAAAAATAGTCAAAACGTGTTCCAGAGGTCTTAGTATATATATATATATATATATATATATATATTAGCATCAAAATCTCGAATCGAAAACAATACTTTCTCAATACTACGTATGCAAACTTAAAAATATAAAAAAACGAATTAAAAATTGTGGACTGATAAACATTCCAAAGTTTTGTAGAAAATGAATCATTTAATGTAAACCCTCGACATAATAAAATTTCATCAATATCGGGAGTCATGTCTTTTAAATGTTAGTGATATATTTTTTTTTAAATTTCAAAATTTAATTATTTAAATTTTAATAAAAAAATCTGATGTGGGCAGCACATGACTTTCTTTATAGAATTCAATGCATTTACTACTTTTACAGTAAAAGAAAATAGGTTATTCTTATAGTGGATACTTATATTCTTTCCAAGAATATTGACATTTCGTCAATGAGTCGTCATTTTCATTGATTTAGCGTCATTTTTATCCATTTGGTGAGATTTTCGTTAATTTAGCAACATTTAAAAAGTCGCCAAGTTGGCGACATTCCGTCAAAATTGTCGCCAAAATCTCGCCAAGCGTTATGGACGGTGAAATAAGTTAATTTTATAGCAGATTGCCGTTCAAATACAAAAATATTACTCAAAGTACCTGTTCTTGTGAATGGAACGAGCTAGATCCACGCGAATAATGTCACCAAATTTATCGCATGATATTACATATAAAAAGAGTGAACATGTTTCTCAAAAGTTAATATTTTTTTAATTTATGGAATTTTTTTTATAAATATTTATTTGAAAAATATGCAATATCTCGAGAACGGTTCATGCTAGCGTTCTAAAGTTTATGTCAATCGTTTTCTACAGAAAAATTACATAAGAAATGTCTATTTGCGTAATTTTATTGAAGGTTTTGATTTTTTAATGGGTTTTTCAAAATTTCATTTGAAAGTTTAGGGGGGGGGAGGGGGGTTCTGAATATTCGATTGTATTTAAAAACAATAGACTTCCAGTATTTAGGAATTGTAATTTTTGTACCAAATTTCATTCGAATCGCTCAATTTATTCGTGAGATATCGTCTCCACAGACTCACTCACACTCACACACACACACACACGCACGCACGCACACACAGACATCACTTCAAAAGTGTTCTATTCGTGATCAGGGATGCTTGAAACGTGCTCTCCCGTCGAAAACTCGAATTTGAATTTTCGATCCTGTCACAATACTTCACAAAGTAATGAATAAAATGATATGCGTAATGTTCTAAACGTAACTAGACTTGAAATGTCTTCTTTTATTATTTGATAATTTCATGTCGAAATAATTTCATATCACACAAAAAAAGCAGGTCACACATTTTTAAAACGGAAAAATTTTATTCAAAACTCAAAATTATGCCCCAGTCAAAGACAATACCAAAAACATCCTTTTAGAATCGCCTAACTTAAGCTCCAATGTGAAGAAAATTCTTTTTATACAATACATTTATAAAAGAGCTTTTGAAGATGAAACCCTGTGTTGTTCCATTTTACAGCTTTACCACTGCACTTTTGTTTCAGAAATATTTTTATCCCGTAAACTGGCGAGAAATAGTATTAGAAACGATATATGGACCTATTCTTTATAATTTGCAAAAAGTTCTTTTCAGGGCGTTATTTCCGAAAATTTCACACCGATGTCTTAAATTTATAAAGACAGGAGACACAAATAAATATGTTTTCTTGATACTGTTACAAATGCCTAAAATATCTTTCACGGTATTAAGTCTCCTTGTTAAAGGTAACCACTGTTATTAATTGAAGGTCTCTGTTGCTTCATCTTGGCGACGGATTTGATGACTTTGATTGATTACTTTGATGACAAATTTGAGGAAAGTGTCGCCAACTGGCGAGTTTCGAAAAAAAAAAAAATCTGGGCTAAATATCATAGTTCTTGAAATTTCCGAAACTCGCCAGTTGGCGACTTTTTACCAAATTAGTCTCTAAGGACGCCAAATTTTTCGCCAAGGAAGACCAAATTTCAAGAGATCTGTTTTTAGAGACAACTGGTTACGTTTATTTTGAAAGTTGCTGCCGTTAAACTGGTAAAAGTGAATTAATATACGTCAGTGTTTTGAGCATATAATCGTCTGTTCAGCGAATTAATTGAGCTGTTTTAAAGCTGAATATTTATTAACTGTATTTTGCTCCTGTTACACTTATTTCTGCTTTAGAATAAAGTGTTAGTTATCCAAAAAATGTTTATCATAACTTTTTATTATCATGCCGTCCAATTAATTTTTATTTAATAATCTTGTATAATAAAATAAGATGTTTGTGCATTCTGTAGAGGAAAATTTAAGATTCGGACAGCCGCAAAATTCGTTACAGAGTTAGCTGAACACCCGATACAACAGACCTCGTTGAGTTGGTTTTTTTAAAATTCGAATTAGCTTAAACGTGACGAAATTTTAAAATTAAAAATCAATATTTTCCACCATTTCGTGTAATCAAATCTATTCTGTTCCGCAGCAGACGATATTCAAAACCAGGGGTTTTGATTAAATCGCAGACATTTCGTCTGGACGGTCAAACAGCTGATTGCAAACTAAGTGGATTTAATTTATGTGTTATCTAACTTTGAAAATTATAAAGATTTCGTAACAATTTTTTTTTAATTTGGTATTATATTATCATTATGAGTATTGTGCAAAAATTTGACTTAAACAGGATGAAAAACCTCTGAGATAGCAATAATGTTTTCAATTTTACTTTGTGGGGGTAAAGGAACATTTTTCTTTATTGCAACATCAAATATTTTTATCGTATCTTTTGCCAACGATTGGCGATCCAACGCTTATTTAGGGCGTAACAAATGAGCTCAGTTAGGAAGTATTAAAAGAGCTTATTTAGGTTTCATTAAAGGAACTTATGTAGGATGCATTACGCCTACGTTGTATAGTTGTCATGGATACACATGGTAAAAATAAATCGGAGAATGATATTAGTTCATGTAGTAGTTAGTAGATGATTTGGAAATTGAGTTTTGTTATCTGAAGAATCTGTATTATTTTAGTCGTGAGTACTTACTCAGGAACCGGTCAACGTTCTTTTTAGTTTGTTATAAAATATGTAAGTATCAATATATAACAATCGATATTATGCGTTGAAAAACCTCCTGAACCAAACATAATTTCCGTCCAGTACAACCTTTTACAATAAGCAGTCTAATTGCGGACCTTTAATGTTAATTTGTCAAAATATATACTTAATTTAAATAATTTTTCAAAATTTTCAGTTGAAAGCTTCTTTTTTATATTTTGCTGACTCTCCACGGAAGTACTGCAATAAAAATACTCCTAAAATTGGAATTAGGGGAACGTGGAATAAATATTAAAGAAACTGAATTTTGGAAAAATAATATATAATAATTGCAAAAATACAATGTGTGCATTGTTCAAACATCACGTATAAAATTTAATTAAATTCCGCAGCTAAGTTTCAAAAATTCCAAACTGAATATTCTTAAAATTTCAAATCTTCATTTTTAAAATTCAAATCAAACGAACAAAATGGCAAACAAACCGTCTAAAACAAAACCAGATTGACATATTTAATTGAAATATTTGCGCATTTTTTTAACAATTGTAATAGCATATATTCTTTAAAACTCAAAACAGCTTGCAATATTTAAAAGCATGTTCTCTTCAAAGAAAATCCCCTTTCTCGGCATAAACACCTTTTTACGACCGTCATTCTCAAGCTCCGGCGTGGAGAAAATGCATTTTACATTTATAAAACAGCTTTTGAAGTCAGGAACGCTTTGTTCCCATTTTAGAGCTTTAAAATTGCGCGTGTATTTTGGAGTGTGAAATTTATTATTTTCAGATATACCGGCGTCCTGTAAAAAGGCGCGGGATGGTATTCAAAACGATATTTCCTCTTGCTTCTAATGTTTAAGCGAGCTCTTTTCGTAACGCGCTAATTAACTGAAATGTTTCTCATGTCAGAATCGATTTTTAGTAGCTTTTTACTTTCTCTGCAATATATGGTAATGTATAGGGAAAATATTGGAATCATGCCGAAAATCGCAACTCGAGTTTTCGACGGATCTTCACGTTTCCAGACCTCTAGAATACGAAAAAACTATTTTTAGCGTGACGTCTGTGTGTGTGTCTGTCTGTGCAGATTTTGTATCCACTCTAATTCAAAAACTAATTAACCGAATTTCATAAAATTTGGTAGGTAAGTCACTTGTGGGGGAGTGTGGTGCTGATTAGTTTTGGGTACGATTTGGGATAAAAGAACCCGCCTTTTTATTGCAAAATGGCCCGCAAAAGCATGTATCCACTCTAGCTGAAAAACTAATGGACCGAAATTCACAAAATTCGGTAGATACGTCGCTTGTGGATTACCATGGTGCTGATTAGA
Source organism: Amaurobius ferox (assembly GCA_951213105.1). NCBI lineage: Eukaryota > Metazoa > Arthropoda > Arachnida > Araneae > Amaurobiidae > Amaurobius > Amaurobius ferox. The sequence continues at coordinate 84,012,054 of OX578143.1, forward strand.
TTTTGGTAAGATTCGAAAAAAAAAATAACCTGCCTTTTTTTGCAAAATGGCCCGCAAAAATTGCCGAAATCTAAAATAAAAAACTACGTATGCTCAAATATATCCAATAAATTCTTGTTTTATACGTAATTTTTAACGAAGAAAAGAATAAAATCAATCCCATTACATTAGAATTAGCCGTTCTCGAGATATTTTAGTTTTTTCGTATTTTCTCTACGCCACCTTTGAAAATAAGTCCAGTTACCAAATGAGAACGAAAATTGAATTAAAAGTGAATTAAATTTATTTAAAATAAAGAGAACGTGGAAATAAATCTGCAGGGAAAGTCATGTGCTGCCCACATTAGATTTTTATTTTATTTTCAAATTTTTACATGAAAATTTTTGTAAAATCGGTATCAAGGGTCCAAATGATTACAATTATAGCGTATTACCCTCCACTTTAAAAGGCTATGACGTCACAAAATAAAAATTGTATCACTGCTATTTTTCACAACAATGATTGAAACTATTGAGTCTCTGGATCATTGAGCCATAAACAAACCCTTTTATGCATGATTGCCAAACTTTGTCCTGTGCTACCATGTTAGAACAATATAAAATACTGTGTACCCAAGAATATTGTGTACCCAAGAAATTGTGTACCCAATTATGTAAAGCTATTGTGTGCCCAAGAAATCGACCACAGTCATTAGACAGACATCACTCCAAAAATATTCAAAACGTGTTCAGGAGGTCTTAAAACATATACTGGCATCAAAATCGGGAAATCAAAAATGTTCGTGAAAAAAAACAATACTTTCTCAATACTACGTATGAGAAATTAAAAATCAAAACTTAACTGCTAGGAGATGTGAAATTATAATATGCTTTAATTAGTATATTAGTATATTATATTGTAATTACATTAGTTTTGTAATTATATTTTAATTATATTAGTTCTATAATTATATTATAATTACAGAAATATAATTATTCAGTATAAATGATCTGCAGTTATTGTTTTAATCTGTCAAAAGTTGACACATTAAAACTCGAAGAAATAATTGTCCTCTTCAACAGTGCAAGAGAATCAATAAATACAAAATAATTCTTTTAGTCTTCGGATTTGTTGGTTCTTTGCAATAACGAAGGGAATCTAGCATATCCTTGAAACAGATGTATGCTGCATTACTTGTGTTAATTGGGCTTATACAGGGTGTACCAAAAACATCGACTTCGGCTTTTATTCCTTAAATATTGATCTTAGACAAATATAATAAATTACAAAGTTGCGTAAAAAAAGTACAGATTTTATGAAATCGATTAAAATTTTCAAGGGAATTAAATTTTTAGAAATATAAAATTTATATTTTTATACAGCCCTCGTACAAAAACATTTCCAATGAGTAAAATGTGCTTCATACACTAATAGAGTGATGTACAACATTTCAGCATTTTTATCATAAAAAGTCTCAGAGACATGAAACGGCAAAAATACTGACTTAAACCACTTTTCGATGCATCGACATGGGGTTCTCAGAGGGGAATAATCATGTCGACAGATCGCGTTTCAGGGGTCATATACAAATTACGAAAGAAAACAATGATTACATAAATAAATAATAATTTTGCTATTTATTGGTACAAAAGTATCTACACTGTGTAGAAATATTAACTTTGCACAAAGATTACAAAGCTTATTCAAAATGTTTTCCATCCATGCCAAAATCCATTAAAGAAAAGAGGCAGATATTATTTGCCTTTGATGTATTTCTGCGTTGTGTCATTTGAACTTTTGCTGTAAACATTTACATTTTAATTTGTGATTAATCCATCACCAACTTTGTTTAAACATATCTATCTGACTTTTTATGACAGAATGCTGAAATTTTGTACATCACCTTATTAGTGTATAGGGTACATTGTACTCATTGGAAATGCTTTTGTACGGGGGCCGTATAAAAATGTAAATTTTGTATTTTTTCAAATTTAATCCCCAGAAAATTTTTATCGATTTCACAAAATTATATACCTTTTTTTACGCAACAATATTTAAGGAATAAAAGCCGAGGTCAATGTTTTTGGGACACCCTGTATAGTTCTCCTTACACAGAGAAAATATTTGTCTTCACACCAATCTGAAAAATGCCTCGAAGATGATCTCGAATCAATTGTGTAGACAAGGACTTTGAGTTGTTAAAGATAAACAAGAAAGATCAATCATGCATAAAGCATTGATTATGAAACACTTTCAAATTGAAATGCAATTTTATTTAAACATCTCTAAAATGCGATACATTTAGCACTCATATATTTTAAATTATCACAGTACTACAATAATTTATTATATCTGAAAACTTCAAATTTCATAGAAAAAAAAAACTTTATTCAAATGACGTCATCAAAATATAAATTGTCTGACTCTCTATGTAAAAGCAATGAATATTTCATTTATATCACTTTTATTCCAGACTCCAGATAGCTAAATAATTTTGCGTGAAAAAAAATTCAGCAATTCGTATACAACTCATCTTACCGTCACTTGTTTACAATATGCATCCATTAAAATTAGGCTTCGTTGTAGACATAATAAAAGTGTGATGATCATGTAAACTCAAAAATATTGTAATTGCGTTAGCACAGAATACAGATGAGCAGAAAATACGCAAAAATAAAGCGATTTTAGGACGAATGCAACACTAATTGTAAATGTAAATGGACTTTATAAATCACGATTTTTATACTGGGAAAAAAAGATGGATGCCGTATTTTATTTTGAAGTGGGGCCCGTGATCTCTTCATATAATATGGGTGCAATTATTATTTTAATTTTTATTTAAAAAACTACCGAACATATTTTGCCGAATTTTTTTTATATATTTTATGGGTTCATTTGAATATTTCCTAACAATTTCGAAGCAATTTGTGAATTTTAACTTCTCTTAAAAAATGTTTGAAATATTAGGTCCCATAAGGTTCAATGTATTTCATTTTTTCAACACGGGTTCAATCCAAAACTAATTGGGGGGATATTATTCATTTACATTCCCATATGTCCCATAGACCATATCAACAACATACTAAAATTTCATTTTGATAAAGTCATTCTTACGGCAGTTATGGCGTGAACGGACAGACAAACAGACGGACAGAATGATGTAAGTCACAAACACTTTTCAACTATGTTTGAAAGTGTTCAAAATTGGAAAAGCATTGCTTCAAGGCAACTGGTTTGGAAGTATCTTCTGAGGAAAACCAAGTACAACAGTGCTCTGTCAAGCCATTCATGATGATGAGCAACCTAAATCTAGACAATTTAATGGTAAATTGTTGTAAACAATTTTAACCATATCCAATTCTTTAACTTTTCCTGATGAAAAATGCGTTATTTTATTTTCTCCTCTCTCCCAAACCCCTAAAAAAAAACGCACTAAAAACATTTCTAAAACGAAAATTTACAAAAAAATAAAAAAAAAACCCTGTATTAGTAATAAATTTGAAAAAAAAGTTGTGCAAAAATTATAAATTGCAAAATACCAAAATTTTTACAGAATATCTTTACATACTACAGAAGGTCGTTCGCACTTTATGGAAACGATTTTGTATTTATGTTTCTCGTTAGCATTTTGAGATAAAGCTTTGGTATTTTCAATATAATCGTCTGCTACTGTTTTGTTTTGATTGGAATGTAAAATAAAAGATTTATTTTGAAAATGGCTCCTGAAATTGATAGATGGCTCGAAGGTAACGTAAATGCGCTTTCCGAGGAAAAATATTCGCATCAACAAATTGTAAAGCGGTGTAAAAATCGAGGTTATTGCACTTCAAAGAAAGGTATCTTTAATATATTACATTTGAAAGGGAAAAAGCGTCTAGCTGAAAGCAAAAATGAAGGAATGGCTGCAAAATCGCATTCTAAAACTGTTCGAACGCGGGTAAATATCAAGAAAGTAAAGTTCCTGATCTTAAAAGAAAATCCACAGACTCAAAGATCCATTGCATCGAAATTTGGAATGTCTTCTGGCACTGTAAGTAAAATCATTAATAAAGATTTGGAGTTAAAAAAGGTGTTTAAATCTAAAGTTCATCTGCTTTTGCCAACGCATATTGAGGAAAGAAAAACAAATTGTAGAAAATTATATGAAAAACGTCTAGCTGCTGATAAATGAAAATTTGTGGTAACACTCGATGAGGCATAGGTGTATTTAAGTGACTGTAATAAAAAGGAGCAATTTTCTATTGTTCAACTGACGAAAATGACCATTCGGAATGGCTTCGTCAATATACAGAGAAGTTCCCAAAGGGATTCATGATAAGTGCAGGATTTTGTTACAACGGTAAATTAAAACTAAAAAAAGTCTCAAGTAAAGCTGAAATTAATTCATTCTACTATCAGCAGAATATTTTAAAACCAATTTTTGAAGAAGAAATTCCAGTCTTATATGAAAAGGACATTAGTAAAGTTGAGCTTCATATGGACAAAGCCTCTAGTCACATGTCTAAGTCAACTGCCTCGTATTTAGCAAAGAAAGAATCAGAAACAGGAATAAAATGTATCCCATTTAAAGAAATATCTGTAAAATCACCTGACGCTTCTCCTATGAACTTTTGCACTTTCGGTTTGTTAAAACGAACCTTAGAAAATCGGCATCCAAGAACACTGAACGGACTTTGGAAAACGACCCAAGAGGAGTGGGATAAAATTGACATGACGGTGCTAAGAAAAAGTTTACTTTCATGGAAAATTCGAGCTAGAGCTATAGTCAAGAATCAAGGCTATCAGATAGAAGCAAATTGAAGTAAGAAATATGCCCATTATGCATAAAAATTATTAATTATCAAAATCGTTTCCATAAAGTGCAAACGACCTTCTGTAATTGTCGAAACTCTAAAAAAATTTCAGTAATTTCCGCCGCTATATTTGAGACTGCTATGCTACAGTTTAAACATTTTTCAAACGCAATTTTTTAATGTATAATAAAAACAACAAATTGGTAAACAAAATATACTTACTAGCAAAACTACTTGACATGCCTTGTTAAAATACTTTTGACTTTTAACATAGGAACAAATGCAAACCATATTCTTTAAAACAAAAACTGCATGAAATACTCAAAATTATATTATTTTCAAAGAGAATCATTTTTGCAGACACAGCCTTTTATAATCGATTTCATCAAGTTCCAGCGTGGAGAAAATGTATTTTACATTTATAAAGCAGTTTTTTTAAGTCAAAATACGCTTTGTTCTTATTTTAGGGCACTAAATATTTTCTTTGTTCTTATTTTAGGGCAATATATGGTAATGCATAGGGAAAGTATTGGAATCGTGTCGAAAATAGCAACATGAGTTTTCGACGGATCTGCACGTTTTGGGGCCTCTAGAACATTTTAACTTGACGTCTGTGTGTGTGTGTCTGTGCAATGAATGTAATATCCACTCTAACTGAAAAATCAATTGACCAAGTTTCATAAAATGTTAAAGGTAAGTTACTTGTGGAGGATCCTGGTGTTGGTTAGATTTTGGTACGATTCGGTATAAAAGAACCTGCCTGTTTTTTTGCGAAATGGCCCTCAAAACTCATAAGTATCCACTCCAGATGAAAAAACTAAATTAGCAAATTTCACAAAATTTGCTAGATAAGTCACTTGTAGATTAATTACTCTGGTACTGATTACATTCTGGTACGATTCAGGAAATATAATCTGCCCCTTTTTTTGCGAAATGACCTGCAACAATCGTCAGCCGATCCGGTGGTCGAGCGGTCAGGGGCATGCGTTTCCGTCTGATCGCTGGATTGCCGGATTGTGAGTTCGAATTCCGCCAGTGGGCATGGATGTTATGTAGTCGAGGCAAAGTCAGCCTTCTACCCTTTGGGAGCCTCAATAAAAGTGAAGCTGCATATTCTCCCCTTCGCCATGGAACCAGGGGTCCAGTGGACGTAATGATAGGCGCTCCTCACCACGAGGGATAAGTCACAATTTAGGCAGGTCAACTGTTACAAATCTTCTTTGTTTTAATTCGTATGTAATTGATGCCATTGATGCTGGGGGTCAATTAGATGTTGTTTACACGGATTTTGCGAAGGCTTTTGATTCGGTTGATCACGGTATTCTGATACATAAATTGAATAGTATTGGGTTCTGTCCTAATTTGGTTATGTTGTTGAAGTCATATATGGGTTCTAGGTTTTCATGTGTAAATTTTGGTTCGTCATCGAGTAGGAGCTTTTCGGCTACATCTGGTGTGCCCCAGGGCTCTATTCTTGGTCCCCTGTTGTTTATTATCTTTATTAATGATCTTGCTGATTGTTTTGGAAATTGCCTTTTTTATGCGGACGATCTGAAGATTTTGTGTCCTATTTTTGATGCTGTTTCGTGTAATAATATTCAGTCGGAGCTGCTTGTCCTTTCTGATTGGTGTGGCAAAAATCGTTTGCATCTCAATATCAGTAAATGTAGTGTGGTGTCGTTTACTCGTAAAAAAGTGCCTATTTTATTTTCGTACGCTATTAGCAACTCTGTTTTGACTAGAAGGTTTTCTATTGCTGATCTTGGGTTTACGTATACATCTGATTTTTCGTTTTCCACACATGTCTCCAATATTTGTGCTAAATCATACAGAAATCTAGGCTACGCATGATTTTGTAAATGAGGATTCCAGAATAGTTCTTTTCAATGCCTTGGCCAGGTCTGGGCTGGAGTATGCGTCTGTGGTTTGGAGGCCTTTTCAGGCCGTTCACTCTAGAAGGATTGAGGTCATCCAGAATAGTTTCTTGAGATATCTTTATTTTAGGAAAACTGGCATTAGTTGTTATGCATTGTCTTCTGCTTTTTTGCGTGGTTTGTTTGGTGTTGTAAGCTTACAGAGAAGAAGGGATTTTATTCTGTGTTCTTTTTTCAGGGGTTTGTTTCGTGGCCGGGTTGACTGCTCCCATGTCTTGGGTGGTATTGGTTTTCATGTCCCACAGTATAGAACTAGAAGCTTGAATTTATTTGCCATTAGGAAGTTTGGGTCGAGTATTGGCAATAATTGTGCCATAAATTGCTTTTCTAAATTATATAATGGTTTCCCTGATTATCTTGATATTTTTTATTCTTCTGAGAAGGATTTTAAAGAGCATTTGTTGTGAACATCTTGTGTTTTATTACATGTATTCTTGTGAAGTGTTTTTTAATTTTAATGTTTTAACTTTTTAATGTATTTTAACTTTTTTTAATGTATGTCATGGTATTTTGAATGTAGTTTTGCTCCTGCATGCTGTAACTGGGACTACGTCCTGTTGCTTGCAGTCTTTGTAATAAATAAATAAACAACACAATCGTCAAAAAATAAAATTAAAGACTACATATGCTCAAATGTATCGATTAAATGCTTGTTTTATACATAATGATTGACGATGAAAATAATAAGACCAACCCCATTACCCTACCCTAGGATTAGCCTTTTTCGATATATATATATATATATATATATATATATATATATATATATATATATATATATATGTATATATATATATATATATATCTTTATCATGACTATATATATATCTTTATCATGACTATCTTTATCATGACTATATATCATCCAATCATGTTGCTTTTAATGTCAAAAATTTTCCTATGCTCTTGCACTTTGTGTTATACAACAATTATATTATCCAAGGTAATAACATTTATTTACAAACATCTGGTGTACCACAAGGTGGCTGTAGTAGTAGTATACTCGCTAACTTATATCTTTATTATCATGAATGTCATTTTAACTCTAATTCATATATTATATATAGATATGTTGACGACTTAATTTGTATTATCATTGATAATTCCTATCCCATTAATATTGATTTTTACCCGTCTAACCTAGAATTAATTCCTAATGAGCCTTGCGTTAGTCAAACTGTTAATTTTTTAGACCTAAAATTAGATACCCTCAATAATCATGTTATCACCAATCTATATGATAAAAAAGATTCTTACAACTTCTCTATCATAAAGCTGCTATCATATCAATCTTGTAATTCTATTCAATTGTTTAGAAACATCATTTTAAACCAGCTATTTCGAATACATCGTCTTACTGATCCTCAGTTTCACTTTCTACACATCAATAAACTTAAACGCATTTGTCAAAATTACCAATATCCGGAAGTATTTGTAAATAATATTATTAATAATTTCAAATATAACACGTAATAATTTTACACATGCATTATTTATCTTTGATTGGTTAACTCTTTTTTGAAAATTCACCCTTTCTTATCACCTCACTTACCACTTGGCCTGAGTCTAATACTGTTTACTATTTTCGAATGACTATTTTCCTCTTGTCCTGAGTCCTATACTGATTACTATTTTTGAAAGTCTCCATACATATTATGAATCGTTCAATTGTATTCATTTCGGTGCCCACTCGCATTGACGAAGTGAGGTGAAATGCTCAGTCACTAGTTTATCTTACACGTGGTGGTGCTATGCCTGTTTTTTCCCATTTCTGTACAAGGAGGTATTGTTTTTCAGAATTGTATAATTCAATTTATTTACTCCTTCCACTAGCCAGTAGACAGTTCCAATGGTGTTTATAGTTAAATACTATCGCCATTGTCAGAAACTGGCTATTATATCGGTTTTAATTCGAATTGTATGGCTGTCCTGATGAGAATGCAATTTCGAACTAACCGCCATTTTTTGTGTAGTTTCAATTGCTTGTTCTCTATTCTTAATCTCTTATCCTGAGCTGTTTATTATTGCATATTCTCATATTGCCGAGTTTTATTTTTATTTACCTTTATATACTTTAATTGTGATTTTTGAATCCTATTATTCTTCTCATCCCCCTTTCCATTATAGTGATATGTTACCTTCTATCCTTATCCTTAGTCTTGGCCTATAGTTACTCATTTGTAACAGATATGCTAGAGATGGGTTTTTTTGTACATACAGTAGTTTATGCATAATTTTCGATTAAAATCCTTCAATTTTTTTATATATATATATATATATATATATATTTCGCTTTTGCTAGGCCGCTTTTGAAAATTCTTCCAGTTACTAAATGAAAACGAAAATTGAATTAAAAGTGAAAATTTAATGTAATTTCAAATAATTATGGTTCTTATTTTGTGGAATTAAACTCAATTTAATGAATTATTAAAGAAATAAAGATAAAATTAATTTGAGCCTGTAGTGAAAGTCATGTGCTGCCCACATCAGATATATTACTTTCCCCGCGATACATGGTAATGTATAGAGAAAGTATTGAAATCATTTCGAAAATCGGAACACGACTTTTTGACGGATTTACACATTTTGGGATCTCTAGAGCATGAAAAACCTATTTTTACTTTCCCTGCAATACATGGTAATGTATAGGGAAAGTATTGGAATCATGCCGAAAATCACAACTCGAGTTTTCGACGGATCTACACGTTTCAAGACCTCTAGAATACGAAAAAACCATTTTTAGCGTGACGTCTGTGCGTGTGTCTGTGTGTCTGTCTGTCTGTCTGTCTGTCTGTCTGTCTGTCTGTGTGTCTGTCTGTGTGTCTGTCTGTCTGTCTGTGCAGATTTTGTATCCACTGTAACTAAAAAACTAATCGACCGAATTTCACAAAATTTGGTAGGTAAGTCACTTGTGGGCGGGGCTAGGGCTGATTAGTTTTGGGTACGATTCGGAATAAAAGAACCCGCCTTTTTTTGCGAAATGGCCCGCAAAAGCTTGTATCCACTCTAGCTGAAAAACTAATGAACCGAATTTCACAAAATTCGGTAGATGACTCACGTATAGGTCACTCTGGTGCTGATTAGATTTTGGTACGATTCGGAAAAAAATAACCTGCCTTTTTTTGCAAAACGGCGACGAAAAGAATAAGACCAACCCCATTACACTAGGACTAGCCGTTCTCGAGATATTTTAGTTTTTCGTACTTTCCCTACGCCACCTTTGAAAATAAGCCCGGTTACCGAATGAGAACGAAAATTGAATTAAAAGTGAATTACATTTAATAGAAATAAATAGAACGTGGATATAAGTTTGCAGGGAAAGTCATGTGCTGACCACATCAGATTTTTACTTTCCATGCAATACATGGTAATGTATAGGGAAAGTATTGGAATCATGCCGAAAATCACAACTCGAGTTTTCGACGGATCTACACGTTTCGAGACCTCTAGAATACAAAAATATCATTTTTAACGTGACGTCTGTCTGTGTGTCTGTCTGTGCAATGTATGTATCCACTCTAAATCAAAACCTAATGGACCGAATTTCATAAAATTTGGTAGGTAAGTCACTTGGGTATGACCCTGGTGCTGATTAGTTTTTTGTACTATTCGTAAAAACAGAACCCGCTTTTTTTGCGAAATGGCCCGTAAAAATTTCATGTATCCACTCTAGCTAAAATACTAATTGACCAAATTTCACAAAATTTGGTAGATAAGTTCTTGTACGATACTTTAGTGCTGATTAGATTTTGGTTTTAATCGGAAAAGATCAACCTGCCTTTTTTTACGAAATGGCCCGCAAAAATGTCATGTATCTACTCTAACTATAATATTAATTGACCAAATTTCACAAAATTTGATAAATAAGTTAGTTACTTGTGGGATAGTCTGGTGCTGATTAGATTTTGGTATTATTCGGAAAAGAACAACCTGCCTGTTTTTACGAAATGACCCTCAAAAATCGCAAAATCTGAAAAAAGCTACGTATGTTCATATATATCAATTAAATGCTTGTTTTATGTGTAATTTTTGTTGAGGAAAATAATAAGAACAACTCTAGTACTGTAGGACTAACCATTCTCGAGATATTTGAGATTTTTCGCATTTAGTTATGCCACTTTTAAAAAAATGTCTAATTACCAAATAAAAACAGAAATTGAACTAAAAATGTAAATTTAGTGTTATTTTGTGCAATTAAACTCAATTTAATGAATTATTAAAGAAAAATAAATATGAATTGGAGTCTGCAGCGAAAGTCACGTGCTGCCCACATCAAATTTTTACTTTCCCTGCAATACATGGTAATGTATAGGGAAAGTATTGGAATCATACCGAAAATCGCAACTTTCGAAAATGGCAACTCGCGAGTTTTCGACGGATCTACACGTTTCGAGACCTCTAGAATACGAAAAAGCTATTTTTAGCGTGACGTCTGTGTGTGTGTCTCTCTGTCTGTCTGTGCTGATTTTGTATCCACTCTAACTAAAAAACTAATTGACCGAATTTCATAAAATTTGGTATGTAAGTCACTTGTGGGAGAATCTGATGCTGACTAGTTTTAGATACGATTCGGGATAAAAGAACCCGCATTTTTTGCGAAATGGTCCGCAAAAGCCTGTATCCACTCTAGCTGAAAAACTAATGTACCGAATTTCACAAAATTCGGTAAATAAGTCGCTTGTAGGTCACCCTGGTTATGATTAGATTTTGGTATGATTCAGAAAAAAATAACCTGCCTTTTTTTGCAAAATGGCCCGCAAAAATCGTCAAAATCTAAAATAAAAAACTACGTATGCCAAATATATCCATTAAAATTTAGTTTTATACGTAATTTTTAACGAAAAAAAGAATAAGACCAACACCATTACACTAGGTCTAGTCGTTCTCGAGATATTTTAGTTTCTTCGTATGTTCTCTACGCCATCTTTGAAGATAAGTCCAGTTACCGAATGAGAACGAAAATTGAATTATAAGTGAATTAAATTTAATTAAAATAAAGAGAACGTGGATATAAGTCTGCAGGGAAAGTCATGTGCTGCCCACATCAGATTTTTACTTTCCTTGCAATACATGGTAATGTATAGGGAAAGTATTGGAATCATGTCGAAAATCGCAACTCGAGTTTTCGACGGATCTACACGCTTGGAGACCTCTAGAATACGAAAAAACCATTTTTAGCGTGACGTCTGTGTGTGTGTCTGTCTGTCTGTGCAGATTTTGTATCCACTGCAACTAAAAAACTAATGGACCGAATTTCACAAAATTTGGTAGGTAAGTCACTTGTGAGCGAGTCTGGTGCTGATTAGTTTTGGGTATGATTTGGAATAAAAGAACCCGCCTTTTTTGGCGAAAAGGCCCGCAAAAGCTTGTATCCACTCTAACTGAAAAACTACTGGATCGAATTTCACAAAATTCGGTAGAAGAGTCACTTGTAGGTTACTCTGGTGCTGATTAGATTTTCGTACGATTCGGAAAAAAATAACCTGCCTTTTTTTGCAAAATGGCCCGCAAAAATCGTCAAAATCTAAACTAAAGAACTAGGTATACTCAAATATATCCATTAAATGCTCGTTTAATACGTAATTTTTAACGACGAAAATAATAAGACCAATCCCATTACACTAGGACTGGCCGTTCTCGAGATATTTTAGTTTTCCGTATTTTCTCTACGCCACCTTTGAAAATAAGTCCGGTTACCGAATGAGAAAGAAAATTGAATTAAAAGTGAAGTAAATTTCATTAAAATATAGGGAACGTTAATATAAGTCTGCAGGGAAAGTCATGTGCTGCCCACATCAGATTTTTACTTTCCCTGCAATACATGGTAATGTATAGGGAAAGTATTGGAATCATGCCGAAAATCGCAACTCGAGTTTTCGACGGATCTACACGTTTTGAGACCTCTAGAATACGAAAAAACTATTTTTAGCGTGACGTCTGTGTGTGTGTCTGTCTGTCTGTGCAGATTTTGTATCCACTCTAACTAAAAAACTAATAGACAGACCGAATTTCACAAAATTTGGGAAAGTAAAAATCTGATGAGGGCAACACATGACTTTCCTTGCAGGCTTAAATTCATATTTTCTTTATTTCTTAATAATTCATTACATTGAGTTTAATTGCACTAAATAACACTAAATTTGCATTTTTAATTCAATATTTGTTGTTATTTAGTAATTGGGCCTGATCTAAATGTAATCGTAATCCATATCAATCATTATGTCTATCTGTAACCAATTCTGAAAATAAATGTTTTTCTGAAAAAACTATTTTTAGCGTGACGTCTGTGTGTGTGTCTGTCTGTCTGTGCAGATTTTGTATCCACTCTAACTAAAAAACTAATAGACAGACCGAATTTCACAAAATTTGGGAAGTAAGTTACTTGTGAGCGAGTCTGGTGCTGATTAGTTTTGGGTACGATTCGGGATAAAAGAACCCGCATTTTTTGCGAAATGGCCCGTAAAAGCTTGTATCCACTCTATCTGAAAAACTAATGGACCGAATATCACAAAATTCGGTAGATGTGTCACTTGTAGGTTACCCTGGTGCTGTTTAGATTTTGGTACGATTCGAAGAAAAATGACCTGCCTTTTTTTGCAAAATGGCCCGCAAAAATCGTCCAAATCTAAACTAAAGAACTGGTTATACTCAAATACATCCATTAAATGCTGATTTAATACGTAATTTTTAACGACGAAAAGAATAAGATCAACCCCATTACACTAGGACTAGCCGTTCTCGAGATATTTTAGTTTTTCGTACTTTCCCTACGCCACCTTTGAAAATAAGCCCGGTTTAACCGAATTTCATAAAATTTGGTAGGTAAGTCACTTGTGCACGAATCTCGTGCTGATTTTGGGTATGACTCGAGTTAAAAGAACCCGCCTTTTTTTGCGAAGTGGCCCGCAAAAGCTTGTATCCACTCAAACTGAAAAACTAATGGACCGAATTTCACAAAATTTGGTAGATAAGTCGCTTGTAGGCCACCCTGGTGCTGATTAGATTTTGGTATAATTCGGAAAAAAATAACCTGCCTTTTTTTGCAAAATGGCCCGCAAAAATCGTCAAAATCTAAACTGAAGAACTAGGTATACACTCAAATATATCCATTAAATGCTCTTTTAATACGTAATTTTTAACGACGAAAATAATAAGACCAATCCCATTACACTAGGACTAGCCATTCACGAGATATTTTAGTTTTACGTATTTTCTCTACTCCACCTTTGAAAATAAGTCCGGTTACCGACTCAAAACGAAAATTGAATTAAAAGTGAAATAAATTTAATTAAAATATAGAGAACGTTAATATAAGTCTGCAGGGAAAGTCATGTGCTGCCCACATCAGATTTTTTATTCTGCAATCAGGAAAGGATAGTATTAGAAACGCTACCTATTTATATCTCTTGTCTATTCTATGCTAGACTATGTACGTTAGTATGTATGTATATCCAGAGAATAAAAATGCGAATTCTCAACGTTTGAAGTCAATATTTTTAAATGGCTGGTCATGATTTTGTCATGTGCACAAAGCATTTGACAATTAGAGGAAAAAATAAATAAAATATAAACAAAAACGATCAATCATGCTTAAATCATTGATTATGAAACACTTTCTAACTTCAATGCAATTTTATTTAAACATCTCTAAAATGCAATACATTCCTCGGTAATATCTTAAAACTTATCACAATACTACATTAATTTATTATATTTGAAAACTTAAACCTTCATCGAAAAAAATGAACTTCATTCAAATGACGGCATTGAAATATAAATTGCCTGGTTTAAACATCTATAAAATGCGATACATTCCTCGATAATACTTTTAAAATTATAATACTACAATAATTTATTATATTTGAAAACTTCATTGAAAACAACTGAAATTCATTCAAATAACGTCATAGAAAAAATAACACGCCTGGCTCTCTCTATAATTCATGAACTCTGGAGCTTTACGAGCGTATAACATCAGATACTGAAAGTAAGACCATGATGTTCTTTTACTTCTTATCATTTTATAAATTTTTATTAACACTTTACAACATAGTTGATAAGTACTACCGTAAAAATGACTTAATCAAAATGAAATTTTAGTATGTTGTTCAGACGGTCTGTAGGACCTATGGGAATATAAATGAATAATATCACCCAATTAGTTTTGGATTGAACTCGGGTTGAAAAAATGAAATACATTGAGCCCTATAGGACCTAATTTTTCAAACATTTTTTAAGCGGATTTAAAATTCACAAATTGCTTCGAAAATTTTAGGTAATACTCAAATTGTTCCATAAAATATATAAAAAAAATTCAGCGAAATATAGTCAGTAGTTTTTTAAATAAAAATTAAAATAATAATTTCACCTCTTATATGAAGCGATCACGTGAGCATGATATGAAAAGATCACATGACCCACTTCAAAATGATATATGGCATCCATCCTGTCTCAAAATCGTGATTATTTTAGTTCTTTTTAATTCATATTGCGTGTTGTATCCGTCCTAAAACCACTTTATTTTTGCTTAAATTCTGTGCATCTAAATACTGAAGCAACGCAATTACAATATATTTGAGTTTAAATGATTATCCAAATTTGATTATTTCTACAACGAAGCCTATTTTTCACTTATGTAAAATGTAAACAGCAAAATATGTAGAATGAGTTGTATTAGAATTGCTGTATTTCTTTAACACAAAATAATTTAGGCCATGGAGTCTGCATGGCTGATATGAATGAAATATTAATTGATTTTATAAAGAGAAGGACGATTTTTTTCGATGAAGTTTTAAGCATAGAGTTTAATTACTTGTAGCTCGATGGTTTTAATTTTTAAATAAAATAAATTATTATAGTATTGTGATGATTGAAATGAATGGGAAAAATTTATGAATGAAATGCTGTTTTTATAGAGAGATCCAGGCGTGTTTTTTTTTCTATGACGTCATTTGAGTGTATTTTAGCTGTTTTGGATGAAGTTTTCAAATATAATAATTTATCGTAGTATTATGATAATTTTAAAAATATTACCGAGGAATGTATCGCATTTTAGATATGTTTAAACCAGGCAATTTATATTTCAATGCAATCATTTGAATGAAGTTCACTTTTTTCAATGAAGGTTTAAGTTCTCAAATATAATAAATTAATGTAGTAATGTGATAAGTTTTAAAATATTACCGAGGAATGTAATGCATTTTAGACTTGTTTAAATAAAATTGCATTGAAGTTGGAAAGTGTTTCATAATCAATGCTTTAAGCATGATTGATCTTTCTTGTTTTAAAATATGTGTAACTTCATGAAGAAGTATTTGCTAATATTGTTTGTTTTATCATTGTTTAAAGCATTATTGATTTTAACAGACATTTTCAATCGACATTAACATTCAATTTACCTATTAGAATATTTTTGTACTATTTAACCCAATATTAGTTTTGCCTGTTTTAATGGATTTTCACATTTCTAAAATTTAGAATATGGCTTCCCTTCATTTACCCTCCCCCCCCCCCAAAAAAAATATAAAATTACGTATTTCACAAATTTTTGTCAAATCTCAGTTTCTAATTATGTTAGAGCTTAACTTAAAAGATTTTACTTCTTAGCGTGAACTAAAAGAGACCACGTAGTGGCAGATGTACCTTGCATCGACGCAACTAGCCAATAGCGAATTAAAAATGATTATTTATGGTGCATTACATTTGATGCACCCGTGCAGCAAGCACACCCGTATTGCTTACTGGGATTGCATGTGCTTACAGCCCATACAGTTGTCGACTACCTGCATATCACACTTATATTAAACACCTATGTTAATTAGTAATATTTACAATATCTGCCAATCAATACTACTTTGTATCTTTTTCTTTCGACATAGACCGCCCGACCTACCCGATTGTGTAAGGTATCTGTTTGGACGGCCGAGACAGTGCCACTCAATTTGGACAGTGAACCCAGCAGAGGGCGACATCCACATGGATCGTATCCTTCTTCCCTTACCACCAACCTTTCAGAAAGACTTTCTGATTTACATATGTAAAGTGCCCGTACTCTGCGTGAACACGAGAACAGTTTTGGCAGAGTCGGTATTTGAACTCAAAACTTCCATGCGCAATACCCGTGCTCTAACCACTGTACTGTCCCCATGCAATGGCCGTGCACATGGTCGACAGCTACGATAAGATTGCTATTGGAATGTAAGAGATTTTTGAAAAACAGTCCGCTTTGATCACCATAGGCGGCCAGTCATTTATCAAAGTTCTTTTCGATTATTAAGAATCAATTAATTTCAACCCGAGACAAAAAAGTAATAATTCTTCGACACAAAGAAGTGTAGTTATTACTTTGATAATTCAAATGTTGATCAATGACGACTCCGCGAATTCATCGTTTTAAGTATAAAAAAATTGATGTGAGCAGCATATGACTTTCCCTGCAGACTCCACGCTCTCTTTATTTTAATTAAATATAATTCACTTTTAATTCAATTTTCGTTCTCATTTGATAAGTGGACTTATTTTCAAATGTGGAGTTGAGGAAATACAAAAAACAAAAATATCTCGAGAACGGCTAGTCCTAGTGTAATGGGGTTGGTCTTATTCTTTTCTTCGTTAACAATTACGTATTAAATAAGCATTTAATGGATATATTTGAGCATACGTAGTTTTTTATTTTAGATTTTGGCGATTTTTGCGGACCATTTTGCAAAAAACGGCAGGTTATTTTTTTCCAAATCGTACCAAAATCTAATCAGCACCAGGGTGACCTACAAGTGACTTATATACTGAATTTTGTGAAATTCGGTCTATTAGTTTCTCAGCTAGAATGGATACAAGTCTTTGCGGGCCATTTCGCAAAAAAAAGGCGAGTTCTTTTATCCCGAATCATACCCAAAACTAATCAGCACCAGATTCGCCCACAAGTGACTTACCTACCAAATTTTATGAATATCGGTCCGTTAGTTTTTGAGTTAGAGTGGATACAAAATCTGCACAGACAGACACACACACAGACGTCAAGCTAAAAATAGTTTTTTCGTATTCTAGAGGTCTCAAAACGTGTAGATCCGCCGAAAACACGAGTTGCGATTTTCGACATGATTCCAATACTTTCCCTATACATTACCATGTATTGCAGGGAAAGTAATAATGCTTATTATGCGCTCGTCAGCACTCTATGCTAACTTGAGGGAAACATTTCCCCAAGAAAAATATTTTAAAAATCAGAAGACTTAAATCTATAAAGTAATTGACATGTCTAAAATTCGTGGACAATACCTGTCTTTTTGTCAAATACCTGTCTTTTTGTGAGGTTTTTCGTTTGGGATGGAAGCTGTCCCACCCGTAAGCAAAAGGTTATAGGGCTTGAAAGAAAATCGTTTGATTGATAACATACTTGACAATGTACCCCCGGGGTATAAACTTGCTCCCCAGGGTGGCTATGTCTCGAACGAAAAATATTGTAACGCGGCTGTTTCTTACATCCATCACTGAAACTATTCAGTCTCGTGATCTTTGAGCCATAAATAAATCCTTTTATGCAGAATTATGTCAAATTTTATCCTATGCTGCCATGGTAAAAAAATCTGATGTGGGCAACACATGACTTTCCTTATATAATGCAATGAATTTACTACTTTTACAGTAAAAAAATAGGGTTTTCTTATAGTAGATACTTATATTTTTTCCACGATATTTAATTTTCGACAATTAGACGTCATTTTCATTGATTTAGCGTCATTTTAATCCATTTGGCGAGATTTTCGCTAATTTGACAAAATTTCAAAAAGTCGCCAAGTTGGCGACATTCCACCAAATTCGTCGTCAAAATCACACCAAGCTTTACTGACGGAGAAATAAGTTATTCTAATAACAGATAAATGTATATTGGCGTTCAAATACAAAAGTATTACTCGAAGTATCTTTTCTCATGTATGGAATGAGCTAGATCCACGAGAATGATGTCACCCAATTTATCTCATGGTATTACATATGAAAAGTGAACATGTTTCTCAATAGGAAATATATATTTTTTATTTTATATGACTTTTTGATAATTTTTTTGAAAAATGTAAAATATCTCCAGAACGGTTCATGTTAGCGTTCTAAATTTTATGTTAATCGCTTTCTAATGAAAAATTACATAAGAAATGTCTATTTGCGTAACTTTTAGCGGTTTTGATTTTTTGACGATTTTTTCAAAATTTCACTCGAAAATTTCGGGGGTTTTTGAACATTCGATTACGTTTAAAAACAATAAGCTTCCAGTGTTTATGGATTGTGATTTTTGTACCAAATTTTGTTCGAATCGGTTCATTCGTTGGTCAGTTATCGTCTCCACAGACCCACTGACACACACATACATACTTTCACACACACAGACATCACTTCAAAAATGTTTAATTCGTGATCAGGGATGCTTGAAACGTGCTCTCCCGTCGAAAACTCGAATTCGAATTTTCGACCCCGTCACAATACTTTCCCTATACATTATGTATATAAGGAAAGTAAAAATATAGAATTTCGAATAAATTTCAAGTTTGCTCTCGATTTAAAAAAAAAATTCTATCTAGTTCTAGATTTTTTGATAAATCTGGATAAAGTTTCGTAAAGTTTTGTAACACAAGAAGTCAACCACAGATATCAGACAGATAGACAGACGGGTATCACTTCAAAAATAGTCAAAATATGTTCAGAATTTCTAGAAACATATATTGGCATCAATATCTCGACATCGAAAAATTTCGTGAAAACAATATTTTCTCAATGCTACGTATGAGAGGGCATCTTATTTAAATTCGCTAAGAAATTCGAAAATGCTAGACTAGGAATATTTAAACTACATTTTTAAATGCTTAATGATTAAACAAATAAATGAATAAAATATCAAAATATAATGTTTTCTAACCGGATAGCACAAAAATAAAATCTTGCTGCTATCCTTTTAAATTGACAGTAGTTTTCAAAAGAAGCGTTAAATGTATTCTCATTTTAAAATATCTGTAATTCTTAAACTAACAAGCAAAATACAAGTATACTTGGGCTGTTTCTCCTTTAGCCGAGGAGAAAATGCAAACTATATTCTTTAAATTATACATTGCATGAAAAATTAGAAATTAAGTTCTAAACAAAGACAAACCTTAGAAACAGCCTTCTATGATCGTCTTTCTTAAGCTACCGTGTTCAGAATATGTATTTTACATTTATAAAGGACTTTTGAAGTCAGAAACGCTTTGTTTTATTTTTACGGCTTTGCAATTGACTACAAGAACTCCTATAGTGCAATACATTTTCGTTTGCAAAGCATTTTCATGTTATAGGCAGTCAAGGAACAGTGTTAGGAATGATACTTCTCCTTATTCATTGTTATATATGAAAACTCGCTTTGAAGTGCGTTTATTAAACTTTAACTATGAAGAATTTTGAAAACGAAACATAAAAAAAATATGTTTATCCGATATAAGAATTTATAGTTATAACTTTTATATTTCTGATGTCGCACCGGGAAAGGATAATTCTAAATTTTAATCATTAAAACTGAATATTGCAGTGTTGAATTTTATGTTTATGTACTATACATATAACATTGATAATTAGACTGAGAAGTTGTTAGTTATATTATGTTTATTTTATTATTTCCAATGGTAGGCTCAACAGCAGAAATAACCATAAAAATCTGATGTGGGCAGCACATAACTTTTCCAGCAGACTTATATTCACGTTCTCTTTATTTTAATTAAATTTAATTCACTTTTAATTCAAATCTCGTTCTCATTTGATAACTGGACTTATTTTCAAAGGTGGCGTAGAGAAAATACGGAAAAACTGAAATATCTCAAGAACGGCTAGTCCTAGTGTTGTTGTTGTTGAGACCCAGACCGTCCGACATACCAGAAAGGTGTAAGGTAACTGTATGGACGGCCGGGAAGTGCCACCCAATTTAGACCGGAACCCAGTGGGGAAGGCATCCACAGGGACCGTACCCTCCTTCCCCTACCACCAACCTCTCGGAAGGACTTACGGACCCACATCTAGTCCTAGTGTAATGGGGTTGGTCTTATTCTTTTCTTCGTTAAAAATTGCGTATAAAACAAGCATTTAATGGATATATTTGATCATACGTAGTTTTTTATTTTAGATTTTGACGATTTTTGCGGACCATTTTGCAAATAAAAGCAGGTTATTTTTTTCCGAATCGCACCAAAATCTAATCAGCACCAGGGTATCCCATAAGTGACTTATCTATCGAATTTTGTGAAATTCGGTCCATTCGTTTTTTCAGCTAGAGTGGATACAAGCTTTTGCGGGCCATTTTGCAAAAAAAAGGCGGGTTCTTTTATCCCAAATCGTACCCAAAACTAATCTGCACCAGATTCGCCCGCAAGTAACTTACCTACCAAATTTTATGAAATTCGGTCCATTAGTTTTTAGTTAGAGTGAATACAAAATCTGCACAGACAGACAGACACACAGACAGACTAACGGACAGACAGACACACAGACGTCACGCTAAAATAGTTTTTTCGTATTCTAGAGGTCTCGAAACGTGTAGAGCCGTTGAAAACTCGAGTTGCGATTTTCGGCATGATTCCAATACTTTCCCTATACATTACCATGTATTGCAGGGAAAATAAAATCTGATGTGGGCAGCACATGCCTTTCCCTGCAGACTTATATCCACGTTCTCTTTATTTTAATTAAATTTAAATAACTTTTAATTCACTTTTCGTTCTGATTTATTAAGTGGATTTATTTTCAAAGGTGGCGTAGAGAAAATACGAAAAAAATCTAAAATATCTCGAGAACGGTTAGGCCTAGTGTAATGGGGTTGGTCTTATTCTTTTCTTCGTTAAAAATTACGTATAATACAAACATTTAATGGATATATTTTGGCATACGTAGTTTTCTATTTAAGATTTTGTCGATTTTTTTTTGAGGGCCATTTTTCACAAAAGCAGGTTATGTTTTTCCAAATCATACCAAAATCTAATCAGCCCCAGGGTAACCCACAAGCAATTTACATTCCAAATTTTGTGAAATTCGGTCCATTAGATTTTCAGCTAGAGTGGATACAAGATTTTGCGGGTCATTTCGTAAAAAAAGGCGGGTTCTTTTATCCCGAATTGAACTCAAAACTAATCAGCACCAGATTCGCCCACAAGTAACTTACCCACCAAATTTTATGAAATTCGGTCAATCAGTTTTTTAGTAAGAGTGGATACAATATCTGCACAGACAGACAGACACACACACACACAAAGAGACACACACACAGACGTCACGCAAAAAATAGTTTTTTCGTATTTTAGAGGTCTCGAAACGTGTAGATCCGTCGAAAACTCAAGTTGCGATTTTCGACATGATTCCAATACTTTCCCTATACATTAAAATGTATTGCAGGGAAAGTAAAAATAAATACAGAAAGAACATTGAACAAAAACAAAAACTTATGACTTTGAATTATCAAGTAAATGGAGAAAATGATAGTTGTATTATGCTTGTTCGATTAAAAATTAGAAATATTTTATGCTCATAAGCATATATTCTTTTTAAACTGCTAGTTTTGTAGTATTTGTAACAAATAATAAAAATCTGATGTGGGCAGCACATGACTTTCCCTGCAGACTTATATCCACGTTCTCTTTATTTTTATTAAATTTATTTCACTTTTAATTCAATTTTCGTTCTCAATCTGTAACCGGACTTATTTTCAAAGTTGGCGTAGGGAAAATACGAAAAACTAAAATATCTCGAGAACGGCTGGTCCTAGTGTAATGGGGTGGTCTTTTTCTTTTCTTCTCTAAAAATTACGTATTAAACAAGCATTTAATGGATATATTTGAGCATACGTAGTTCTTTAATTTAGATTTTGACCATTTTGCAAAAAAAGGCAGGTTATTTTTTTTCGAAGGATACCAAAATCTAATCAGCACCAGGGTGACCCACAAATGACTCATCTGCCGAATTTTGTGAAATTCGGCCCATTAGTTTTTCAGTTAGAGTGGATACAATCTTTTGCGGGCCATTTCGCAAAAATAGGCGGGTTCTTTTATCCCGAATCGTACCCAAAACTAATCAGCACCAGACTCGCCTACAAGTGACTTACCTACTAAATTTTCTGAAATTCGGTGCATTAGTTTTTTAGTTAGAGTGGATACAATATCTGCACAGATAGACAGACAGACACACACACCCAGACGTCACGCTAAAAATGGTTTTTTCGTATTCTAGAGGTCTCGAAACGTGTAGATCCGTCGAAAACTCGAGTTGTGATTTTCGGCATGTTTTTTCAATACTTTCCCTATACATTACCATGTATTGCGGGGAAAGTAAAAAAATTAAAAATTGAATTTTGAGATGAATTGAATCGTAAAATACTGCAACTTGTATTGAAACGTAACCTAAGTATTGGGAACTTTTTACATACAAAATGTTATTAAATTTTGCAGGTAAGCTATAAACATTTCAAACTGAATATTTTTAAAATTTATAAATTTCATTTTTAAAAATGCACAAAGAATGCACAAAATGATAAGCAAAATGTCTAAAACAAAACCAGGCCGCTATCTAATTTGAATAATTGTGCATTTTTCCCCCGAGGAACACATAAAAACTACATTCTTTTAAACTGAGAACAGCATGAAATATTGAAAATTATTTTCTTTTTAAAGACAATTCTATTGAAATAAGCACTCTTTTATATGATCATGTACCTTAATATCTAGCTTGGAAAAAATTTATTTTACACTAGAACGAATTAACCGGCGTTGTTAAGAAGAAATTATTCGAAATAAATTTCTTCAATCTTTCCGATGATATACAGATGGAAACTCTGCGTTAATACTTGAAATCTCTAAGAAATAGATTTGTGTGAATAGCGGTCACACTCGTGCTAAAAATAATTAAAAAACTAAATCGAATTCTAAAAAGTCTCGCCGAGTTGTATTACCACGTTTTCTGAAGTACATCTGTACTACATTTCGTCGCTGTTTAGGTTTCTCACTACAGTGGATAAGCACACGCAGACACACAAACATATTTTATTATGCAAGATCTATAAAACAGCTTTTGATGTCAGAAACGGTTGTTTCTGTATTAGACTGACTTTTACAATTGACTAGTGCTTTTTGATAAGTACAATAACTTTATGTTTAATATAGTTTCTTGTTCTATGAAAATGCGTTAAATTGTTTTAGAAATGATATTTTCTCATGTTTCCAATTATGAAAGTTCTTTTCGTAACACGCTTTTCAAAATATGAATAAACTCGAGTAAACTCGTCTTTCTCATATCAGAATTAATTTTTTTTTTCAAATTTTGAAAGAAGAAATTTGAAAAATCATTATCGTGGGTCCAAATGATTACAACTATAGCGTGTTACCATTCACTTTATAGGGCTTTGAAAAGTCTTTTGATTGATACCATACTTGTCAATGTACCCCCCCTCCCCCGGGTGGGTGTGGGGTAACTTGCCCCCCCCCCCCCCAAGAGGGAACGTCACGAACAAAAAAAAAATGTGTCGCTATGATAAAATAATATTTTGGAATAAATTTCAAAATTTTTGCTCGAATTTAAAAAATATTCTATCTAGTTCTAGATTTTTTTATAACAAATCCGGATACAAAGTTTCGTAAAAGTCCATTAATATTTGTGGCTGCTATTGTGTACCTAAGAAATCGACCACAGACATCAGACAGACAGACTGACATCATTCCAAAAATAGTCAAAACGTGTTCAGAAGGTTTTTAAACATATAGTGGCATCAAAATCTAGAAATGGAAAATTTTCAGGAAAAAAAAAACGATACTTTCTCAATACTCTACGTATGAGAAAGTAAAAATAAATTATGTTAAACTCGAGACGTAAAGACATAGTTCCCTGATATAAAGATTCTATAATTGTTATAACTTCATATTTCTAATGATGAAATGATTTTTCGAAATTTTGATAACTAAAATTTCAAACTACCGTACTGAATTTTACCTCCATGTATTATTACATCTTACTTTGATAAAATTAGTAAATGGAGATATTTAGTTATTTATACTTTGAAAGCTTGATAAATAATTATATATAGTTTTAAATGAGAGTAAATCCAATGGCTGTTTTAAAGCTGCTAATAATTTAACAAGGAATTTGCGACTTTTTTGCCCTCTATTTGAAGTTAGAAAGAAGTTTGAAAGTGTATTTTATTGAAGTTTCTATATTCAGGGTGTCAAGAAAAGTATCATGGACTAGAACAAGAAATACTAGGGGTTTCGCATATTACTTTCCCTACAATACATGATGATGTTTAGGAAAAGTATTGGAATCGTGTTGAAAATCGCAGTTTTGGTTGAGTTTCGGTTTCGAGTTTTTACACGTTTCGGACACTTTGGAATCCGAAAAACGATTTTTTGCGTGATGTTTGTGCGTGTGACAGATTTTTCAATTTTATTTATATAGATTTCAAATTGAAAGTACGATCGATAAGAAATACATTTTATTTAATTCGATGAAAAAAAGTATTTTTTCATAAACAGCAACCCAAGTGTAAATCAGTCTGTTACATGTCATACTTGGCAATATCTAAATTTCCAAACATAACCCATTGAAATATTTTATGCTACCAAATGTATAGTTTAGTGATCTGAAAGGAATATCCAAATAAGAAATATTTCCAAATCAATTTGAAAGCAGTTGAATAAAAAGTTAAAAAAATGTATGTTTAAAAATAAAAGATTGTAAAACACTACAACTTTCACAGTAACGTAAACTATGTACTACGAAGACTCTATATAAAATTTAATTTAATTATAACGGCAATATTTGAGAATTTTAAAGTTGAATTTATTAATATTACTGGAAGATATATCTGACGTTGCGTGGGATTTTAAATATGAGCAAATTCTAAATGCATACATATTACTTTAAAAAATCTATTAAAATAGCGAATTTAATTACCATATAAATTAAAAAGTATAAGAATATCTGTTCTGGGTATACATAATTATATGTGCAAGCATGTTAAAGAATAAGACATACTGGTTCCGTTTCTAAACAAATATTGAAAAATGGGTATCAATGTTCCAAATTCATATTAAGTTTGCGCCAAGATAAAGACGCTGAACAAGTTTTTAACCAGTTGCAATAATCATTTCCAAAATCTCGTCCCAAAATATTACCATAATCTTATATTTCATGGTCGTAACAGATATAACAATATTCAAAAATGTAATATCATTTTCTTATTAAATGTACTTTTTTATCAATTTCTTAATTATTGAAATACGATAAATTAAATGAAAATCATCTGCTGTATAAAGACGTTTAATTTAATTCCGCTAAGTACCATGATATAATTTTCTTCAAATAAAGAGTTTGGGGAAAAAATCGTCTGCATAGTGCTATTTCTATGGAAGAGTTATTTTATTGATAACTCCATAACCCCTGGATCTATAAACTCAAAACATGATCGTGGTGGTTACCCGCAGTGCCTTAGAGCAATGGTAAGTGGCGTACATCAAGAAAATTTATATTTTCATTTTGTACATTTTTTCCTAAACAAGTAAAACAAGTTTTTTACTGACAAAAAATTTAATTAAAGAATAACAAATTTTAACTCGTATTTTTAAATTAAACGATCAGGAATACTCATCATTATCAATGGCGCGACAGACACTTAGAAGATTCTTCCACGTTCTTCCCCTTGGAGCAATGCTTATGCTTCTCTAATTTTTAATCTTTAACACTTCAAAGTCCTTGTACACACAATCGATCTTCGGTTATCATTTAGGTCTTTTCCCGATCGGCGTGGACCTAAACATTTTCTTTGTGATTCTTTTGTTATTCACTTTCAGTAAATGTTCTGTCCACTGCATTCTGTTAATTTTAATGCATTTAATTATGGTAGAATTTTTATATATAATTTGTATAGTTAAAAATTGCATCTTCTCCAAATATCATTTTCCTGAATTCCATCAAAAATATTGCGCCAAAATTTTTCGCTCAAATATACAAAGGGCTTTCTCATCATGACCTGCGAAAGTCCAGGTTTCGGAAGCATAAATTAAGGTAGGTCTTTATATAGCTACTTTGCATAGGTACTTCATATAGCTGTAATTTTATTCTTCTCCCAATTAGTAATATTATGACTGTATGACTAATATTTCAATAGAACGCCAGTTGAGTATAAAAACATTTTTCAATACATGAGAATAAATCTATTGCACATAAAAATACGAATTCCATTGATAATAAAAACATTGCACAATTCTAATACGAAGCTTTTGTATTAGAACCAACGCCAGTTTAGGCAAAAAAAATCCCGTATCGTTAGTAAACATAGGGGTACGCGATTAAAAATATTTTGACGCCATTGTCATGGAGAATAACTATACTAAATTCGAAAAAAAAATCCAGGAACATTTGTGAATTTTTATACGGAACAACAACCAACCTACTTTACAAACATACTTTCAATTTTATATACAATATAAATTATTTTTCAATATATAATGAATGATTAAACATTAAAATTATAAACAAAACGTCTAAAACAAATCCGGACTTCAAATATCTATTTATAATATTTGTTAATATTGCAACCAAAGAAAAAATGATATCCATATTTTTAGAACTAAAACCTGCATGAAATATTTAAAATTTTGGTCTCTTCAAAGGAAATCCTTTTTCGGTAAAAACACTCTTTTATGATCGTCGGCCTAAAGCTCCACAAAGATTTTACATTTAAACAGCAGCTTTTGAAGTCAGAAACGCTTTGTTCTTATTTTAGGGTTTTACAATTGACTAGTGCATTTCGGAGAGGGCAATATAGTTTTATTTCGGAAATATTTTTATCTTAGAAACAGGTGCGAAGCAGTATTAGTAACGATATTTTCTCCTGTTCTCTATCATGTATAAAATATCCTGACGAAACATGTTTTCAGAAAGTTAAAAATCATGAATTTTCGATTCATGAGGCAAAGAAATACGTTTATTCGATATAAAGGATTTGTAATTATTTATAGCAGATTTACTCGGCGTTTCTCATGATTAAAAATGGGCAAATTATAGTAGCATGAATTTGTTCTTCAATTATTTTATTGAAATATCTGTTGTTACATTGTTGCGGCTTTTTTGGAAATCAGTCCATTACATAACTGGTATCTCATAATGATACAGAGGTAGAAAATAAATAAACTAACTAAACACAAAACAAGAATATTACAAATTAAACAAACACAAAGCCCAATGAGAAGAGGTCGAAGAAAGAATAGCGACCTCAGGGACAGTTCATATAAGGTCTAGCTTTCCAATTCAGTCTGCAAACATCACTTTGCTGCTTGGAATATTTAACTAAACCCGGGCACACTGAAAGATGACTTGAGTTCATAACATTAGCACTACAAATGAAGCACACATTCGTTGGAAGAATTATTATTTTATTAAGGTGTTTGGCCAGGCAATTATGACCAGTTATTAATCTAAAATTGGACACTGCCTCCCTGTGAGGTTGGTTGCTAAACGTCTTCCAGCTATTTTGAATATTCTCCCAAACTTTGCCCCTTGATTTAATTGCCAGGTCCATTTTACAATTTTTCGTAATTTTGCTATAAACTAGTTTTTTGCATGATTGCGATGGAACAGGTTTTTGGGCAAGATAAACTGGGGTACCCTTTCATTGCCAAAAACGTCAGTTGACTCATTGCCGTCGATTACGCCATGTGATGATATCCACTGAAACACAATTGATTTGTTTCTACTTCTAAGAAAATCCAGAATTTGCTTTATTTCAGTTACGGTCGATGTCTCAACAAGATTAATTTTCGAGATAGTTTCAATGGATGCTCTGGAGTCCACCAGTATGACAACTTTTAAAAAATAATCAATTCTAAAGTTAAGGTTATTGACTGACAAAATGAAGGCACAGATTTCTGCATCAAAATTAGACATATATGGCCCGACAGGGGCATATTGAGGAAACGTCTTGCAATACACTCCAGATCCGGCAGCATTATTGAACTGTGACTCGTCTGTATACTATATTCTAATCCACTCGGGTTCTGGGTACTTTTCGTTAATCATGCGCAGCGCAGTTGCTCTCAAGATAGTAACTGGGATGTCTCCTTTCCCAGCATTGTTTACTGTCAACTGGCTTATTATATTTACATACTTAAGGGGATTGACTAATCATTTTGTTCTGTCTATGGGTATATTTGCATCTAGCTTATTTAGTATCTTTTGACACGCCTCAATAGGAGAAATTTGCGTCTTCATGCAACTTGGTTGACAATTTCGAATTCAACTAGCTAGCTGTGAGGTCTTCAGTTTAATGTATGTACTTACGGCCTGTTTTATTACCTCTGTGTGGATAGGAGTGTTCAGTGTGTATAATAGCATTGTTACAATAGGCGTGGTTTTGATTGCTCAATAATGAGCCGAAGGGCTTTATTTTGAGCTCTTTCTAAAATACCCATCTTTCCACCCGCGGAAGTAATCAATATTTCACTTTCATATTCATTGATTGCCATCACATACGTGTTGTATGTCTTATTTAAAGTTGCTTGGAACACCCCCACTTGGCACCGGCTAATCTTTTCAAGAATGGCAACCTATTTTCAATCCTTTCTTTGATACCATTTACACGCCCTGAAAAGTTCAATTTATTGTCCAGCACAACACCCAAGTATCTGATGTTAGAGCTTGTAAGTAGCACATCATTTTAATCTTTAGTTTAAAATCTGGGTTTACATGTTGCAGAGAGAAGAACTGGTATACAGTTTTTAATTTGTTTAGTATTATGTTGCTTTCAGCTTCCCATGTGTGAAGGGCCTCTAACGCCTTGTTGATGGTAGTTTCCAGGTTTAGTCGTTGATCCTGCTCATTTTGGCATTTTTTGCATCAGTCTATATCACTACGTCATCCGCGAACATACTTACATTTATATTTTCGACATTCTACAATCTTTTTTACTAGGTCGTTAATATAGACGTTGAATAGTGTGCAGCTACTAATTGAGGAAGACCTACTCTTGATTGACCATATCGTATCGTGATTCCATTTCACTTCAACGTGTTTTAACCCATCTTTGGGTCAAGTATCTTTTTATCCAACTCAACATATTTCCCCCAAAACCATACATCTTCAACTTTTGCACAACCTTACTCTTCCAGATTATGTCATAGGCTTCCTTGATATAAAAAAGTACAGCCAAGGAGATTAGCTTAGAATTGAAGCCTGATTTGATTCCATGAACAAGCTTCATGATTGAGTTAGGTGCAGACATGTTCCGAAATTCTGTTTGCTCTTCCATAATGATTTCCCAGAACTAAAAAATATTTAAGTCTAGAAGTCAGCATTTTTATAAATGCCTTATCCATTATGGATGTCAGCGAAATCGGTCTATATGACCCAATATCTTCAATTGATTCCTACGACTTAAGAATTGGTATTAATATGGTCTTTACCCAATTGGTTGAGAGGCTTAGATTTTTATTCCAGAATATGCTGTAAATTGATAGGAGTATAGTTCTTGATTTAGTTCCTAAATATTTTAAGAACTCCGGAAAAATATTATCTGGTCCCGAGAGTTTTCCAGGTCTGTCAATGTTACTCGCGTCCGTGACAAACCTTAAATCACACGTGCTTCCTGGGTGGTGCTAAATGAGTAACGGCTAATGGCTATGGTATCTCTAAGCAAATATAAAACTGCCATTTTAAAGACCAAAAACTTTACCCTAAGCATTACTCAATGGAATGTTGGTGGCTTATCTAGTTATTAAAATATCTATTCCTCTAAAATATATGAATAAAAATATCATTTCTTGCTATAGAACTGTACTGACAAATATGGAGATTAAGACATCTTGATCCCGTTTGTAAACAATTTTCAAAAACAGAAAGTTCGATAAAAGATAAACGCTAAATTGGTGGTAAAGGTTATACCCGTGCCATTTTTACTTTCCCTGCCATACATGGCAACGTATAGGGAAGTATTGGAATCATGTTGAAAATCCCAACTCGCGTTTCCCACGGATCTACACGTGTTGGGATCCTTAGAACACGAAAAATCTATTTTTTGTATGACGTCTGTGTGTGTGTGTGTCTGTATATGATGTGCGTGTCTCTGCCTGTGCAATGTATGCATCTGACCGAACTCAAAAACTAATGGACCACATTTCATAATATTTCATAGGGAAGCCATTTATGAGTTACCCAGGTGCTGATTATATTTTGGTACGTTTCGGAAAAAAGTACATGCCATTTTTCTTGAAATGACCCGCAAAAGTTTTCAAAATCTAAAATGAAAGATTATGTTCAAATGTATCCATTAAATGCTTGTTTTATATGTAATTTTGACTATGAAAAGAATAAGACCAACCCCATAACTCTAGGACTAGCCATTCTCGAGATTTTTTAATTTTTAGCGCATTTTTGCTACGGAGTTTTTGAAAATATGTCCAGTTACCAAATGAAAGCGAAAATTTATATGAAATTGCAAACTCTGTATAATTTAAAATAAATATGCATTTTATTTTGTGCAATTAAACTCAATTGAATGAATTATGAAAGAAATAAAAGAGAAAATGGATTTGAGTCTGTAGGAAACGCCATGTGCTGACCACATCAGATTTTTAAACTGTTGCGATAAACGGCTAAACGTAATAGAAAATATAGGAATGTGAACAATCTTTGCCTAAATAAAACAGATGACAAGAATAAATCATTTCCGGAATCTTATATTTCAAAATTATAACTAATATTATGCAGTTAAAAATATAATATCGTTCACTTTCAAAACGTATTTATTATATTAATTTCATTATTATTTAAATTCTTTACTATTTAAACAGATTGAATGAAAATCGTCTGCGGTATAAACAGCTTTGTCATTACCATTGAGTTTGAAAGGAGGAGATAAAACTCTTATGCCATATTGTTTTCAGAATTATATCTAGGTGTCGCTAGTGTTAGTAAAGTAGGCGCTATTGTTAGTTGACACTACAGAGAGGATTATCTTATCCCAATGCTAACTGAATTATTGTTTTAAACGATGTTGGCGTGTTCTTAATATGAAGTTTTCACTCCTTATTTTTACCTCCATGGTCATTACTAAGCAACACGATATCCTTTTTTTCCCAAATAAAGTTTCAAAAAATAATCGTCTGCATAATACTATTTATATGAAAGCGTTTTCTTATTAATATCTTAATATCTGAACTTCTGAGATTTCAAACTTGAAGCGTGGAATGGGTTATTCACATTGTAGTAGCGAAACCAAACCAAATTTGGAAAATGAAAATCCGCCAGAAACGTGGATTTGTATGGGATTTGTATACAGATTTTCCATTTCATGCATATATATTTTGAGATTTCGAACGTTGACATAAGACGCCGCCGAGATATGATTATTTTAAATTTTAATAAGCAAATCTGTACATTTTGGCGTCATTGAATTTTACATTTATATACTACATCTCACATTGATGCAATTATTAAATGGTGAAGTTTAGATAATTAGATATTAAATGTTTGCTGAAGAGTTACAGATATTCTAAACTAAGAATAAAATCAATGTCTATCTTAGACAGATGCCAACTTTAAAAGGAAGCTGTGAGTATTACTTTTCTTTAAATTATAAACACATGGAAAACAGTATCTACACGATTAAAACGTATCTCACGATGTATGTTAGTGCAGGAGCTTAAAACGCATATTCTTAGTGTAGAAAGTAGAAGTTTGTCTTAAACGGGAAGTTCGAAATATACGATGATTTTTATGAAAATGAAAGAATAATATTAAAAAGAAACCGCCTCTGAAACCAAAATTTCGTAATAATAGGCTTTTTCAGCGATTTAAAACTTAAAATTTCACCATAAAAAAATTCAGTTTTTATTAAATATAAGGTAGGGATACAGTAGAGCTAGTTGGTTTAGTTTCTATTTTTCCCCTTTTTTCTCCCATTTTTTTCTTATAAATAGTAATCAAATTTTTCTTTACCATTCGCAATTTTCATTTTCTGGCTAACTATAGATGTATTTTATAATATATATTTTACTAGTGAAACTCGTTGCGAAACTTTTGTAATAAATATGACAGTGTAAATTTCAGGGAAGCCGGTTTAAGGATATTTAAATTGGAAGGACATATCTTCTTGTGGGATTTAATATATTTATTAAACCGGATGGTAAAACCAGAAAAAACAGCACATCTGATCTTATCAGAAGCTCTTAAGATTAAAATCTGTAAATAATTAGCTACGATAGATATGACTCACTATAAAAGTGATTTAGACATGTGATAAAATTTAATACTGTGAAACCCTGACAGTCCAGTCTGCCCGATGTGATTCTGGTCTTATCAATCTCTTTGAGCATCATTGACCGAATGATGTAGCTGTAATCCATTATGTCTGGTCCAGGCTGGTTTAAGTACTATATTTAAATGAGAATGTTACATATTTTTGTGCGATTTAAGATATTTACTAAACAGGCTCTTAAAACAAGGAAAACCCAGCACATCCAATTTTATCAGAATCTCTTAAGATTAAAATCTGAAAATAGTTAGCTACGATCTAATTGTGTTCATTCTTCTAAATGACTTATATGTAGAAGAGATTTAGGCAGTAAATGCCAGTAACAAAATATAATAATGTGAAACCCTCGAAATTGTTTCTGACAGTCCAGTTTCTTGGATGTGATTCTTGCCTTATCTATCTCTATGAGCACCACTGACCAAGAAACAAGGTAGCTGTATCCTATATTGTCTGGTCCATGCCAGTTTAAGTATATTTAAATTAGAATGTTATATCTTTTCGTGGTATTTAAGATATTTACTAAACAGGCTTGTAAAACCAGGAAAACACAGTACATCCGATCTTCTCAGAAGCTCTTGAGATTAATATCTGCAAATAGTTAGCTACGGCATCCCTGTGTTCACTTTTCTAAATGCTCATTATAGAAGAGATTTAGACATATAAAAGTCAGTGATAAAATTTAATTCTGTGAAGCCCTCGTGACTGTCCAGTTTGTAGGATGTGATTCTGGCCTTATCAATCTCTACGAGCACTATTGACCAAAAATTGAGGTAGCTGCAACCTATATTGTCTAGTACAGGCCGGTTTAAGTATATTTAAATTAGAATGTTATATTCTTTTGCCGGATTTAAGATATTTACTAAACAGGCTTGTAAACCAGGAAAAAAACAGTGCATCTGATTTTATCAGAATCTCTTACGATTGAAATCTAAAAATAGTTAGTTACGGTCTCCCTGTGCTCATTCTTCTAAATAACTCGTTATAGAGGAGATTTAGAGATGTAAAAGTCCGTGATAAAATTTAATTCTGTGAAACCCTTGTGACTGTCCAGTTTGTAGGATGTGATTCTGGCCTTATCAATCTCTACGAGCACTATTGACCAAAAAATGAGGTAGCTGCAACCTATATTGTCTAGTCCAGGCCGGTTTAAGTATATTTAAATTAGAATATTATATTCTTTTGCCGGATTTAAGACTAAACAGGCTTGTAAAACCAGGAAAAAAACAGTGCATCTGATCTTATCAGAATCTCTTAAGAGTGATATCTGAAAATAGTTAGTTACGGTCTCCCTGTGCTCATTCTTCTAAATAACTCATTATAGAAGAGATTTAGACAGTACAGGTTTGTAATAAAATATATAACTGTGAAATCCTCGAAATTGTTTCTATTATCTAGTTTGTCGAATGTGATTCTGGCATTTATCAATCTCTACGAACACTACTGACCAAGAATAGAGGTAGATGTAACCTATATTGTCTGACCCCAGGACAGTTGCTTCTGAGGTCAGATTTAACGATTTGGCAAGCAGCCATTAACATAATTCTCAATAATTTTGACATAGTGGCAAAGAATACCGTCATGAAGCAGCAAGATTAATAAAAAAGTTATTATTTCACCAAATAGATACTGGCTTTATGTACATCTTGAAATTTTCCTCGTTATCAAGTTTAAACTAATGTGTTACTCATTATTAAGTTTAAACTAAAGTATTTCCCATTATTAAGATTAAACTAAAGTGTTACTCATTATTAAGTTTAAACTAATGTGTTGCTCACTATGAAATTTAAACTAATATACTGCAAATTTTTAAGTTTGAATTAATGTGTTGTTCTTTATTAAGGTTATACTAATGTGTTGCTTATTATTATCTTAAACTAACGTGTTGTTCATTATTAAGTTTAAACTAATGTGTTGCTTATTATTAAGTTTAAATCAATTTTGCTAATTAAGCTCTATGAAGTTATCACGAAGCATATAAAACCTCAAATAATATCATGAGAAGTGGGGGCAACTTTTAAAGTCCTTTTGTGAGATTAAGTTTTTATGGCTCGGGAGAAAGTCATATCTTTCTGTTTAGGGGATGTTTTTAAGAGGATTAGGGGGTATCTTGCACTTAAGGGAACTAAATAGATAAGTGACTGATAAATAAAGACCCCCCCCAGAAAATCATCGAATAATAAGTATCCTGGGAATTCTTACACTACACCTAGTCTGTTATTCAATGAATAAACTGCAGATAAGATTTAACGAGAAAAAGACAATGTGAAAATATTCACACAGCACAAATACACTTATTGGCCAAATTATGATAGCAATCAAGCCATATTACGCAAAATACTTATCCTAGTTGATGACGTTCAGTGGCGCAGCTAGGAATTTTTGTCCCTTAAGAAAAATATGTAAAAGGTCCCTCTTCCTAAATTTTAATATTTCCCAAACTGAAATTTTGGAGGAGAAAATTTTAGTTTTGGCCCTCTAAAATAAAATAATTTAAGAAAATGTTTTTTGCATCTCCGAAAAATGTAGTTTTACCCCCTCCCCCCCTAAATAAAATCATGTAAGAAAATGTTGTATTTTTTGGGAACCATTTTTATAAGCGGATAAAATACAAAATTTTTGATATTTTCTTAAATTTCCCTCTTTTTACTCTTCTTCTTTATGAAACTTCACTAGTTTTACTTAAATGTGTGCGGTCTAAATAATCTTTCGCTATTATTTCCCTCAATTTCGTTATAGTTTATGTTTACTTTATATTAACAACTTCTGACTTGTTCGGTGTAATAGACCAATCATTGAGCCAAGTAACATTCTGCGATCCCGATTTGGCGACAGGAAAAGTTTCGGATCGCAAGTAAGGATGCCTAATAGGCTGTGAAAAGGCGAAAGGACTTGAGTAAGCTGCGGCTGCTTGAGCAGCTAGTTAAGCTGGGTGAATCGCTGTGAGTAAAGTTGCCAGAAACACCGCAGAAATTTATCCAATTTCATGCACTTCAATATTTATTAAAATAATTACAAAGCTGCTCTTCAGGAACCATTTCTTTACGCAAAGCTTAAAGTTTCCAACGTACAGCTCGTTCATCTGACATCGTAAACAAAACCGAGACTGTTGCCATAGCATAATTACAAAAATATGGTCTCGCTATTATGATAACTAAAATAAACAAATTCACAATAAATACAATTTAAATATAAAAATGAATAACGAAATTAATGTGTGTTACTTATCAAAGTCGCTGGGTGCGTGAGAAAGAATGATGGTGCAAGTCTTGGAACCCGCACTAATGGATACTACTATGATCAGAAGATTCTAGTATCCCGGGTTAGCTAGGATAAGGTTTATAAGCACTAGGGAAGAGTTGCGTAAGCATCAAAGTTTTATAACTAGTCTACTGTTTACTTAAATATACAATATCATCAGGCTGGCCAAAGGGCATTTCATGATATATTTGTGTTGAATAATGGGTACGGACAATACTGGCTGTTTAGTATTTGTATTTTAGTTAAGCAGCCAACTGCTGTAATTTGAGTAAGTACACAATACATGTGTTTTGACTTAATTTATTGCCCTTGGTCGCAATGTCCTATGTATCCAGCTATATCAAGTTTAGAGTTACGTCATTTTTGTTTGACAGATCTAAGTAAGTACGAAGAGGCAATCCATTAACCAAAGTCAATAAATTCGTACAATAGAGTTCTAACCAAGGTTTATTACATTACAATGGACCTTAATCGAGTCTCAGAACTCTGCAAATATGTTAAAATAATGTAAGACATCACTTACTGCTTCGACTAATATTAAAAAACCGTTTGAACTTTAGACCATTTACACATTCTGATGTGCGATTTCCCGATGTGAAGTGAAGGTAATTGTGATGTTTCCCATATGAATTTTGATATATCTCACTTGTTACTTAAAATTTATGACAGGATAAAAGTCTTCAACACCATTTTTTTGCAGAGAAATACCCCTTTGCTAGTCTGAAGAAGGTATAAATGAACACTTCGTGCAAAGATTTAGGGAGACTTGAGTAACGTATTTCAGCACAAATAGAATAACAATCCAGCCTACAGATGTTTCGGGGATACGCTGGATCTTCTTAGTCAGTGGCAACGATAAAATCAGAAATCAGAAAGACGAAATAGTCATACATAGAACAACAATTGCGTATATATACCCAAATCGAGATTTAAAGTCCACCAGGGAGAACCGCAACTAGAAAGTAGAGTGAAGAACAATCCGGAACACACATACAAGATTTTATTGCGGCAAACATAACACGAAGACGATACAAGTCCAAATAAGAATAGATGAAACTCAACAAGACGGAAAATAAGCCAATAATGATGCATAATAATCAGAAAGGCAAATCGGCAAAACTGGAACAAATATGAAAAAAAAATGAAAGTACTATAAGACACCCAACTAAATTATGGAAGAAAATGAGTACTGGTCAAGTCATTAACGAAATTACTAGAAATTTTATAATTATATGACAAAAATCTAGATTGACGTGTATTTTAGTAATTGGCGGATAAAAGTTTGAAATTTCGGTTAGAATTAAGAATATTAAATAAAGATATATTGAAGATATATTAAAAATTCCTGTTTTATTAACACTTTACAACAAAGTTGAAAAGTGTTTATGACTTTGTTCATTCTGTCTGTCTGTCTGTCTGTCCGTTAGCACGATAACTGCCGTAAAAATGACTTAATCAAAATGAAATTTTAGTATGTTGTTCAGACGGTCTGTAGGACCTATGGGAATATAAATGAATAATATCACCCAATTAGTTTTGGATTGAACCCGGGTTGAAAAAATGATATACATTGAGCCCTATGGGACCTAATTTTTCAAACATTTTTTAAGCGGATTTAAAATTCACAAATTGCTTCGAAAAGTTTAGGTAATATTCAAATTGTTCCATAAAATATATAAAAAAAATCAGCGAAATATATTGAGTAGTTTTTTAAATAAAAATTAAAACAATAATTACATCTCTTATATGAAACGATCACGTGACTATGATATAGAAAGATCACGACCCACTTCAAAATGATATATGGCATCCATCTTGTTTCAAAATCGTGATTTTTTAAGTTCTTATTAATTCATATTGAGTGTTGTATCCGTCCTAAAACTACTTTATTTTTGCCTAAATTCTGTGCATCTACATACTGAAACAACGCAAATACAATATATTTGAGTTTAAATGATTATCCAAATTTGATTATTTCTACAACGAAGCCTATTTTTCACTTATGTAAAATGTAAACAGCAAAATATGTAGAATGAGTTGTATTAGAATTGCTGTATTTCTTTAACACAAAATAATTTAGTCCATGGAGTCTGCATGGCTGATATGAATGAAATATTAATTGATTTTATAAAGAGAAGGACGACTTTTTTCGATGAAGTTTTAAGCATAGAGTTTAATTATTTGTAGCTCTATGGTCTTAAATAAAATGTTTAAATAAAATAAATTATTATAGTATTGTGATGAATGAAATGAATGGGAGAAAGTTATGAATGAAATCCTGTTTTTATAGAGAGATCCAGGCGTGTTATTTTTTCTATCACGTCATTTGAATTAATTTCAGTTGTTTTCGATGAAGTTTTCAAATATAATAAATTATCGTAGTATTATGATAGTTTAAAAATATTACCGTGGAATGTATCGCATTTTAGAGATATTTAAACCAGGCAATTTATATTTCAATGCCGTCATTTGAATGAAGTTCATTTTTTTCAATGAAGGTTTAAGTTTTCAAATATAATAAATTAATGTAGTATTGTGATAAGTTTAAAAATATTACCGAGGAATGTATTGCATTTTAGACTTTTTTAAGTAAAATTGTATTGAAGTTGGAAAGTGTTTCATATTCAATGCTTTAAGCATGATTGATCTTTCTTGTTTTTATAAACATAGTTTTCATGTTCCTTGATACAAAATTTTAGAGCACTCTTTGCTTTTGACCAATATAAGAAAGATCACACTGGTAAGAAATATTATAAATGCCCCAACTATTAGAAATTTCTATAGGATCAAGATTAGAAACACAGTAACCGTCCACGATTGGAAATAATAGTTTAACCTGCAATATGGATGTAAAGGGTACTAACATTGCTTAAATTAACAGGAATCAGTAACTCCATTATGCTATGACCAACTTGAGAAAATAATCTTTCAAAGAATTTTTAAGGAATATTTTACGACAATAATTTTTAAATGAAAAGCCATAAGAATGATACATGAATCTTAATTAAATGGCAATTTTATAAACAGAAATCAGCTATTCATATTTCTAAAACTAAAACAACTTCATTAAAAGCAGCACGCAATACAATAAATAAACGAAGTTATAATTTTAACAAAGTTATTTTAATTTTATTACTTTAGCAGCAGTATGAGCTGTATGTATGTTCATATTTGGTTTTGAATTTTACTTGCCCTGCTTTCCATGGTAATGTATAGGGAAACTCGATCCGGTGGTCGAGCGGTCAGGGACATGCGTTTCCGTCTGATCGCTGAATTGCCGGGTTGTGGGTTCGAATCCCGCCAGCGGGCATGGATGTTGTGCAGTCGAGGCAAAGTCAGACTTCTGCCCTTGGGGAGCCTCAATAAAAAGTGAAGCTGCATATTCTCCCCTTCGCCATGGGATCAGGGGTCCAGTGGACGTAATGATAGGCGCTCCTCACCACGGGGGATAAGTCACAACAACAACAACATGTATAGGGAAAGTATATTACTTTTCATGGTAATGTATAGGGAAAGCATTGAAATTATGTCGAAAATTGCAACTTGAGCTTTCGGCGGATTTACACGTTTCGAGCTCTCCAGAACCTGGAAAAACTATTTTTAGCGTGACGTCTATGAGTGCATGTCTCTCTCTGCGTGTGTCTGTGTAATGGATGTATTCACACTAACTCAAAAACTAATTGATCGAATTTCATAAAACTTTATAGGTAGTTACTTGTAGGTTACCCTGGTGCTGACTAGATTTTGGTACGATTCGAGTAAAAGAACCTGCCTTTTTTTGCGAAATGGTTCGCAAAAATTGTCTATATCTACTCTAGCTAAAAAATTAATTTACCAAATTTCACAAAATTTGGTAAATAAGTCAAATCAAAATATCTGATGTGAGTTGTGGTTTGATGTGAGTGTAGATCATTTATGGCTCACCCTGGTGTTGATTAGATTTTAGTATGATTCCGAAAAAAGAACTTGCCTTATTTTGCGAAATGGCTCGCCAAAATATAAATTGAAAGACTAAGTATGCTAAGATGTATCAATTAAATGCTTGTTTTATACGTAATTTTTGACGATAAAAAGAATAAGACCAACCCATTACTAGCCGTTTCCGAGATATTTATTGTTTTTCGCATTTTTGCTATGCCGGTTTTGAAAATATGTCCAGCTACCAAATAAAAAGGTAAATTGAATTAAAAGTGTAAATTCAGCATAATTTCAAGTAATTATGCGTGCTGAACTCATTAATGAAATATTAATGAAATGAGAAAATTAATTTTAATGGAATATTAATGAAATGAGAAAATTAATTTTAATGAAATATTAATGAAGTATTAATGAAATGAGAAAATAATTTTAATGGAATATTAATGAAATGAGAAAATTAATTTTAATGAAATATTAATGAAGTATTAATGAAATGAGAAAATAATTTTAATGAAATATTAATGAAATGAGAAAATTAATTTTAATGAAATATTAATGAAATGAGAAAATTAATTTTAATGAAATATTAATGAAATGAGAAAATTAATTTTAATGAAATATTAATGAAATGAGAAAATTAATTTTAATGAAATATTAATGAAATGAGAAAATTAATTTTAATGAAATATTAATGAAATGAGAAAATTAATTTTAATGAAATATTAATGAAATGAGAAAATTAATTTTAATGAAATATTAATGAAATGAGAAAATTAATTTTAATGAAATATTAATGAAATGAGAAAATTAATTTTAATGAAATATTAATGAAATGAGAAAATTAATTTTAATGAAATATTAATGAAATGAGAAAATAATTTTAATGAAATATTAATGAAATGAGAAAATTAATTTTAATGAAATATTAATGAAATGAGAAAATTAATTTTAATGAAATATTAATGAAATGAGAAAATTAATTTTAATGAAATATTAATGAAATGAGAAAATTAATTTTAATGAAATATTAATGAAATGAGAAAATTAATTTTAATGAAATATTAATGAAATGAGAAAATTAATTTTAATGAAATATTAATGAAATGAGAAAATTAATTTTAATGAAATATTAATGAAATGAGAAAATTAATTTTAATGAAATATTAATGAAATGAGAAAATTAA
Organism: Amaurobius ferox; assembly: GCA_951213105.1. Taxonomy (NCBI): domain Eukaryota; kingdom Metazoa; phylum Arthropoda; class Arachnida; order Araneae; family Amaurobiidae; genus Amaurobius; species Amaurobius ferox. Next base: position 84,053,416 of record OX578143.1, read on the forward strand.
TTTTAATGAAATATTAATGAAATGAGAAAATTAATTTTAATGAAATATTAATGAAATGAGAAAATTAATTTTAATGAAATATTAATGAAATGAGAAAATTAATTTGAGTCTGTAGGGAAAGTCATGCGCTGCTCACATCAGATTTGTTTCAAATTATAAGGTTGTCGTTTCAATAAAACCGTAAACCCAATTCATCGGCAACCACTGAAAGAAAGTTTAACTCAAAGAACACTAAATGTTTCTCAAATGCAATATTGCATTTGTCAACTCTCTGCACTTACACGAGCGCATCCGATTAGTTTTCAGAAACCATACGCTGAAAAGTGAATGGAGTGGACGCCACCTTATACTTCTAAACGACACTGGGTAAGCCAGCTGGTTACTTCTGCTTTAACCGAACATACATTTAAAGAAAATACTTTATGGAATCTTTTGTTCCATTCCGAAGAAAAACTTGACCGAGCTGGAGTCCCCCAAGAGCGGTAAGTAATCTTCTTATATGCCGGCGTTCTCACTCGACCATAAAATCTTAAATCCAGAAAAGAAAGCTTTTAAAGGACTTGGACTTCCCTCATATTCTTGAGATATTTGGGGATTTTCGTTTGTCTGACAGAAAAGTGGAAAAATAATGGATTAAATGTAAGGAACTTTTGATTTGCAATTACAGAGAAAAACTAAATTTTTCAAAAGATATACTGTTTTATAATAAACTAGAAAATGTACCCGGTGTTGCCCGAGAGTTAAAGGAAGGAATAATGGAAGTCATTAATCTAAAATCAGATAGAATTAATTATTTTAAATGCATGTGCAATCGCTCTCAGCAATTCGCCAAATTGAATACAACATGCAGGCGATAATCACTATGTTCTCCAGTTGCAGATATTCTTGTTGAATCGTCATCTCTCTTGGTAATTAAGTTGTTCAATATGAAGCTCGATTTAACTCATAAAGTGCCGGGGCATTTTAAGTGCCATACAAAGTACCCTATGGGTGTTCCCCAAAAGGGAGCAATTTCACATAATGGGCTAAGTTAATAGTTGTAAATGATCTTGTTGCTCCAACCGGGAATCGAACCCTAGATCTTCGATCTGGCCACCCGATGCTCTACCGTTGAGCTACTGAAACGAAATTGCAAGATTTACTCAGGTTAGTATCTTGCGTGGTCGTTGACCTCCCGATTTCAAATCTGCGCTTCATATACCATACTCCGCTAAATCCGTGCTAGTGGTACTAGGGTCACTTCCAGACCTCCGTATATTTCCCGACCGTGCATATAGCTACTCTAAACCCAATATGTGAGTCGCACGGTCTGGGGTCTTCAGACCTCCGAAATCACTGGTTTTTCAGTCTGTATTTTTAAACATGATGTTCTGGAAAAGGTTCTCTTCTATAAACTTGTCAACAGGAATACAATATTTCAAGCTGAACTTACCGCTATTTCCTTTGCTATTGACTGGGCTTTCTCTAATAATACTTCCTCTAATAATAACTTTTCCGATAGCCTCTCTTCCACTCAAGCTCTTAACTCAAAAAAAAATAAATCTAATTATCTTAATTCCATTAAATCCAAATCTCTCCTTGCCAAAAACCCTGTCTATATTTATTGGGTACTAGCCGCCTTTGGCGACCAGCCTGTTCGCTACCCTTGAAAATTCTGACCGTGGCAAATTGTAACCGTGGCACACTCGCTGTCGCGACCTTACCAGAAGGTGTAAGGTAACTGTTTGGACGGCCAGGAAGTGCCACCCAATTTAGACCGGAACTCAGTGGGGGAGACATCCACAGGGACCGTACCCTCCTTCCCCTACCACCAACCTGTCGGAAGGACTTACGATCCCACATGTTTAACGTGATCGTACTCCGCGTGAACGCGGCTGCAGTTTTGGCAGTGGCGGGAATCGAACCCGGGCCTACCCAGTGAAATTCCCGCGCGCTAACCACTGGTGTACTTCGCCCTCCGCGACATTTTCCATAACTTTCTTTTTATTCACCGAATTTAGACCGGAACCCAGTGGGAGAGGCACCCACGGGGACCGTACCCTCCTTCCCCAACCACCAACCTCTCGAAAGGACTTACAGACACACATGTTTATTCCGCGTGATCGTATTCCGCGTGAACACGGCGGCAATTTTGGAAATCGAACCCGGGCCTACCGCGTGCAATTCCCGCGCGCTAACCACTGGGCTACTTCGCCCTCCGCGACAATCTCCATAACTTTCTTTTTATTCACCCAATTTAGGCCGTACCCTCCTTCCCCTACCACCAACCTCTCAGAAGGACTCACGAACCCACATGTTTAACGTGGTCGTACTCTGCGTGAACGTGGCGTAAGTTTTGGCAGTGGCGGGAATCGAACCCGGACCTACTGAGTGCAATTCCCGCGCGCTAACCACTGGGCTGCCGCGCCCTCCGCGACAATCTCCATAACTTTCTATATATTCATCCAATTTAGACGGGAACCCAGTGGGGGAGGGATCCACAGGGGCCGTATCCTCCTTCCCTTACCACCAACCTCTCGGAAGAACTTACGGACCCACATATTTAACGTGATCGTATTCCACGTAAACACGGCGGCAGTTTTGGCAGTGGCGGGTATCGAACCCGGGCCTACCGCTAACTTCCCGCGCGCTAATTTGCGATTTAAAATGACCATATGCTTAATTCCATCATCCTCATTCCATTGTTTAATTGTTCCATCATTTAAAATATCCATAAAATTAAAATATCCATTTAAAATATCCAAAAGTTAAAATATACATTTAAAAAATCCATATCGTCCCATCATTTAAAATATAAATATAATAATTTATATAGAGCAAAGGAGCTCTATTCAGAACCGTGACGTCACCTCCACCTTGACGTCCCCACCCACCACCTTCCCTCCTTCAGCGGGGGAGAAACGAAGCGGCACGCCGAGCGGAACGCCGAGAAATTGAAATTCGGAAACTTTTAAAATCCCGATCCTGTGGGCAATACGGAATATTTCCTGACCAGATTGGACTTGTAAGAATGCCAGATGTTTGACCTTTCTAAAAATGTAAATTATTAGTCGAAATTATGAGTACTTTTTACTATGCGAGAATTTAAAAACCAAAAATCGTTTTTTTGAGTCAAAAGTGACTTTTGTTTTAAAATCAGAAAAAAATATTAGAATTTATCCCTGAGATTTGAAATTGATATATTTTTACTCGAAATTCTCTGCTCTTTCCGATGGTGTGATTTGTTTTTTCTACAATGTCTGGATCGAGGAGAAAAAAGGGCAAGAAGATCAAAAAACGGTCGAAATCGCATAAAACATTAAATAACAAAAAAAATAATTAAAATTTTAAAAATCGGTTTTTATGTGTCCCCTTCCCACCCTCCCGGGTCTCCGATTGCCAAATTTCGTAGCTCTCCGACGCGCGGTCGCTGAACGTATAGTGTATAAGACAGACAGACAGACAGACGCACAGACAGACATTGCCTTTTATTATTTAAGAAAAGTTCACAATAATATGTCTGGAAATGAAATTGCTGATTACCATGCCGAAATTCCTGCTATCTCTGGTTCCCCTCTTACTATTCCCTTTCCTTACTCGCTCCTCTCAAAATTTTGTAAATCTCATATCCTTAATCTTTGGCAAAATTATTACTTTCCTTATATACATAATGTATAAGGAAAGTATTGTGACGGGGTCGAAAATTCGAAATCGAGTTTTCGACGGGAGAGCACGTTTCAAGCATCCCTGATCACGAATCAAACATTTTTGAAGTGATGTCTGTGTGTGTGTGTGTGTCAGTGAGTCTGTGGAGACGATAACTGACGAACGAATGGACCGATTCGAACCAAATTTTGTACAAAAATCACAATCCGTAAACACTGGAAGCCTATTGCTTTTATATGTAATCGAATGTTCAGAACCCCCTTAAATTTTCGAATAAAATTTTGAAAAAATCGTCAAAAAATCAAAACCTCTAATAAAGTTACGCAAATAGACATTTCTTATGAATTAGAAAACGATTGACATAAATTTTAGAACGCTAACATGAACCGTTCTCAAGATATTGTACATTTTTCAAAAAAATTATTAAAAAGTCACATAAAATGAAAAAAAAATATTAACTGTTGAGAAACATGTTCACTTTTCATATGTAATATCATGCGATGAATTTGGTGACATCATTCTTGTGGATCTAGCTCGTTCCATTCCTGAGAAAAGATACTTTGAGTAACACATTTGTATTTGAACGCCAATAGTCATTTATCTGCTGTAAGAACAACTTATTTCTTCGTCCTTAACGATTGGCGAGATTTTGGCGACGAATTTGGCGGAATGTCGCCAACTTGGCGACTTTTTGAAATGCTGCCAAATTAACGAAAATCGCGCCAAATGGATATAAATGACGCTAAATCAATGAAAATGGCGACTAATTGTCGAAAATTCAATATCTTCTAATGAATATTAGTATCTACTATAAGAAAAACCTATTTTTTATTGTAAAAGTAATGAATTCATTACATTATATAAGGAAAGTCATGTGTTGCCCACATCAGATTTTTTTAATGATTATATTTCCATCAGGACTGGTGATCTGGCTAGAATCCTGTCTTACCTCCCTATCGTGAATACTAATTTAAAAATTTTTAATAAATACCTCATTTACTTTCCTTACTGGTCATGGTCCCTTTCTTGATTACCTATACTTTTTCAAAATTAAATCCACCTCTAACTGTATTTGCAACTATTTCGGTCACGTTGATCATTACATTTTCGATTGTCTTTTTCCTAAAAATGTTCATCTCTGCAAACCCTCCCTCTCTAATAAACATACTTGGTTCTGCAAAGTTTGTTCAAATCTCTCTTCAGTAGAAAAAATTAAAAATGGTTTTCTTGTTGCCATGGAAATTTTTAATAAAGTAACCCAAGCTTATGAATAGATTCTGCTCTCAATTAATTTTGATCAATGAATCCCTTTATTTCATTCCTATTAACTTATATGAACTTATTGTGTTTGTTCCCTTCATATTTTCTGTTTATATAAAAAAAAAAGCGATTTTTACTGTTCTTACTTTCTCGGTTCTTTTTTTAACACTTTACAACAAAGTTGAAAAGTGTTTATGACTTTGCTCATTCTTTCTGTCCGTCTGTCTATCTGTCCGTTAGCACGATAACTGCCGTAAAAATGACTTAATCAAAATGAAATTTTAGTATGTTGTTCAGACGGTCTGTAGGACCTATGGGAATATAAATGAATAATATCACCCAATTAGTTTTGGATTGAACCCGGGTTGAAAAAATGAAATACATTGAGCCCTATGGGACCTAATTTTTCAAACATGTTTTAAGCGGATTTAAAATTCACAAATTGCTTCGAAAATTTTAGGTAATATTCAAATTATTCCATAAAATATATAAAAAAAAATTCAGCGAAATATATTCAGTAGTTTTTTAAATAAAAATTAAAATAATAATTACACCTCTTATATGAAACGATCACGTGACCATGATATGAAACGATCACATGACCCACTTCAAAATGGCATCCATCTTGTTTCAAAATCGTGATTTTTTTAAGTTCTTTTTAATTCATATTGAGTGTTGTATCCGTCCTAAAACTACTTTATTTTTGCTTTAATTCTGTACATCTACATACTGAAACAACGCAATGACAATATATTTGAGTTTAAATGCTCATCTAAATTTGATTATTTCTACAACTAAGCCTATTTTTCACCTATGTAAAATGTAAACAGCAAAATATGTAGAATGAGTTGTATTAGAATTCCTGTATTTTTTTAACACAAAATAATTTAGTCCATGGAGTCTGCATGGCTGATATGAATGAAATATTAATTGATTATATAAAGAGAAGGACGATTTTTTTCGATGAAGTTTTAAGCATAGAGTTTAATTATTTGTAGCTCTATGGTCTTAAATAAAATGTGTAAATAAAATAAATTATTATAGTATTGTGATGAATGAAATGAATGGGAGAAAGTTATGAATGAAATCCTGTTTTAATAGAGAGATCCAGGCGTGTTATTTTTTCTATGATGTCATTTGAATTAATTTCAGTTATTTTCGATGAAGTTTCCAAATATAATAAATTATAGTAGTATTATGATAATTCTAAAACTATTACCGAGGAATGTATAACATTTTAGAGATGTTTAAACCAGGCAATTTATATTTCAATGCCGTCATTTGAATGAAGTTCATTTTTTTCGATGAAGGTTTAAGTTTTCAAATATAATAAATTAATGCAGTATTGTGATAAGTTTCAAAATATTACCGAGGAATGTATTGCATTTTAGACTTGTTTAAATAAAATTGCATTGAAGTTGGAAAGTGTTTCATAATCAATGCTTTAAGCATGATTGATCTTTCTTGTTTTTTCTTTTGACCCTTTTTATCTGTATTTTTTCTAATGTTTCTTTTCTAAATTTTGTTCTAAATTTCTGTTTTCGTTTTTCATGTGACCGTTTTTTTCCCTTTTCAAATATTTTCTAAATTTTACTTTTAAAATTTTATTATTTTCTTATTTTTAATGTATTTTTCATTATGTTATTATACCTCACTCTAAATTTTATTTTTCAATGATCTTTTTATCTATATTCGCAATGATCCTTTTCCCATTTCTGAAAAAAGGACGTACTTGTCAAGTTCAAATATAATGTAAAACTGTCTGTTTAATCACACTATTTTTCATCAATTGTTATCTTTTTAGACCTAAATAAATGTTCGTTTGGCGGGATGGTAGACCTTGGGTGCCTCCTGAGTGCAGGAAGTATCCTTTTTCGGCCGTGCAGCTAGCTACTCTGAACCCACTATGTGAGTCGCACGGTCTGGGATCTTCAGACCTCCGACATCTTTGTACGAATCTACAGGATTAATGCGTTCGGGTTCCATTGTAAAGAACCTTGCTACCCCCAAAACGCAATTGAACTCTAGATCTTCTGTCTGACCAGCCGAAGCTCTACAGTTGAGCCACTGGATGCGAATTGCAAGTGGTGTATTGTCGAAGCGGGCTCTGCACACTTCAGAGCACGCTTAGAATAATGAAATAATTCTATATTCCAAAGATTTAAAATTAATCTTTGGAATATAGAATAACCTCAAGAAATATTTAAAAAATTGCAAATTTAATAGCACTCAAGGTTTGAGTCATGCATCATTTGCAAAATAAACACTTGCGAAAGTGCTGGCATTCAAGCAGAATATTGTCTGCTCAATAAAGTGATTAATTTTTGGCCAAACATCAAATTTAAATATTTAAATATCTACTTAATTTTAATTTATTTAGAAAGAAATCTCGCTAATGTCCAGGAATCTGAAGTGTCGTCGAATATTGCCTATGTTGAATTTCTCGGCTCTCCGAATAAGCTTTGATTTTCTCTCACTCACTCACACACATACACCTTTTTTTATTATGTAAGACACATAAAAAATAACTTGTCAAATTTGAGAATTCTCTTTATTGAAAATTTCAAATATTACACTAGCAGAAATACGACCGGCCGCCCAAATAGCTACTCATGTCCAAGGACGAGTCGGACGGTCTGGGTCTTCAACTAGCAGAAATACGCGAATTTGTCGGGGATAATACCGACATAAAAATAACAGGGTACAGAATTTGAAATATTTTTAATCATAAAGCCTGTGTGAAAATAACTGCCGAAAAACTGAAAGTAGAAATTTGAAACTCCGCATATACTTCGCGAATTGACTATGAGAAAAATCTAAAATTTTGAAATTTTGTTCGAAAACCTTACAAATCGCGAAATATTTTTATTCCATCCTTTCAGCCATAACGAGAACGATTTCACCCGCAAAATTAGTATTTATACCATTATGCGCAGAAAGAAAAAATAATATAATAATAATAATTATTATTATTTGAATTTTTTTTAATTAACTCATTGATGTGCAATAAACTGTCCTTGAGATAGTCAAATTTATAGCTCTACAAACGAATTTATTTTATCACAGAATTTATATATAATTTTTTTATTCTAGGTAACCGAGTAACGTTTCTAATGCAGAAATCGTTTATTGGCTATTTTTCAAATAAAGCCACTAGAAATAATGTTATAATAAATTAATTTTTAGTCTAAAATGTCCGAAAACTAAAAATAAGACAACTTACAGTGAAGAGATGAGATGAAATACTGTTTTATATAACACAATTTTCATGTTCGGCGAGCTACAAAATGTGCGCTATTTTTTTTTTTTTGTATTAATTATAATGCACTAATTTTTATTTAGAATTTTAATTAAGTGTATAGGTGTCCCATTTCGAGATTACTAGTCATTTTGTATCACATACATTGTCATCCAAAATAGCGGCCAATGTTAATGTACATTTCAATGTTCAAAATCTGATGTGGGCAACACATGATTTTCCTTATATAATGCAATGAATTTACTACTTTTACAGTAAAAAAATAGGTTTTTTTATAGTAGATACTTATATTATTTCCAAGATATTGAATTTTCGACAATTAGACGTCATTTTCATTGCTTTAGCGTCATTATTATCCATTTGGCTAGATTTTCGTTAATTTGGCGACATTCCGCCAAATCCGTCGCCAAAATCTCGCCAAGCGTTATGGACGGAGAAATAAGTTATTCTTATAGCAGATAAATGACTATTGGCGTTCAAATACAAATGTGTTACTCAAAGTATCTTTTCTCAGGAATGGAACGAGCTAGATCCACAAGAATGATGTCACCAAATTCATCGCATGATATTACATATGAAAAGTGAACATGTTTCTCAACAGTTAATATTTTTTTTAATTTAAGGGATTTTTTGATAAATATATTTGAAAAATATGCAATATCTCGAGAACGGTTCATGCTAGCGTTGACATAAAGAAATGTCTATTTCCGCAACTTCATTAAAGGTTTTGATTTTTTGATGATTTTTTCAAAATTTCACTCGAAAATTTAGGGGAGTTCTGAACATTCGATTACGTTTAAAAACAATAGGCTTCTTGTCTTCACGGATTGTGATTTTTGTATCAAATTTCATTCAAATCGCTCCATTTCTTCGTGAGATATCGTCTCCATAGACTCACACACACACACACACACACACACACAGACATCACCTAAAAAATGTTTGATTCGTGATCAGGGATGCTTGAAACGTGCTCTCCCGTCGAAAACTCGAATTCGAATTTTCGACCCCGTCACAATACTTTCCTTCTACATTATGCATATATGGAAAGTAAAAATGTGTGCCATGGATCGTATATATCATTAGTTTACCGTGAGAGAAGTGACGTTATTGCAGCATTTAGGGAAAGTCACGTGCGTCTTATACCAAAATTTTTTCTGTCAATAAAAAATTATTTTAAGGAAAGATTTCAACCACTAGTCATTTTGTACCACATACACTGTCATCTGGAATATTGCCCAATATTAATGCACAATTCAATGTTAAGCCATGGATCTTATACTTCATTAGTTTGCTGTGAAACAAGTTACGTCATTGCATTATGTAGTGAAAGTCATTGTCCAACAGCTACTCACATCAGATGCTTTTTGTCAATACAAAATCTATCTTAAGGAAAGAATCAACCACTAGTCATTTGTATAATATACATTAACACAGCGTCTTCAGTTAATGTACAATTCGACAGATTGTACTACGGGTCTTATATACCCTTAATTAGATTTGGAAGAAGTTAAAGCATTGCACTATGTAAGGAAAGTGATGTGCTGCCCATATCAGATTTTTTCTGTCTATATAACATTTATTTTAGGGAAGGATTTTAACCACTAGTCATTTTGTACCTTATGCATTCTCATCCAGAATATCGCCAAATGTTAATGCACAGTTCAACGTTAAAAACATTATGCCATAGATCGTATGCAGCATTAGTTTGCTGTGACGTGAAGCCCTTGCATTATGTAGGGAAAGTCATGTGTTACTCACATCAGAATTCATTCTGCTCTTATAAAACTTATTTTAGGGGAAGAACGTAAAGAGGTAATTTTAAATTATCTCACTTTGGAGACCCACTCCTCTATACAACAATATAAGATATTTAATATATATAGGGTATTCCAAAAAGATTGAACCGCGCTTTAATTCTTTACCTGTTGGATATAAGTGGGCCATTTAAATTGCAAAAATGTTGAAAGTAAGGTAGGAAATAAGACTACGTTAATGAAATAGTCTTCCCATTCATTTTCAAAAAGTTACACTTTTTAAATTTTTATACGACCCCCCTTAGACAAATTGGGTCAATCAGAATTTTTTTATTTTTAATGCAACAAGATCATTAAGAAAAACCGCATATCTGTATCTTTAAAATCAAATGAATTATGATAAAAGTAAAAATATGACTTATGCCACTTTTCCGTACCCTGTGAAAGGCTGTTTCATCAGTGAAAATAGGGATCATAAACAAATTGATGATGGGAATTGTTTAGATCAAAAATACGTTAACATGTGTCACATTTTTTTTATCACAAATGCATCTAAATAAAGCATTACACAGACAGAGATCATACAAAGAAGTGGTACTCACTACGCGGTATCCTATATATTATCATCTAGATTTATCGTTTTTGTGATAGGTCACAAATTTACATTTCTAATTTAATATAGGGTCCCCATTCACAATGTTCAATTTTCAATTAAATATAACTCGCTCAATTTTAAAGATACAGATATGCGATTTTCCCTTTAGTAAGGAAAGTGAAATGTAAATTTGTCTATTTTTTTACTTTCACTAAAAATCTTTTCTATTTTTTTACTTTAACAAAAACTCCAGGGAGTAAACTGTTGGTGGTTAAGAACTCCGAGAGTGCTTGGCATTTGTCCAGCATGCTTAAGTTTATTTATTCCTTGTATCGATTAGGCACCGTAAGTGCAGGATAGGCCAATAATCCTCTTAAGTGACTGCACTAAACAGGAAGACATGCGACCCCCCCCCCAGCCCATAAAAACTTAATCCTCCGAAAGGCAGTTTTAAATTCGATTCGATTCTTCTTGTGCTCTAAGAAATTGCTTGCTTTTGTGCTCGTTGCGATGACTTCTGGACCAAAACTTATATTTAAAATATCTAAAGTGTGAGCCTACACTCGATTTTCTTAATCATTCGTATTCTCTTGTGTTTAGTACTTCTTGTATCACAATCATTATCAGGGCAAAAACAAACTTAGAAAAAACAAGTTTTTGAATGTTCTTCACACAACAGTGGCGCTTGGAAAAATAGAAAATATATTTTAATCATATACGAAATTGAACCAATTGAGGGTATAGGAAGATTCAAATCAGAACACACCTACATAAATCTTATCATTATCCAAAAATGGATATTATAAAAAATTGTCGAAGGGAATTGAGGATGCATGTAGATGAACAAATTTCGACAATTTCGCATAAATTTAATTTTAAATAATGATAAGATATTATAAGTATTGTTGTGAATAGAATTTGCCTACACCCGCAATTTGGTTCAATTTCATTTAAAGTTAAATTTTATCTTCTGCTTTTCTGTGCACCACTGTTGTGCAGAGGACGGCATTAAAAAACTTATCTTTTTTTCTCAATTTATATTTTACTTTTTTTTACATAATGTACATTCAAATCTATGTATTACTCACACTGGCCAGTGAATTAGAAACCTGGGAACATGTATGCAAATGAAGGTTGTAAAGAACCTTGCTAGTTCAACCGGAATCGAACCCTGGATCTCTGAACTGGCCAGTCGTCGCTCTACTATTGCGCTGCGGGGACGAAATTATAAGCTCTTTTTATCGAAGTGGATTCTGCATTCTCCACTTTCTAATATCAGATTGGCGTGCAACTGATTGATTATCTCCTGTTATTTTTACCTCAGGTTAGCCTCCTGATACTACTATCTTTTACCCAGGTTAGTATCCCGCGTGGCCGTTGTACTCTTGATTTGAAATCGGCGCTCCATATTCCAGAGTCCATTTAATCCGTGCTAGTCATACCAAGACCACTTTCACACCTTCGACATCTTTGCACTAACTTACAAGATTAATTCGTTTGGGCGTCAATGTAAAGAACCTTGCTGCCGCAACCGGGAATCGAACCCTGGATCTCCGAACTGGTCAGCCGACGCTGTTCCCTTGCGCTGCGGGGACGAAATTGTAAGCTCTTTTTATCGAAGTGGATTCTGTATTCGCCATTCTCTAATGTCAGATTGGCGTGCAACTAACAATCTGATTGATTATCTCCTGTTATTTTTACCTCAGGTTAGCCTCCTGATACTACTATCTTTTACCCAGGTTAGTATCCCGCGTGGCCGTTGTACTCTTGATTTGAAATCGGCGCTCCATATTCCAGAGTCCACTGAATCCATGCTAGTCGTACTAAGGCCACTTTCACACCTCCACCATCTTTGCACTAACTTACAGGGCTAATTCGTTCGGGCGCCATTGTAAAGAACCTTGCTACCCTAACCAGGAATCGAACCCTGGATCTCTGAACTGGCCAGCTGATGCTCCACCGTTGAGCCACTGAGACGAAATTGCAATCACTTATTGTCGAAGTGGACGCTGCAAGGTCACAGGCGCATTATGCAAATTACGTTAGTCATGGGAGGGACACGGAATCGCAACACCCCCTATATGAATGCTGTCGGTGTGTGTTCCGAAAAAAGTGGAGCAAAATGAGAAAAACGCTAGGTTTATTTCCGTTCGAAAAATGTCTTCAAATGGGGGCCCGTTTGAAGACATTGTTATGGGGCCATTGTTATGGGGTTTGAAGACATTGTTATGGGTTGTTATGGGGGCCCGTTTGGCAGGAGCCTCAATTGTCAGAACAGAACACTGGCTTCTCGAAAGGTGGAGTACTTGAACATTCTTACAGAACACGTCACCCTACAATGTTGCATTTTTACCCTACAGGTGATGGGTCTTTCATGGACGATAATGCTGCCATCCACCGAACAGGAACCGTACAATAGTGATTCAAGGAGCATGAATCCCACTTCTATATACCCTAAATTCTGTAAAAATTATATTCTAGAGTTTTGGCAAAATTATCTTATTAGACTATAATTATCCCAGGACCGGCAACCCTGCCAGAATTCACTCATATTTACTCAATGTTAATACTAATTTTCAGATTTTCAATAAATATCTTATCTATTTCTTCGCCAGCCACGGCCCTTTTCTGGATTATTTACATTTTTTCGAAATTAAATCTACTTCAAATTGTCTGTGTAATAATTTCGGAGATATTGATCATTATGGTTTTTATTGTCCCTTTTCTACTAAATTTCACCTTAATAAACCCTCCCCCTCAATAATTCCTTATGATTTTCAAAAGTCCGTTCAAATCCCGCCTCAATAAGCAAAATTATGAACTGTATTCTTGTTGCTAAGGAAATTCCTTGAAAAATAAGTTAAGATTCTGAGTAGCCCTTGCTTTTAATATTTTTTGTTCAATGAAATATTTTATTTCCAAATTATATATTTTTATCTTAACTTTTCTACCATGCTTCATATCCTCATCATAGATAAAAATAAAGCTAAGCTAACTTTTTCATCATTTCTTTAATTATTTCTTTTATTTCCTTTTTGATGGTATATATTCTAAATTTTGATTCTAACTTTCTTAAATTTTACATTACTTGCTTTTCTTGTGCTAAAATCTTTCTAACCATTTTATTTATCAACTTTTCAAAATTCGCAATAGTCTTTTCCTCAACTTTGCAAAATGGATGTTCCTGTCATGCTTATTAATTCTGTAAATCTGTTTGCATAACCCAACATATTTCTTCAGTTGTAAATGTTTTAGATCTCAGCACTTAATCTACCGGCTGCGGTTTCATTGCCTACATGGAAAAGATCTGCTAACTTGAGTGCAGATTCTCGCCTAATATAGGATCGGTTTTACTTATGTGATATATTGCAGCGGTAATCCCGAATAATGTTTTGTATACCCTATAATATCACTATCGTCACTGTAATCGCTGCTATCATTGCTCAAAGAACAATTATAACACTCTGACAAAGAATCCAGGAAAATCTAAAAATTATTTAAATTCACAAAAACACGTGGTCAACACTCACGTCGTCTTGAATCCACTAATGAAACCACACATCTATGCTTTAAAATTTATTGCAAAAAACAGCACTTGCAAAAACTTATTAATCGGCCTGCGGATAATAAGCGTTTGCACCTAAAAGTCTATATTTAGGGTTGCGGTAAATAAGCGTGGACATCAAAAAACCCATTTTTAGGCTTGTGGTAAATAAGCATTCGCATTAAAAAGCCTATTTTTAGGCTTGTGATAGATAGTGTTAATAAATGCTGGACTTGCGGACTTTAAGTACCTCCAGAATGCTGGAGGTATCATTTCCCGACCGTGCAATTAACAGCTGTAAACCTAGGTGAGTCGCATAGTCTGGGTTCCTTACCCTATACCCTGCCCACTGTAAAGTCCAGATTTAAACTCTATCGAGAACATTTGGGACATGTTGAAAAGACGCATCCGAGAACAATCTCCTCTGCCAGCAACTGTGCAGGAGTTTACGATCTGCTTGTTCAACGACTGGTGTTCTTTTGACTCAAATGCACCCCAGTACCTTGTAGAATTCATGCCTAAACACATACGTGCTGTAATTCGGGATCAAGGCGGTTCGATAAAATAATGAACTTTTGAGTTTCTAATTCACTGGCCGGTGTGTGTATTCTAATATATAAATCGACGTGGTAGAACCAGTAGAAAATTTCATTTGAAAACGACATTTGAAAATGATGATTACCGACGACATTTTGAAAACGACGATTACCAATACCTGTTACCAATACTAGACAAAAAAATCTGATGTGGGCAACACATGACTTTCCTTATATAATGAAATGAATTTACTACTTTCACAGTAAAATAAATAGGTTTTTATTCTAGTAGATACTAATATCCTTTCCAAGATATTGAATTTTCGACAATTAGTCGTCATTTTAATCCATTTGGCGAGATTTTCGTTAATTTGGCAACATTTCAAAAAGTCGCCAAGTTGGCGACATTCCGCCAATTTCGTCGCCAAAATCTCGCCAAGCGTTATGGTAAAAGAAATAAGTTATTCTTACAGCAGATAAATTGGCGTTTAAATGCAAAAGTTTTACTCAAAGTATCTGAATGGAACGAGAACATGAATGGAACGAGCTAGATCCATGAGAATGATGTCACCCAATTTATCGCATGATATTATATATGAAAAGTGAACATGTTTCTCAATAGGAAATATTTTTTTTTCTATTTTATATGACTTTTTGATAATTTTTTTGAAAAATGTGCAATATCACGAGAACGGTTCATGTTAGCGTTCTAAAATTTATGTCAATCGTTTTCTAATGAAAAATTACATAAGAAATGTCTATTTACGTAACTTTATTATTGGTTTTGATTTTTTGACGATTTTTTCAAAATTTCATTCGAAAATTTAGGGGGGTTCTTAATATTCGATTGCGTATAAAAGCAATAGGCTTCCAGTGTTTACGGATTGTGATTTTTGTACCAAATTTGGTTCGAATCGGTCCATTCGTTCGTCAGTTATCGTCTCCACAGACTCACTGACACACACACACACACAAACTTTCACACACACACGCACAGACATCACTTCAAAAATGTTTGATTCGTGATCAGGGATGCTTGAAACGTGCTCTCCCGTCGAAAACTCGAATTCGAATTTTCGACCCCGTCACAATACTTTCCTTATACATTATGTATATAAGGAAAGTAAAAATTAATAATATGAACACCTTGATTTATCTGTCTGTTTATCTATCTGTGTTTGCTACAAAATGTTGCCAAACGTGTTTCAATCAAGGATAACATTTCAATTTAGATAACCCAGACCATCAGCATTTTCATAACCCTCCACATGAGCACTAAATTTTTCCGATCACTCATTGACTTTTCATGTTCACTGCCGCTTGAATTCAGTGTTCATATTAGAAACCGGAGCGGTCTTCTTAGCTAATTAAATTTATGCTTGAACGCGGTTCGGTTTTTTTTCTTCAAAGAAATATTTAAAATGTAAATTATTGTTCTGTTAAAACTTTTATACCAGAGTGATCGCATTGTTGAAAACAATAAATGTAAATATTTTCTCCTTTCAAATTATTTTCAATTTTTCTTCCCTTAATAATCATAAGTTCACAGTTATTACTTTCCTTAAATACATAATGTATAAGGAAAGTATTGTGACGGGGTCGAAAATTCGAATTCGAGTTTTCGACGGGAGAGCACGTTTCAAGCATCCCTGATCACGAATCAAACATTTTTGAAGTGATGTCTGTGCGTGTGTGTGTGAAAGTTTGTGTGTGTGTGTGTGTCAGTGAGTCTGTGGAGACGATAACTGACGAACGAATGGACCGATTCGAACAAAATTTGGTACAAAAATCACAATCCGAAAATACTGGAAGCCTATTGTTTTTATATGCAATTGATTGTTCAGAACCTTCCTAAATTGAATAAATAAACAACTAAATTAGTTTATGTATAAAATTAGTTTATAAATTATAAGGGATCAATATTCTGACAGGAAAAATGTAGTAACATGAGAGAAAATGTTTAATGTAAGACTTCCCGTGGTGGATTTTCTCTTTTTCTATTTATTCCTCAAGTCGATTAGGCCCCATAAGTGCAAGATATCCTTAAATCCTCTTAAACGACTCCCCTAAACAGGAAGATATGCCATTCCCGGTCCATAAAAACTTAATCCAACAGAGAGCTGTTTCAAATCCCCCATCTCTATCTCCCTATGACAGAGCTGGGAGTTATACACATAAGGCAGTGGTCGGAAGTAGCGCGCTACAAGTAGCAAAATGACAGTAGACTCTACATTTTCTCGTAGTTTGTAATATTACGCGCTACTTTTAAAAATAAGAAGTGTAGCGAGTAGCGCGTACAATAAATCACTAGTTTGTATCATGTTTGGACGCTATTTTTAACGTTACTTCAGTGAACAAACAAGGCGTTATTCTACATATCATGTGACCACCCTTTCTTCCATTGTACGAAATTTAGTGTTCTGCAGAACGATGTACGAAAGCCAAGCGCTTTGGAACAAATAAAAAATGTAGGTTGTTTTAGCTGACGAGACATCTTCATAGTTAAGTGCCTGTCTCATAATACCCAAATAAGACGAGATGGAACTTAATGCATTCTGCCGTCGAACGCATAGGCCGATTTCTGAGAGAGAACGAGGAGAAACTACATAAGATTTTCGAATCTGCAAAGTTAGGAAGGCCATTGTCTCATGAAGTTGATTTTCTTACGTGGATATATTTAGATGTGTTATTTCCCAAAAGATCCTGCTTATCTGATTAAAATTTTGAGATGCAAATTCTACTAAAAATGAACAAACATGTTTTTAAATAAATAGTTTTTGCTTTTCTTTTATTTTACACTTTTAATAAATAAAATGGATACACGTCAACTTTAATTAAAGTTTAAAATCAAAGACAACCAAAAATAGGAATAAACGTTCTTTAATAAAATCTCCTTTCCTCGACGTACAATAATTACACGGCCAAAGCGCTTTCGGGCATTACATTTTATTAGCAAGTTCTGCTGCGAACACTGCACATCGCCGCTCCCTCTCTGACAACCCTCTTCTGTTGTTCTCAACCCCCCCCCCTCCATACTGCTTGCCTGTCGTAAAGTAGCAAAATGGTGTCCAAATTTAGCGTAAACAGGTCGAGTGGTTTCAGAGTGGAAAATATAACATAAAAATTGCATCAGAATTGGAGCAATCGAAAAGTGCTACTCTATACATTAAAAGACATTCAACCGAGGGAAAATTGTCTATCTTATTAACTACTCACACTATACTCTAGAAACTGGGCTACATGACTTGACCGACCACATCCATGAAGAGCGTTCAGAAGACACACCGAATTTTCATATGAAGGTTATCAAATGATGAATTTAACCGTAAAAAATAAACAAATAAAGTTATAACAAAAGAAGTTGAAGTTTTGTAGAGGTAATACATGCCACTTCATGACAAAATTTGATGACTATACCTCCAAGAGTTAATTATTGACGTAATTTTAATTCTCAACATTGCGTCGATATAAAGTTCTGAAATCGTAATTTCATTTAAAAATAAACTGACAAATAAAGGTACGACAAAAAGAATATAAGTTCTCTAAAGGCAAGATTTGATATTTCACGCTGACAAATGTTTTGGGTGGGTGACCACCTGAGAACACCGCGTGCTGTTGGCACATTTCGGCAGCGGTAGCCCGGTGGTTTGCAACCTGGATTTGCACGCTGCCACAACTGCCGCCGTGTTCATGCGGAGTACGATCACGTTAAACATGTGGGTCCGTAAGTCCTTCCGAGAGGTTGGTGGTAGGGGAAAGAGGGTACGGTCCCTGTGTATGCCTCCCCCACTGGGTTCCGGGCTAAATTGGGTGGCACTTCCCGGCCGTCCAAACGGTTACCTTACACCTTTCTGGTAGGTCGGACGGTCTGGGTCTCAACAACAACAACGCTGACAAATGTTGAAGACCGTGCCTGGAAAATGTATATTTTATTTTTAACACTTTACAACGTAGTTGAAAAGTATTTATGACTTCGTTCATTCTGTCTGTCTGTCCGTTAGCACAATAACTGCCGTAAAGATGACTTTATCAAAATGAAATTTTAGTATATTGTTCAGACGGTCTGCGGGACCTATGGGAATATAAATGAATAATATCACTCAATTAGTTTTGGATTGAACCCGGGTTAAAAATATGAAATACATTGAGTCCTATGGGACCTAATTTTTCAAATATTTTTAAGCGAATTTAAAATTCACAAATTGCTTCGAAAGTTTTAGGAAATATTCAAATTATCTCATAAAATATATAAAAAAAAATTCAGAAAAATATATTCAGTAGTTTTTTGAATAAAAATTAAAATAACAATTACACCCTTTATATGAAGAGATCACCTGACCATTATATGAAGAGATCACGTGACCCACTTCAAAATAAAATATAGCATCCATCTTGTGTCAAAATCGTGATTTTTAAAGTTCTTTTTAATTCATATTGAGTGTTGTATCCGTCCTAAAACTACTTTATTTTTGCTTAAATTCTGTGCATCTACATACTGAAACAACGCAATGATAATATATTTGAGTTTAAATGCTCATCTAAATTTGATTATTTCTACAACTAAGCCTATTTTTCACCTATGTAAAATGTAAACATCAAAATATGTAGAATGAGTTGTGTTAGAATTCCTGTATTTTTTTAACACAAAATAATTTAGTCCATGGAGTCTGCATGGCTGATATGAATGAAATATTAATTGATTTTATAAAGAGAAGGACGATTTTTTTCGATGAAGTTTTAAGCATAGAGTTTAATTATTTGTAGCTCCATGGTCTTAAATAAAATGTTTAAATAAAATAAATTATTATAGTATTGTGATGAATGAAATGAATGGGAGAAAGTTAGGAATGAAATCCTGTTTTTATAGAGAGATCCAGGCGTGTTATTTTTTCTATGACGTCATTTGAATTAATTTCAGTTGTTTTCGATGAAGTTTTCAATTATAATAAATTATCGTAGTATTATGATAATTTTAAAAATATTACCGAGGAATGTATCGCATTTTATAGATGTTTAAACCAGGCAATTTATATTTCAAAGCCGTCATTTGAATGAAGTTCCTTTTTTTCGATGAAGGTTTAAGTCTTCAAATATACTAAATTAATGTAGTAGTGTGATAAGTTTTAAACTATTACCGAGGAATGTATTGCATTTTAAAGATGTTTAAATAAAATTGCATTGAAGTTGGAAAGTGTCTCATAATCAATGCTTTAAGCATGATTGATCTTTTTTGTTAATATATAGTTTGAGGGTCTTAACGCTCCATTTTTCCGAAAGAGAAACCCCAACCATAGATGTTATTCACATCAAAATATCCCTAGGTGATACTACCTGTACTACTTATTTTCTCGTAGATTAGAAGATATACCAGCGTATTAGTAGAATATTATCCGTATTACAATATATGAGTTTAAAAATTCTTTGGTAAAATAAAACAGCTGATGTAATAAATTGAAAATACCAATAATCCCCGTAATCTTAAACACCGAAGGCAGTAATTGATTCCTTTATATGCCAAAATGAAAGCGCTAAACTTGCATGGGAAGATATACCCCGTATTACTCATATTCTCGTAGATTAGATAGATTATAGTATATCGTTGTATTAACAAAAGCTTGAAATATATTTACCAAAATAAAACAGATGACGTAATAAATTGAAAAATATCAATAATCCCTGTATTCCTTAAACCTGAAAGTCGCAGTTTATATAATCCAGACAAAAATGTAATTTCGATACATTTAAATCTGAGAAAATTTAATTAAAGTCGTCTGCCGCATAAACATTTTGGATTTAAATCCGTTGTTAAGCGACACACACACACATATATATATATATATATATATATATTTCTTTAAATAAATTGGCAGAAAAAATATTGTCTGCATAATGCTAGGTTTAATTGTGGGTTTTTATTAATATCTCGATAACCCCTGGTCCTAGAAACTCGAAACAGGGACTAAATTTTAAGTGGGGATATATCCCTGTATTCCTTAAACCTGAAAGTCGCAATTTATATAATCCAGATAAAAATGTAATTTCGATACATTTAAATCTGAGAAAATTTAATTAAAGTCGTCTGCCGCATAAACATTTTGGATTTAAATTCGTTGTTAAGCGATATATATATATATATATATATATATATATATATATATATATATATATATTTCTTCAAATAAATTGACAGAAAAAATATTGTCTGCATAATGCTATCTCTATGGAAGGTTTAATTGAGGGTTTTTATTAATATCTCGACAACCCCTGGTCCTAGAAACTCGAAACAGGGACTAAATTTTAAGCGGGGCTATATCACGGCAAACCACAAAGTTTCATGATATTCGGTTCAGCCATTCTTCCGTGATGTTAACACACTCACAGACAGATTTTCAAAATTTTTATATAGATTTTTTTATAAAAGTATTTGAAAAAAGTGCAATGCTTCGAGAACGGTTCATGCTAGCGTTTGTCATTTTTTTTGCTAATAAAAAAAAATACACAAGAAATGCTAATTTACGTATTATGTTTTGATTTTTTTCAAAATTTCATTCGAAAATTGGGAAGGGGGAGGTCATCCGAACATTTGATTGTGGCTAAAATCAATAGGCTTCTAGCATTCACCGATTGTAATAGTATGTGCTCATCAGCAT
Organism: Amaurobius ferox; assembly: GCA_951213105.1. Lineage (NCBI taxonomy): Eukaryota > Metazoa > Arthropoda > Arachnida > Araneae > Amaurobiidae > Amaurobius > Amaurobius ferox. Next base: position 84,074,662 of record OX578143.1, read on the forward strand.
GGAATAACCGTTAACTGCAATTGCAGCAAGACTATAAATATTGGTATTGATTTCGATACTGTCTCATATTGATATCGTTACCTACTTTTCACATTTCGAATATTGACTTAATTTAGAGCAATTGGTTAAATTAATAATTTGGTATAGTTTTTATCATTTGTGTTTATATATTAGATTGCGCATAAAATTCCCTAATTATTTATAGATGTTTGATTTTTTTGAGTACACGTCTATTTTGAGATTTTTCATGACCAGAAACATAATTTGTATGTCATATTACTACTTATTCCTCTTGTGAGTAGGGGGAGATGACATTTTGCATTTTCCTATATGAGGGTATTTAATCATATAAAGGTTGAGAAAAACGTTCCAGTAGGTTTTATAAAAGGAATCAGTTTTAGAAATTAGAGCATTGTGGAATTTACCGATTATTATTTCTCGCACTATTTTCTTAATTTATGATGCATCACGTATGTCCATACAACAAACACATTTGTGAAACTAAAAATTTTTTATTCAACTGTTTAACAATTAGAATCTCGGAGCACATTCTTCGAGAAGAGAACCACGGCTTTGAAAATTCTTTGATGGGCAGAAATATTTTTTTTTACAGAAATAGTATTGTGTTCTTGGAGCCAAAATATAATCTTCAAAGTGTGGTCGAGTTCGGATATACTTTGGCTATCATAAAATCTTTTTTTTTTTCTGGGTCCCAGTTTTTAAGGCGGTGCAACGGATGTCGTCGCTTAAGAGGATTACGGACCACTCTCAAGGCTTGCTCCAATCGATAAGGAGACCTCAAGGGCAAAGTAGAAAAGAAAATAAAGAAACTAAATTCTTATTATATTGTTCTTAATTATTTTCTTTTTATTATACAGGGTGCCCCATAAAAAGTGAAGAGTTGAAGATTTTTTTGAACAGTTGATTGTAGACCCATAGTTCTAATTTCAAAAATGCTTTAAATAAGGTAGAAAGTTATGAAACAGTAATTTAAATGCTGTACCATATTTTTGTAAAAAGTTAAGAAAATTGACTTTTTATATAGCCCCTCTGGCGAAAACAGTCAAATTACAAAAAAAATCTGATGTGGGCAACACATGACTTTCCTTATATAATGCAATGAATTTACTACTTTTACAGTTAAAAAATTTTGTTCTTATAGTAGATACTTATACTTTTTCCAGGATATTGAATTTTCTTCAATTAGTCGTCATTTATATTGATTTAGCGTCATATTTATCCTTTTGGCGAGATTTTCGTTAATTTAGCAAAATTTAAAAATGTCGCCAAGTTGGCGACATTCCGCTAAATTCGTCGCAAGCGTCCGCTAAATTCGCCGCAAGCAAAATCTCGCTAAGCGTTATGGACGGAGGAATTAGTTATTCTTACAACAGATAAATGACTATGTGCGGTCAAATACAAAAGTATTACTCAAAGAATATTTTCTCGTGAATGGAACGAGTTAGATCTATTAGAATGATGTCACCCAATTTATCGCATGATATTACATATGAAAAGTAAACATGTTTCTCAAAAGTTAATATTTTTTTTAATTTATGAGATTTTTTTGATAAATTTATTGAAAAATGTGCAGTGTTTCGAGAACGGTTCATGCTAGCGTTCTAAAGTTTATGTCAATCGCTTTCTAAGGAAAAATTACATAAGAAATGTCTATTTGTGTAATTTTATGAAAGGTTTTGATTTTTTGATGATTTTTTCAAAATTTCACTCAAAAATTTAGGAGGGTTCTGAACATTCGTTTGTGTTTTAAAACCCTTCCAGTATTCATGGATTGTGATTTTTGTACCAAATTTCATTGAATCGCTCCATTCGTTCGTCAGTTATCGTCTCCACAGGCTCACTGACACACACACACAGACATCACCTCAAAAATGTTCGATTCGTGACCAGGGATGCTTGAAACGTGCTCTCCCGTCGAAAATCCGAATTCGAATTTTCGACCCCGTCACAATACTTTCTTTATACATTATGTATATAAGGAAAGTAATATTGCCCATACCGTATTCAGTATAACTGAAAAAAAAAACTGGCTGTAATATGATACAATTTGACATAGTTAACATTAATTAAAATGTATATTCGGAAATAAGGAGGCATTCCTAAATTAACTTCAGTTGCAAATAGGTAAACTTTTACCACTTCTTCAAATTTATTTTATGCAGATAAATTTATGCAGAGATTTTATGCTGTAAAGCTTTTTATGTCGCGCCACAGTTTGTATTTAAGCATTCAAATAACTCTGCTAACTAGAGTTTGGATGATGGTGCTGTTCAGCAACTCTAAGATAAGCACCGACCCACCCGAAGGTGTACGGGAGTGCTGTTCAGCAATGCCAAACTATGCGACATGATTTTAATTTAGGCAAATGCAATCGATCTCTTAGTAATACAGCCAGGGAATACTATCGTAGTTTCCGTAAAGCCGCCATCCTTGAGGTTCTACTCTGCGGCTGGTATGGCGACGGTAATTAACAGGCTCGTTTTACCGTTGATCAGTGTTTCTTTCAGGACTTTTTCGCCGGAGGGGGGGCGAATGAAATTGTAGAGGGAGCAAGTTTTCTATGTGCCTAATATGAATATATCTAATTGCTGTATCACATAAATAGAAACTAAGTTAACATAAAATGTCTCCGGTGTGTGTGTGTGTGTGGGGGGGGGGGGTACTTCCCCCAGAGGTATGCCTAAAAGAAACACTGTCGTTGATATGGCCCAGAAACACAGCCTGTAAGGTTTCTCATTCTGATGGAAAAAATGCATTAGAATTATTGAGTTTATTGAAAACAGCGGTATTAGAAGATCCTAGTTAATTTCAAGAATTGAAAGGCATGCTTATTTTTCCATACTTTTTGTCAGGAAAAAGTCCGACAGGCCGGCAAAATCGCAATGTTTTATTTATTTTAATTAGGTGTTAAAATAACTTTTAACCGGTTTCATCTGCCTGTCTTTAATAATTTCAAAAACAAACCACGAAGAAAAATTATTTTAAAACTGCACTAAATGATTTCTGGGCATCAATACAATTTGTGAATAGCCCCTGGATTCATCAGTGACGTACCGTCCATTGAGGCTCGAAAGCCGAGCCTCCCCTGTTTAAAATTTAATTTAAATATACTTTTATTTATTATATTTTATAAAATAACTTTGCGAATATATATATATATATATATATATATATGCCAATTGTTTTAAAACTGTTACACTTATACTTAAAATGGGACGTATTTTTCCCATTAAAACGCATATCTAGAAGTTCAAATCATCTAGTCTTTGCGGTGCATTGAAAGAAGCATGGTATTAGACCAACTCCCCCCCCCCCCCCCTGTTAAACTCCGTCCTGGCTGATAATATAAGCTAGCTTTCAGAGAGGTGTGGCTATTGCATCCCCCTCCCATTTTCAATCCTTTATAAACAACATAACTTAATATAATGATTGGATATGGGACGTGACATTTCATGAATAAAAATTTCTTGGGCAAGTTTTATGGATCCGCTATTTTGGGTCAAACATGGTTTTAATAATTAATCTTTGCTGAAAAAAAAATCATACGTAATACTAAAATATATGAAGCATTTTCCACGAATAACATGACATTCACCTAAATTTAAACAATATCATGACGAAGAAACACACTAATAATGACTACCACTAAACTTAAGTAGTTTGTGAAGTAGACTAAGTGACAGCAACAATATGGCGAAGCATTCGTTTACGTATTTGGGAGTTTTAGAAATAATAAATCTGATTTCATTTTATAAATCACGTTAAACGAAATTCTCAGTTAAACAAAAGTCATTGATAATTTTCTAGCGGATGTTTATCATGTTGCGGTTTACATAAGTTTTCAAAGTACAGTATTTGTAAATAATTAATATAAAAATTATTTAACCTCTTTCGTTGGGAATCATGGAGTTAAGACAGTAGAACTTTCAGGAAAAGTTTCGTTTTCCATTAATATCTCAATAACCCCTAGTCTTAGAAACTCGAAAAATTTATGGAGGGATATTCCAAAGCTACCCACAAAATTTCATTAAATTCGGTGCATCTGTTCTCCCGTGACGATGAGACAAACGAAAGTTTTGTTTTTACCAATATCTCGAGAACGTCTGGGTGTAGAAACTCGAAACATAGATTAAATTTTAAGTGATGCTATTTCAAGACTACCCACCAAATTTCATCAAATTCGGTTCAGGCGTTCTCCCGTGATGTTGATTCATACATACATACATACTTTTCTTCTTTATATATATAGATTTTAAGAAATTTCATTATGTACCTTCGACACGATTTATTTCAAATTTTTATTAGTGTACTTGCCCATCACCCATTGGTTAGGAGTGCAACTTTGAAAAATCTAATGTGGCAATTATATTTTTACTTTCTGATGTGGAGATAAGCGACGTGATGTGGAGATAAGTGACGTAATCTGTAGATGCTCCGTGATGAAGCATCTTGGTTATTGGCCTGGCATTTCATCTTGTCTTTTGGAGGGTTTGTTAGTTTTCTAGGATTGACGAAGGGGGATCCTGCGTATCCTTAAAACCGCTGTATGCTCTATTTTTATGCTTGAATGCGTTTCTGAAGTTTTTCTTATTATTTGCATAAAGTGTTTTTACTTATTGACCAAAAATAAAATTTCCGCATTAAATATATTCTTTTACAGCATATGTGAATTTCGGGCGCCGTTAAGTTTACAAGAACATGTAAACATGTTTCGCGTGGGCGAAATGGCTAGTGGTCAAAAATGTGACACCTACATGCTTGTTGATTATAAAAAATTGTTACAAATTTAAATATAAAAATACGATGTGGGTAGTACACGACTTTCTCCACAAACATAAATCCATTTTCGCTTTTCTTCAATAATTTATTAAATTGAGTATAACTGCATAAAATAACATGGATAATTATTTTACATTACACTGAATGAATTCGGAGTTTTAATTCAATTTTCGTTTTCATCTAGCGGCTGGACATATCAAAGGCAACGTGGCAAAAGTGAGAAAAAACTATAGGAACGATCTTATTCCTGTCGTCGTCAAAAATACGTATAAAACAAGCATTTAATTGGTAAGTTTGAGTATACGTAGTCTTATTTTAGATTTTGACGACTTTTACGGGCCATTTCGCGACAGAAGGCAAGCTTTTTTCTTTCTGAATTGCACTCAAATCTAATCAGCATCACGGTAACCCACAAGTGACTAATTTACCAAATTTTTTGAAAATTTAGTCGATTAGTATTTCAGTTACAGTGGATATATACGATTTTTGCGGGCCATTTCACTAAAAAGGCAGGTTTCTTTTCTTCCGAATCGTACCAAAATCTAATCAGCCCCAGGATCCCCCACAAGAGACATATTTACCAAATTTTGTGAAATTTGGTCAATTAGTTTTTCAGCTAGAGTGGATATATGCATTGCACAGACAGACGTCACGCAAAAAATAGTATTTTAGGCTTCTGCAGTGCTCAAAATATGTAGATCTGTCGAAAACTCGAGTTGCGATTTTCGACACAATTCTAATACTTTGTTTCCTTATACATTGGCATATATTGTAGGGAAAGTAAAAATGGAGTATATTTCATGGTTTTGTTAACATAGAATGTTTTTAGACGTTATAATCTGTAAATAAAATAATAAAGTTCTATTAGAATAGCCAGTAGAGTTGATAGAAAAAAAAATTCTGGGGAAGGGGGGGGGGGTAATCAAATATTTATTTTCCATTTCTACATATACCATTTCTTCGAAATTTAATGTGTTCGAGGCGATTCTTGAGGGTTATAAGAACGACACCCAAATCCCTTCCTTGGCGACGCCACCGAGAATAAATAGAAAGCAGACGATTTCGGTATGTGAAGCTTCACTCTATACACATAGAAGCAAAAACTCTAAATTCATTGTATAATATAATAAAAAATCTGATGTGGGCAACACATGACTTTCCTTATATAATGAAATGAATTTACTACTTTCACAGTAAAATAAATAGGTTTTTCTTCTAGTAGATACTAATATCCTTTCCAAGATATTGAATTTTCGACAATTAGTCGTCATTTTCATTGATTTATCGCCATTTTTATCCATTTGGCGAGATTTTCGTTAATTTGGCAACATTTCAAAAAGTCGCCAAATTGGCGACTTTCCGACAATTTCGTCGCCAAAATCTCGCCAAGCGTTATGGACGAAGAAATAAGTTATTCTTATAGCAGATAAATTGGCATTCAAATGCAAAAGTATTACTCAAAGTATCTTTTTTCATGAATGGAACGAGCTAGATCCACGAGAATGATGTCACCCAATTTATCGCATGATATTATATATCAAAAGTGAACATGTTTCTCAATAGGAAATATTTTTTTAATATTTTATATGACTTTTTGATAATTTTTTTTGAAAAATGTGCAATATCTCGAGAACGGTTCATGTTATCGTCAGTTATCGTCTCCACAGACCCACTGACACACACACACAGACATCACTTCAAAAATGTTTGATTCGTGATCAGGGATGCTTGAAACGTGCTCTCCCGTCGAAAACTCGAATTCGAATTTTCGACCCCGTCACAATACTTTCCTTATACATTATGTATATAAGGAAAGTAAAAACCGTCTGCTGTAAGCATACATTAAAATATATCAATGGTTGAAAAAATAGAATTTTCTTTCTACCCTTGATGGAAAATTAATTTTTTTGTCTAACCGTTCTCCAGTTACAACGGGAAGAATGTTGGAACAAAAAATTCGAGATTTATAAGTTTTTGCATAAAATTCCATGATTTTTACTTTCCTTATATACAATAATGTATAAGGAAAGTATTGTTGTTGTTGAAACCCAGACCGTCCGTCCTACCTGAAAGGTGTAAGGTAACTGTTTGGACGGTCGGGAAGTGCCACCCAATTTAGACCGGAGCCCAGTGGGGGAGGCATCCACACCTTCCCCTACCACTAACCTCTCGGAAGCACTAACCTGATCGTACTCCGCATGAACACGGCGGCAGTTTTGGTAGTGGCTGGAATCGAACCCGGACCTACCGAGTGCAACTCCAGCGCGCTAATCAATGGGCTACCGCGCCCTAAGGAAAGTATTGTGACGAGATCGAAAATTCGAATTCGACTTTTCGACGGGAGAATACGTTTCAAGCATCGCTGATCACGAATCAAACATTTTTGAAGTGATGTCTGTGGAGACAATAACTGACGAACGAATGGACCGATTCGAACGAAATTTGGTACAAAAATCACAATTAGTAAACACTGGAAGCCTATTGTTTTTATACGCAATCGAATGTTCAGAACCCTCCTAAATTTTCGAGTGAAATTTTGAAAAAATCGGCAAAAAATCAAAACATCTAATAAAGTTACGCAAATAGACATTTCTTATGTAATTTTTCATTACAAAGCGATTGACATAAATTTTAGAACGCTAACACGAACCGTTCTCGAGATATTGCACATTTTTCAAAAAAATTATCAAAAAGTCATATAAAATTAACAAAAATATTAACTGTTGAGAAACATGTTCACTGTTCATATGTAATATCATGCGATAATTTGGGTGACATCATTCTCGTGGATCTAGCTCGTTTCATTCATGAGAAAAGATACTTTGAGTAATACTTTTGTATTTGAAAGCCAATAGTCATTTATCTGCTGTAAGAATAACTTATTTCTTCGTCCATAACGCTTGGCGAGATTTTGGCGACGAAATTGGCGGCATGTCGCCAACTTGGCGGCTTTTTTAAAATGTTGCCAAGTTAACGAAAATCTCGCCAAATGGATAAAAATGACGACTAATCGTCGAAAATTCAATATCTCTTAAAGAATATAAGTATTTACTATTAGAAAAACCTATTTCTTTACTGTAAAAGTAGTAAACTTATTGCATTATATAAGGAAAGTCATGAATGTGTTGCCCACATCAGATTTTTTTTAGTTATCTTACTGTAATAGATCAAGTCCCACTTGTATGCAAAGTTTCTACCTTCTGCAATTTGGGTTGTAAACTATCATTTGGTCAGTCACACTTAGATATATGATATAGATACATGACAGATATATTATATGAATATCTTTTCTTTATAAGATCGCAAAAATTATTTTAAATACTTATACGGGAATAAATCATTACATTTAAAGACGCACATTGATAGAAATAGGCATAAAAATCATTTTTTATCCAACTTAAAAATATAAAATGTACAAAATGTAAGGTAGAATATATAATAAAGGCGTAGAGTAAAAAAATCAAAAGCATATAAATCTACACATTTAGATTTAAATCATTAGTATTTAAGTACTATCTGATCAATCAGGCATGGCAAGAAAGTTTAATATGTAATAATATAACACCTTTCAAATTCAAATGAAATTTTCGAACCAATTCGAAAACTTTTAAATGGAATCTCAAATCAAGACTGAATAATAAAAAAAAGTAATAAAATAATTTTGAAAAAGTTTTAGAATACGATAGAAACAAAAACACCATAGATCATAGCACTGATTTCATACAGTGCAGGTAGACTCTATCGAAATTCTGAAAATATTCACCCTCATCTGATTGCAAAATTTGTTTCAAACTTTTCATCTGGCTTCACAGCATATTGCGTCGTGTTCCGTCTGATTTCAAAATCTGGCTACCACAGTTACAAGTCTTATACGTTTGTTTTATTACACAATTCTTTTCCACACAAAATGCAATGTATTCCACTAAAATCTTCGAGGTGAATTTGTTAAAGTGTATTTGGTTTGGTAATTTCATATATTAACAAAGTTAATTTCGTATCGAGTTTTCTACCAAATTCGAAATTTTCTTTGCTCAATAAAGTTTTGCAGTTTTTTGCGAAGTGTAGGAGGTGGGGTTTGACGGTTCAGACACTGAAGAATAGTATGTTTTCCATAGTTTATCATTACGATTATCAGATTGCATGCAGCCCATTTTTGTAGGGCGTCTATGTACACAAACTTTCTTTCTGTTGGATTTTTCCTTACCATTTTCATCGGAATCTGACGAAATATTGACCAAATATAATGTATCATTAGCTTCAATTTCTGCACGTCGATCCGTACCACCAGAATTTAAATATGAAGAATCATTTAATGTAGAACTCTCATAATTTTCTGGATTAATAGAATAAACTGATTTGATAATGATCCCCAAGGAATCACTGGAATTGTTCCGATGCTTTTTAAGCTTGTTTTCCATATTTTTTGATTCATTTTCGCCATTTTCATCGGAATCTGAGGAAATAATGATCAAGCTTATCTTATCAGCTTCAGTATCTGTTCGTCGCTCTGTACTGTTAGAATCAAAATGTGAAGTATAATTCATCTTAGAAGTTATATTATTTTCAGAATTAATAGAATAATTTGATTTTATAACAAATTCTGTGGCATCACTAGAAATGTCCCGATATTTTTTACGCATGAAACGTTTCTTCTTTGGTTTGGATTGCCTCACGCCATTTTCATCGGAATCTGAAGAAATATTAGCCAAGCATAATTTATCATTAGCTTCAACTTTTGCTCGTCTTTGTGTACTCTTAGAATTAAAATATGATGCATCATTCATCGAATCATTTATGCTATTATTCTCTGTAAAAATAGAATTGTTTGATTTAATAGCAAATTCTACGTAATCGCTGGAATTGTGCCGATATTTTTTGCGCACAAAGCGTTTCTTCTTCGATTTGAATTGCTTCTCGCCATTTTCACCGGAATCTGAAGAAATATTGACCAAACATAATTTATCATTAGCTTCAATTTTTGCTCGTCTTTCTGTACTCTTAGGACTAAAATACGATGTATCACTCATTGAATAATTTATGCCATTTTCTGAATATTTAGAATATATTGGGTTTACAATTTCTACAGAATCCCTGGAATTGTTCTGACGTTCTATAAGATTGTAGCGTGTATTTCGACTTTCATTCTTATATAAAGATTTTAGCATAGGACATTTGATCTCGCATTCAATGCAGCAATACCAATCAATTTTCTTTGACGCTTCTAAGCTAATTCCAACACAATCACAATGATACCATTTTTCACAATTGTCACACAAAATCATAAAAACGTTACTTACTGTGGTACGGCAAATGCAATAAATCGTATTTTTTTCAATGACATCACGTTTAGATGCACGAGTACCTTCTTTCATGATTTCTATTTGCGGAAAGTTTTCACAGAAGAATATTTTTAAGAACACAATTTTAAAAGTTCCAGTAGAAAATTCAAGACGAACGTTCACTCTCAGCTAATGGAATGTAACAATGCTTTCGCTTTGTGCTTCGCAAGATCTTATTTGGCTGAGTCTCCTAAATTGCAGGTTGGCGTCATTGTTAGGCACTGTATCCAATCGTTGCAAACGCTTGGCATTATTTTAGGTTTACATTAATTTCGAAAATGAGAGTATGGCGCTTGGCGTTATTTTGAGGTGACAATTTGCGGAATTAATCACGTAAATATGCTGTTTTATCAAATAAACTTGCATGTTATAAATAGGTTAACCATATAAATCTATATATATTAATTGACAAGTGTTCGTCTGTTACGCCTTTTTTAGACACTTCCGGAATAGATAAAGACTTGCAATTTGTTGCATGGATCGATCGATCGATAAAACCCCTGGAAAAATCGAATTTTTCGAAAATGTTCTGTAGTGTCTTGGTGCGCCACACCAAAATTTTTGAAAAACTGAAACAATAAAAAAGCATGCTTTGATATGAGATAATTTGGTACATGTGTAAATAGTTTGAAATAAAAAAAGTGTACAATTTCAGATTTCCAATATTTGCTATTTTAGGGGGTGCCGCACACCAAAATGCTCGATTTGGCGAACAAATGAGAAGCGTCTCTTTTAAAATTTGATAGAAACATGAAATTCGGTATATGGGCTAATCATTTGATGAAAAACTGAAAGACGAATAGAGTTTTTCAAAAATGTTCGTTTAAGGGTGTGCTCTAGAGAAAAACGTTCAAAAGGTAAAATGATAAGAAAGCATGCTTTAGCATGAGATAGAGAATCCAAATTTGGTGTACGGGTAGATAGTTGGAAAGGAAGAAAGTATGCAATTTCAGTTTTCCAATAATTTCTAATTTAGGGGGTACTGCACACCAAAATGTTTGATCTACCGAACAAATGGGAAAAACCCTTTTTAAAATGTGATAGAGGCTTGATATTTGGTATATGAGCTAATCATCTAATAAAAACCCCAAGAAGCTTAGAGTTTTTCAAAAATTTTCATTTAAGGGGGTGCGTACTCTACACAAAAACGTTCTAAAGATGAAATGATAGAAAAGTATGCTTCGCGATGGGATAGAGACTTTAAATTTGGTGAATGGGTAGATAGTTCGAAAGGAAGAAAGTGGGCAATTGGTGTTTTCCAATATTTGCAAATTTAGGGGGTGCCGCATACCAAAAAGTTCGACTTTCCGAATAAATGAGAAACACCTCTTTCGAAATATAAAAAATCTGATGTGGGCAACACATGACTTTCCTTATATAATGCAATTAATTTACTACTTTTACAGTTAAAACAAATGTTATTCTTGTAGTAGTTTTTCGTTAATTTAGCAACATTTTAAAAAGTCGCAAAGTTGGCGACATTTCACCAAATTCGTCGCTAGAATCTCGCCAAGCGTTATGCTCGGAGAAATAAGTTATTCTTACAGCAGATAAATGACTATTTGCGTTCAAATACAAAAGTATTACTCTATCTTTTTTCATGAATGGAACGAGCTAGATCCACGAGAATGATGTCACCCAATTTATCGCATGACATTACATATGAAAGGTGAACATGTTTCTCAATAGGAAATATACTTTTTTTTGTTTTATATAACTTTTTGATAATTTTTTTTAAAAATGTGCAATATCTCGAGAACGGTTCATGTTAGCGTTCTAAAATTTATGTCAATCGTTTTCTAATGAAAAATTACATAAGAAATGTCTATTTGCGTAACTTTATTAGCAGTTTTGATTTTTTGACGATTTTTTCAATATTTCACTCAAACATTTAGGGGGGTTCTGAACATTCGATTACGTATAAAAACAATAGGCTTGTGATTTTTGTACTAAATTTCGTTCGAATCGGTCCATTCGTTCGTCAGTTATCGTCTCCACAGACTCACTGACACACACACACACACACACACACACACAGACATCACTTCAAAAATGTTCGTTTCGTGATCAGGGATGCCTGAAACGTGCTCTCCCGTCGAAAACTCGAATTCGAATTTTCGACCCCGTCACAAAACTTTCCTTATACAATATGTATATAAGGAAAGTAAAAAGGCTTAATATTTGATATATATGGGCCAATCATTTAATGAAAAAGCAAGAAGACTAGAGAATTAAAAAAATGTTCAATTAGAGAGGTGCTTTTCATAAAAACGTCCGAAAGGTGAAATGATAGAGAAACGTACTTCGCGATGCTATGGAGACGGATGTAATGGAAGATAGTTGGAAAAGAAAATGTGTACAATTTCAGTTTCTCGTAATTTTATATTTCAGGGGTGCTGCACGCTAAAATGTCCGATTTGTCGAAAAAATGAAGAATGCCTTTTTTACGTGAGATAGGGTCGTGCAATTTGGTACACGAGTCATTTAATGAAAAAAATAAAATTTTGTTTAGTAAAAGGGGTGCGTGCTCCAAATCAAAACATTCAAAAGGTGCAATGATAGAAAAATATACTTTACGATCAGATCTAGAATATAAATTGGGTGTGACTAGTTCGAAAGGTAGAATGTGTACAATTTCAGCTTTCCAATATTTTCTACTTTAGAGATGTCGCGCACCTATTTGCGCAATAAATGAGCAAAGCTTTATTTAAACTGAAATATGAACTTGAATTTTGATAAATAAAAATAGAGTTTTTTAATTATGATCTGTAGAGGAGGATTCTCCACACCAAAACGTTCTAAATGTGTAATGTGTTCGAAATGTGTAATAAAGACTTGAAATTTGATGCACAGGCCAATCAATCAATAGAACCTTATGAAAAACCATATATTTTTGAAAATGTTCATTTAATGGGTTCTCCAAATGTTCGAAAAAACATTCGGAGTGGGAGAAATAATGTGTATAAATTCAGCATTTTAAAATGTGTTAATTCAAAATTTTCATTTAAGGAGGTGGGTGCTCTACACAAAAACGTTCGAAAGGTAAAATGACAGGAAAACATACTTCAGAGACTTTAAATGTGACGTAATGGTAGATAGTTGGAAAAGAAGAAAATGCACAATTTTAGTTTTCCATAAATTGGTACTTTAGGAGTGCTGCAAGCTAAAACGTTCGATTTGCCGAATAAAGGAAGAACGGCTGTTTTAAGTGAGATAAGAGTCTTGCAATTTGGTACAGGGACAATAGTTCAATATGGTACAGGGACAAAACCTTCTGGAAAAATCGAATTTTTAAAAAATTTTGTGTAACAGTGGTGCTCCACATTAAAGCGTTTGACATGTGAAACGGTAGAAAAGCGAACTTCGTGATGAAATGGAGAACTCAAATTTGATGTATTGGTACATAGTTTGAAAAGAAGAAAGTGCACAATTGAAGTTTTTCTATATTTGCTATTTAGAGTTTACCACACACTAAAATGTTCCATTTGCCAAATAAATGATAAACGCCTTCTTTTAAGTGAGATGGAGACTTGAACTTTTTTACACAGGGCAATTATTCAATAAAACACACGGACAAAGTAGAATTTTTCAAAAATGTTTAGTAAACGGGGATCAAAACGTTTCAAAGATGAAATTATAGAAAAACATACTTCACGATCAGCCACAGATTATAAATTGCGTGTGAGGGTAGATGTACGAAAAGAAGAAAGTACACAATTTCAGTTTTCCAATACTTACTTCTTTAGGGGTGCCGTGTTCTATTTGTTCAAAATGTTCTATTTGTGGAATAACAGAGAAACTACTTATATTAAATGCGACATAGATTTGAAATTTGATACACAGGTCAATCCTAAGGTTAAAGAAAAAAAAAGATTTAAAATTTCTGTAGAGGAGGGGGGAGGGCGCGGGGTGCTTGCTCCCCAGCAAAACGTTCAAAATGTGAAATGATAGTAAATTATACTTTGCAATGAGATAGAGACTTTAAAATTGGTTCAAGGATAGATCGTTAGATAGAAATAAAGTGTATAATTTCAGCTTTCTATTATTTATTAATTTAAGGATGCCAACCCTTAAATGTTTAATTGGCTGGATAAATGAGGAATGCCCAGTCTGAAGTGAGACAGGTATTTGATATTTGGTGCACGGGTGAACAGTTTGAAAACGAATACTGGAAAAATCGAATTATTCAAAAATTAACGTTATTTGGGGTTGCTTTATCGTGAGACCGTTGATTTTCAACGGGTATTCGGCTAGTTATTTTATAAATCGGGAAAAAATAAAAAAAAACTTTGAATACAGAAAAATAAAATTGAAATCTGAATCATACAAATTTTTCATTTAATTTCCAGCATTTGTAAAATTGGTTAGCGTAAACATTTTGTCATTTTAAATTTTTTCATGGAAGTGTTACCATATCTATGTTTATTTCAGAGCATTATACTTCCCATTACACCTGTATTAGACTTAACATTACACCTGCATTAGACTTCCCATTACACCTGCATTAGGCTTAACATTACACTTGCATTAGACTTAATATTACACTAGAATTAGACTTAACATTATACCTGCATTAGATCTAGTTGATTCATCAATTCTACCCCATTCTTCAAACCACACACACATTGTTCATGATGGAATACATCCTTTCAACAGGAGCGGAAGTATCTGGTAAAAAAGTATACTGCATAACTTGACTGAAATTCGGTATTAAAATTTTTTGATACCTGAAATTCTTCAAAATCAAATCTTTACAGTTTCTTTCCTTCAAGGTTTATTTTCATTATTTTTCGTGCGTCACAGTTCGAAGACGAGAATGATTTAGCAATCACCTATTTATTTACATTTATTACAGCATTTCAAGGGCTTCGCTAATTTCTACTGTAGCTGCTTCAATTGCAATCGATGTAATATCGCGCCTTCTGAGCCATACGAATCGGTCTTTCCTATCAAAACTTTATTTCAAAAGATAAATTTCAAACTGGGACAAAATGACTTAGGGACGCACATTTAAACCGGCACAATTCCGGTCAAAACGGGATGTATGGTAAGCCTAATTATTAATAACATTTATGATTATAACAGAAAAGTCAAGATAGAGATTTCAACTTCAACGATATGTTTATATAAATTCCGGCTAAAAGTCATACGTAGCAGGCACATTTTTTATGCTTCACTATAAAGAACCCTTAATACAAACTTTTTTAATGTGGAGAGTAAAAATAATTTCATTTTAATGAATTTGCTTACTATAAGAGTTCGGTGTTACAGTTATTTTTTTTATCTAAATTGTTTCGTTTTAGTATTTTTTAAAATATTTATAAAACCTTGTATTTTAATTTTAAATCATACGTCAAACAAGAACTTTAATGAAATCTCATTCTAACGAACCCCTTTTATTATGAACAATTACTGCACTGCATTCAAAGGATACACATATTTGTCAGTGGCAAACGCTGTGGTATGGTCGCTGTCAGACCATTGTAATTCGAGGAATAATTAAAATAAAATCTACTGCATTCAACAAAAAAAAAATTGAATGCAGAAAAACTTTGAAAATTTGAATGAGATGTATGCTTTATAGGAACAGCTTAATAGCACTGTTTCATGTCTTTCAACCCCTATTGGTCTGCAATATTTTAGCGAGGCGGCGGAGTTTCTGTCAAATCACGAACTAAATTATCACTTCTGCGTATGCGACTTTATAACGGAGAAAAATAAATCGTACTAAATTGCTTGGCAACGTGCCAAGTCATGCAGACGAATTTTCGCCTTACTAAATCTTCGACTCCGAGCAAAACTTTTCAGGTCAAATAGCGAACGCTCGTGGCTAAATAATGCAGTGTTACAGTATTGCTTTTCATACGGTGTTGTTGTTGTTGAGACCCAGAACGTCCGACGTAACGGAAAGGTGTAAGGTAACTGTTTTTACGGCCGGGATGTGCCACCCAATTTAGACCGGAACTCAGTGGGGTAGGCATCCACAAGGACCGTACCCTCCTTCCCCTACCATCAACGTCTCGGAAGGACTGACGGACCCACATGTTTAATGTGATCGTACTCCGCATGAACACGGCGGCAGTTGTGGCAGCGTGCAAATCCAGCTCGCAAATCACCAGGCTACCGCAACCGAAATGTGCCCACAGCAAACGGTTGTTTGTTCCCAGGTGGTCACCCACCCAAGTACTAACGGCGCCCGATGCTGCTTGACCTCGGTGATCTAACGAGAACCGGTGTTTTCAGTACAGTAGGGCCGTTGGTTCTTTTCATACGGTGTATCACTGTCTGGTGTATGTATTTTGGTGATGGTTAAGCAGCTTAATTTTTTAACACTTTACAACATAGTTGAAAAGTGTTTATGACTGTTCATTCTGTCTGTCTATCTGTCCGTTAGCACGATAACTGCCGTAAAAATGACTTTATCAAAATTAAATTTTAGTATGTTGCTTTGACGGTCTGTGGGACCTATGGGAATATAAATGAATAATATCACCCAATTAGTTTTGGATTGAACCCGGGTTGAAAAAATGAAATACATTGAAACCTATGGGACCTAATTTTTCAAACATTCTTTAAGCGAATTTAAAATTCACAAATTGCTTCAAAGGTTTTAGGAAATATTCAAATTATCCCATAAAATATATAAAAAAAATTTCAGCAAAATATATTCAGTAGTTTTTTAAATAAAAATAAAAATAATAATTACACCCTTTATATGAAGAGATCACGTGACCATGATATGAAGAAATCACGTAACCAACTTCATAATAAAATATGGCATCCATCTTGTCTCAAAATCGTGATATTTAAAATTCTTTTTAATTCATATTTAGTACTGTATCCGTCCTAAAACCGCTTTATTTTTACTTAAATTCTGTGCATCTGTATACTGAAACAACGCAATTACAATATATTTGAGTTTAAATGATTATCAAACTTTGATTATTTCTACAACGAAACCTAATTTTCACTTATGGAAAATGCAAACACCAAAGCATGTGGAATGAGTTGTATAAGAATTGCTATATTTCTTTAGTGCAAAATTATTTATCTCATGGAGTCTGCAATATAGCTGATATGAATGAAACATTCATTGATTTTGCACAGAGAAACCAGACGATGTTTTCGATGAAGTTTTAAGCATAGAGTTAAATTATTTATACCTCCTTGGTTTTAAGTTTTTAAATAAAATAAATTGTTATAGTATTGTGATGAATGTAAGGATTGGAAAAATGTTTATCAATGAAATGCTACTTTTATATAGAAGCGATTTTTATTTCGATGACGTCATTTGGATAAAGTTCATTTGTTTTCGATGAAGTTTTCAAATATAACAAATTATTGTAGTATTATGATAATTTTAAAAATATTACCGAGAAATGTGTCGCATTTTAGAGATATTTAAGCCAGGCAATTTATATTTCAATGCCGTCATTTCAATAAAGTTCATTTATTTTCGATGAAGTTTTCAAATATAATAAATTAATGTAGTATTGTGATAATTTTCAAAATATTACCGAGAAATGTGTCGCATTTTAGAGATGTTTAAATAAAATTGCATTGAAGTTGGAAAGTGTTTCATAATCAATGCTTTATGCATGATTGATCTCTATTGTTTGCCTTGCTTTTAAAACTCTAACTCATTGAGTTTGTGCCAAATCGATTACAAGAATCTATATAATAAAAGGCAATGTCTGTGTGTCTGTGCGTCTGTCTGTCTTATACACAATATTCGCGATATTATATATTCGCGACCGCGCGTCGGAGAGCTACGAAATTTGGCAATCGGAGACCCGGGGGGGAGGGAAGGGGACACGTGAAAACCGATTTTCAAAATTCTAATTATTTTTTTATTTATTTAATGTTTTATGCGATTTCGACCTTTTTTTGCCCTTTTTGCCCTTTTTTCTCCACGATCCAGACGTCGTAGAAAAAAACAAATCACACCATCGGAAAGAGCAGAGAATTTCGAGTAAAAATATATAAATTTCAAATCTCAGGGACAAATTCTAATATTTTTTTATGATTTTAAAACAAAAGTCACTTTTGACTCAAAAAAACGATTTTTGGTTTTTAAATTCTCGCATAGTAAAAAGTACTCAGAATTTCGTCTAATAATTTACATTTTTAGAAAGGTCAAATATCTGGCATTCTTACAAGTCCAATCTGGTCAAGAAATAGTGAAAATTGCCTGTAGGATCGCAATTTTAAAGACGTCATGATTTTATATTTCTTGCCCAATACTCGGCGAAGAACCGATTCTCCCCGACATTTCCCACCGCAGTAGTTTTTCCCCCGTCTCCATGGAGACCACCACGCTTCGGGTTTTAAATGTATTAAGAGCTTAGCATATGTATTGGATACATCGAGTGAAATAATTATATTTATGTGATATTTTAAATGGTTATTTTAATTTATGGATGTTTTAAATAATTTAAATGATTGTATTATGGTGGATTGAATTCTGGTGATGTATTTGAAATTATTATATTTATGGATTGGTGGAACGATATGGATGATTCATAGAATGATATGGATTTTATAAATGGATATTTGAATTTATGGATATTTTAAATGGAAGGAGGGTACGGTCTCTGTGGATGCCTCCCCCACTGGGTTCCGGTCCAAACTGGGTGAATAAAAAGAAAGTTATGGAGATTATCGCGGAGGGCGTGGTAGCCCAGTGGTTAGCGTGTGGGAATTTCACTCGGAAGGCCCGGGTTCGATTCCTTCCATTGCCAAAACTGCTGCCGTGTTCACGCGGAGTACGATCACGTTAAACATGTGGGTACGTAAGTCCTTCCGAGAAGTTGTTGGTAGAGGAAGGAGGGTAGGTCCCTGTGGATGCCTCCCCCACTGGGTTCCGGTCTAAATTGGGTGAATAAAAGAAAGTTATGAAGATTATCGCGGAGGGCGCGGTAGCCCAGTGGTTAGCGCGCGGGAATTGCACTCGGTAGGCTCGGGTTCAATTACCGCCACTGCCAAAACTGCCGTGTTCACGCGGAGTACGATCACGCTAAACATGTGGGTACGTAAGTCCTTCCGGGAGGTTGGTGGTAGAGGAAGGAGGGTACGGTCCCTGTGGATGACCCTCCCACTGGGTTCCGGTCTAAATTGGGTGAATAAAAAGAAGGTTATGGAGATTGTCGTGGAGGGCGCGGTAGCCCAGTGGTTAGCGCGCGGGAATTGCACTCGGTAGGTCCGGGTTCGATTTCCGCCACTACTAAAACTACCGCTGTGTTCAGGCGGAGTACGATCACGTTAAACATGTGGGACCGTAAGTCCTTCCGAGAGGTTGGTGGTAGGGGAAGGAGGGTACGGTCCCTGTGGATGCCTCCCCCACTGAGTTCCGGTCTAAATTGGGTGGCACTTCCTGGCCGTCCAAACAGTTACCTTACACTTTTCTGGTAGGTCGCGCCAGCGAGTGTGCCATGGTTAGAATTTGCCACGGTCAGAATTTTCAAGGATAGCGAACAGGCTGGTCGCCAAAGCTTTTATACGGTTTTTGGCCTAAGGACAATTAAAAACCGAGTAAGTGTTTGCTTTTTACACGGTTTTTGGCCTAGGCACAATTAAAAACCGAATTAATCTTTGCTTTTTATAAGGTTTCTGGCTCATTATGCTGGATTGAATTGTGGCGATGTATTGTTTACATCGGGTGGTGGTTGGGACCACAATGAAAAAACTTAAACACTGAATAAATAAAAAAATAAATAAAAAGAAAGTTATGGAGATTGTCGCGGTGCATTTATGCATCGGGTGGTGGTGGAGACAATCTTAAAAAAAAAAAACTTTTTCGCTGAGCAGCATCGTTAAAAAGCGAGTTTGCCACTGTCAGGACTTTCAAGGGTAGCGAACAGGCTGGTCGCCAAAGCTTTTATACGGTTTTTGGCCTAAGGACAATTAAAAACCGAATAAGTTTTTGCTTTTTACACGGTTTTTGGCCTAGGCACAATTAAAAACTGAATTACTGTTTGCTTTTTATAAGGTTTCTGCCTCATTATGCTGGATTGAATTGTGGCGATGTATTGTTTACATCGGGTGGTGGTTGGGACCACAATGCAAAAACTTAAACACTGAAGAAATAAAAAAATAAATAAAAATAAAGTTATGGAGATTGTCGCGGTGCATTTATGCATCGGATGGTGGTGGGGAAAATCTTTAAAAAAAAAAAACTTTTAAAACTGAATTAGTGTTTACTTTTTATAAGGTTTCTGGCTCATTATGATGGATTGAATTGTGGCGATGTATTGTTTACATCGGGTGGTGGTTGGGACTACAATGAAAAAACTTAATTGTGGCGTACTCTATTGTTGTATTGTACAAACTTAATTGTGGCGATGTATTATTTACATCGGGTGGTGGTTGGAACCACAATGAAAAAACTTAATCATTGATTGCTTTTTATACGGTTTTTGGCCTAAGGACAATTAAAAACCGAATAAGTTTTTGCTTTTTACACGGTTTTTGGCCTAGGCACAATTAAAAACTGAATTACTGTTTGCTTTTTATAAGGTTTCTGCCTCATTATGCTGGATTGAATTGTGACGATGTATTGTTTACATCGGGTGGTGGTTGGGACCACAATGCAAAAACTTAAACACTGAAGAAATAAAAAAATAAATAAAAATAAAGTTAAGGAGATTGTCGCGGTGCATTTATGCATCGGGTGGTGGTGGGGACAATCTTTAAAAAAAAAAAAATTTAAAACCGAATTAGTGTTTACTTTTTATAAGGTTTCTGGCTCATTATGATGGATTGAATTGTGGCGATGTATTGTTTACATCGGGTGGTGGTTGGGACTACAATGAAAAAACTTAATTGTGGCGACGTATTGTTGTGGCGTACTCTGTTGTTGTATTGTAAAAACTTAATTGTGGCGATGTATTATTTACATCGGGTGCTGGTTGGGACCACAATGAAAAAACTTAAACACTGAATAAATAAATAAATAAATAAAAAGAAAGTTATGGAGATTGTCGCGGTGCATTTATGCATCGGGTGGTGGTGGGGACAATCTTAAAAAAAAAAAAACTTTTTCGCTAAGCAGCATCGTTAAAAAGCGAGTTTGCCACTGTCAGGACTTTCAAGGGTAGCGAACAGGCTGGTCGCCAAAGGCGGCTAGTTATTAATAATACCCTGTTCAAACAGAACTTTAGCAAACAAGATAAAATTGATGAAGGATGGGACACCCAATCCCCAAAACTGAAGAGCGTACATAAGAATAAAATAAAACACTTATATTCGGAATTTTCAGGTTGCACAATATGATTTGTACCCATATCAGAACGCAAAAATCTGAACAAATTATTTTGCTGGCCTTTCTTACCATTTTTAAAAAATGAGAATACTTAGATAGGTTTTATAATTTACAATTTTCAAAATTTAAATTGCTGCATTGAAAAATTTCGAATTTAAATTTTATCCACCGTTGGATAACATGATGCTATAAATTTAACATGCTATATGAGCAAATTTTTGGAACTTTCGAAGAATGCTCGGAGAAATTCATTATTATTTTGAGCCACAAAGTCCCTGCTCTAGTTGCAACGAATAACACAACAGTGGTAACATTATTTATTACCATTATTATTATCGCCATTAAGTCCCTTGCAGGATTCATCTCTGATATTTACGGAACTTTTGGTGTAAATGAAACGATTATGTAAGAACTTAGTTTTAATCAACCTCTTTAAAAGAAACAGTACCAGATTGTCGACCTCCGATAAATATTGGTACCGAACGATGCAAGGCGTTAGGTCACCGTAATGCGTAATTGATTCATCACTGAGCGGCCGAGAGTGCGACGTGTAAAGTTGCAGCTAGAGGTCTGCGTCGTTGACATCCGGTAATCAGTTGTCCTGGACTAGTTACGGTGCAGCGGTCTAGTGGTCATTATTTTACCATGCTCACTTCATTAGCAACCAATTTTGTAAAAACAAACGAATTAAAAATACGCGCCAGCTACGCGGCCTCGTAGTCAGCTAAGCCCTTTAACCAGTAGCGAAGCGTCAGGGCGAGGAAAGGTTTCTACAACGGTTTCCAAATAATTTACGATCAAGTAACTTTTAATTTATTTAATAGAAACTGTACCTGGCGTTACTTGGTATTTAAAGCAAGGATTAATTGAATTCATTCATTGTGTTTTTCGAAACGCACACGCTTTTCGAACACACTCTGGTCTCGATGCTGGGCACATCAAATGTTACGCTCTAATGTAACTGTATATTACGCCCTAAATATACCTTTCCCCGTATAAGCTATTTTGATACGCCCTAAATAAGCTGTTTTGATACTCCCTGTATAAGCTGTTTTTGATACGCCCTGTATAAACTGTTTTGATACGCCCTAAAGCCGTTTTGAAACACTCTAAATAAGCTGTTTTGATACGTCCTAAATAAGCTATTTTGGGAAGTCATTAATAAGCTTCTGTGATTTGTCCGTCGCATATCCGTCTCACCATCCGTCGCATATCCGTCTCACCGTCGCATATCCGTCTCACCATTGTCCGTCTCACCATCTGTTTGGTTATTAACTATTGAACTATTATCTTTTGATACACCCTATATAAGTTCGTACTCGGCCACTCAAATTGCTGCTCGTGCCCTAGGGCGAGTCAGGTGGTCTGGATTTTCGATGACCCTATATAGTTCTTCTGATTCACCACACAAGCTACATAAGATCTTTGAAGGAAAATAAACCTCCCGCTTTCTAAATGAAAATCCCTGCAAACACTGATAATGTTTTCGATTCTAGTACCGACTCTCAATCCAAATAAACCCCTAAGCAGATGGCGTCAGTTTCACTGATGACGTCGCATTGAAATACTATCACTTGACCCTATCCCAATGCGCGTTCAAGGACTGGAGGAAACCTATTTTATCACTCCTTCCGTGCGTTGCTAGAATTTTTGTTGTTGAAAAAATCGGTTTTGAAAAATCGGGGAAGTTTTAAACACGCGAACATCATACTTTTTTTTAAAAACTCACGAAAATTCATCTATTAATCGTATGGACTGTGTTCACAATTTGTTTAAAACAGAATTTCTCGATCTTTCGGCTGGTGTTAAGATGAGAAATCTGCGATAATATTTTCGGTTGTGAAGATACCTATTTGAGTTGAAGACCCAGACCGTCCGACTCATCCTGAGGACTTGAGCAACAATTTGGACGACCGGGAGATACGTATTTGGGTGAAAAATCTCTCAAAATCGAACTAAAACATAAAATAATTCAAACACTAATTCGAGTTTAAAAAGATTTCGTTGAAGCGTATCGTTTCGGGTCCTGAAGTACCTGTGTACAAAATTTCATCTTCCTACAATTTTTAGATTTTCTGCTATATGCGATACAGACATCTTCCTTTGTTATTATAGTTTCGAAAATGATTTTTATCGCTCTTGATTTTTATCGGTCTTCATGAAATAGCTGGAAACTTCAAGGGCGGCAATAGAATTTATTATATTCTTGGAATCCAGTGCTACCATTCAAAAATTACTATATTCAAAATATCCAGTTATACCACGTAGTTAAAATTGGGTTTAGGCTGCAATGACCAGATTGATACTTACAGAAGCTGGCACTAATGCTTAAGATATGGAACGCCGGCTGAAATAAAAGACTGAATTATTAGGTCTCCATTGAGGTTAAAAATTATGGTACATTAAGTTATTTCTTACTGCTATTATAGGCTGTTTAATGTTTAAGAGCGTTAAAAAGGTCAAAAAGAATCCGCGGATGGTGTTATCTGCAATGGGAACGTGATTCTATTATTTAAAATCTTCAAATTGGGTTAGGGAAATACGGAGCATTGTCACATTGTTATTCATTAAAGCAGTCTGGTTACTTGAATGTGCAAAATGCTACACAATTCATTGAAATAAGGCGAGTGAAATAGTCTCTGAAATTCCAATTACTTAAATATCTACGTGTGCTAATCCTCAATGTTTGTAAACAATGCTTTGTTATTGGATTTAAAATGACACGGATAATCCTACACATATAAGACTATAAATGCTAAAAATTCACTAAATACACAGTACTGATTTTAGGTGATCGTCTTTCTACGGATTGCAATCCTGCTGTTTTCATGTGTTCTGCATAAGCTGGTAGATTATTGAACAATCAGGGAATCAATTTTGCGAAATTTTACGACAAATGGTTTAACAGAACACGCTTTACCTTTGCAATAAGATTAAAACTTTTTCGCAGTAGTATTTTAAACATTAGATACAGCTAAAGCAACAATTAGATAAACAGCATCTTTCATGTTACTCATTATAAATGAAATATGCCAGTGAACATAATTTAATTAGCGCGTGACTTCATTGTAACGTGAGTACTGTTTGCTTATCCTACACAGTGTTAATTCCAATTAAATATGCTTTTTACTTTCCTTATGTACATAGTATAATGTATAAGAAAAGTATTGTGACGGGGTCGAAAATTCAAATTCGAGTTTTCGGCAGGAGAGCACGAATTGAACATATTTGAGGTGATGTCTGTGTGTGTGAGTGAGTCTGTGAAGACGATATCTCACAAACGAATGGAGCGATTCGAATGAAATTTGGTACAACAATTACAATACGTGAATACTGGAAGCCTATTGTTTTTTAAACACAATCGAATGTTCGGAATCCAATTAAATTTACGAGTGAAATTTAGAAAAAAATCATCAAAAAATCAAAATCTTTGCTGAAGTTACGCAAATAGACATTTATTATGTAATTTTTCCTTAGTAAACGATTGACATAAACTTACGCTAGCATGAACCGTTCTCGAGATATTGCACATTTCTCAAATAAATGTATCAAAAAATACAATAGATTGAAAAAAATATTAACTGTTGAGAAACATGTTCACTTTTCATATGTAATATCATGCAATAAATTTGGTGACACAATTCTCGTGGATCTGGCTCGTTCCATTCATGAGAAAAGATACTTTGAGTAATACTTTTGTATTTGAACGTTAATAGTCATTTACCTACTATAAAATAACTTGTTCCTCCGTCCATAATGCTTGGTGAGATTTTGGCATTAAATTTGGCGGAATATCGCCAACTTGGCGACTTTTGTAAATGTTGCCAAATTAGCCAAAATCTCGCAAAATGGATAAACATGACGCTAAATCAATAAAAATGACGACTAATTGACGAAAATACAATATCTTGGAAATAATATAAGTATGTACTATAAAAATAACCTATTTTGTTTTTACTGTAGAAGTCGTAAATTCATTGCATTATATATGGAAATTCATGTGCTGCCCACATCAGATTTTTTTCTATATAAGAATAAATTAATGAAGGTTTTGATTTAAATTGTTTATGATTCGTTAAGATCTGACTTCAGAAACAATGAACAGTCACAAAGCGGAACATTTACGAATGAAATTGCACAGATTGTAGCATATATTAAAATCATATATAAATTAAAAGCAAATAGTTAAATAAGTAATAGTTAAATAACGTAAATAGTATAACAACGAAGAATAATCGGATGATCGCGTCTATAGATCCACATATGTAAAGGTCATCATTTTACAAGTCAGAGGTGCTCAACGTTTTACCAACCGCGTGAACTCACAAATTTCAAACTTTTTTGAGGAGCATTCGATAAAGTATTTATTGTTACGACGTAATCTCTGGAATCGTGGGTGTGAGCTCAGGATACAAGAATGAGACCAAATCTCTGGACAACTAACACGTTTATTTACAAGCGCAGTGTAAACAGGAGCAATATACAGTAAACCAACACTTAAATGCTCCACTAATTTCACAAAACAACTGATGGAAACATTAAATTATTTCAATTCACACAACAACAGCTGCTATTTTTAAAACATTAACAAAAATCCCAATTCAACTGTTTGCAGTTTACCAGAGACGATTTTTTACCTCAAAGTCTTCATTTGCTCCGATTTTACCTCAAAGTCTTTATTTGCTCTTGATTTCCTGAGGATTAACGGTCTCATAGAGAATGTCTAGCTGTCGCTAGACAATGTAGGACTGGCAACAGCAACATCAAATATTATAATTATGGCTTAATATTAACTATAAAATCATCGTAAATACTTCTCAAATTATACTTTCGATGGCGTCATTTGAATAGAGTTTATTTTGTGTAACTAGCATTTTTGCTTTCGATGAAGTTTTATTATTAATTTTGTCGATGGCAATTTTTGAAGTATCTTAAAATGCAAATAAAATCGCATTTCATTTTGAAAGTGTTTCTTAATCAATGTTTTATGCATGATTGATTTTGCTTATTATTTGTCGCTTCTTAAAAAGTTCTGTTTCTTCAAGTTGCAAAATTTGTTTAGCAGAAGCATGTGAAATTCCTATCCTTATAAGTATATCACTTGTGTTTGCAGTGCAAGTAAAAATTTAAATTTGACTTGGATATTTTGGTTTGGTGATAAATGATTAGGGATTTATGCCCTCCCTCCCCCGGGTTTGGCCATCAGGAGTTGCAAACTCTTTATGTGCATTCTAAGTATTTGCGTCGCTCTGATTATTTGAAGAAGGCTGAAAACGGGAATTTCATTATATAGACAGGGTGGCCATAATTAAAGCAGAGGTGTTTAGAGACCGATAGTGTGAAAACCTTTGGGCCAAACTGAGCCAAATTTGCAGTAAATGCTATTTAGACCACGGGATTTCGTTTTTTAAAAGAAAAAAAAAAGTTCGTATTTGTGTCACTGCGGGCCAAAGTGGCGCTGTAAGGTTCATTTTTGGAGTAAAATAGGCATAGGACGTACAGAAAGTTAACATTTTACATGCATTTTGATATTGACATCACATTTTTCATTCACATTTACATTTTATCAAACATTTTAGCAATCATGTCTCCCATACGCAGTAGTGCGTTGTAGTAAATATTCAGATTTTCATAGAGAAAAAAGGTGGTAATGCAACACGTTATGCAAATTTCAGTCATCTGATGCTGACGGCATTAGTAAGTACTACTAGTTTTGAGGATACAAGGAAAACGGGTGTCGGAATCAATGATGCGTTACATTTTTACGATTGTACTTTGCTGTTAAAAGTTCGCTATGCTAACATCACGTGATCATGTTTTGCTAATAAAACTTCAGCGTCAGATGACTAGTATTTCGTAACCTTTTGCATTACCACCTCTTTTCTCCGTGAAAATATGCATATTTACTACAGCGCCCTACTGCGTATGGGAGACATGATTGCTAAAATGTTTGATAAAATGTAAGTGCAAATGTGAATGTAAAATGTGATGTTAATATCAAAATGCATGTAAAATGTTAACTTTCTGTACTTCCTATGCCTATTTTACTCCAAAAATGGACTTTACAGCGCCACTTTGACCCGCGGTGGCACAAATCCGAATTTTTTTTTCGTTTAAAAATCAAAACCCCATGGTCTAAATAATATTTACTGCAAATTTGGTTGAGTTTGTCCCAACTGTCTTCTCACTATCGGGCTCTAAATACCTCTACTTTAATTATGGTCACCCTGTATACGTATAACACAAGATATGTACGTATAACACAATATGAGAGTAAAGCCTTTTTTGAGTTTCCTTTCACTTTTTGTTATAATATCGATAAATTGTAACCAATTTGTTATGTATATCCCCTCTAATAACTTTTGCATAGGAGCCTAGGCAAGGGATATGGCGGGCCAGCTGTAACAAATTGAAAAACAAATTTATTAAACAAATTTATTAAACAAATTAAAAATTCTGATAATACGTCCAATTATAGAAAATTTACACTATTTAAGAAGTATCTTCAAGAATCAATAGTAAATAGCCAGGACATGTATCAGTTGTGCATATGGCCACGCCCATATTTGTCCACGCCCATTTTTTAACATTCCTTGTTTTTGGGGAAGTACTGAAATAGTGTTATTTTGTAATTAATATGAAAAATGGGGATATATTTTTAACCGGAAGATTTCATTCCACGTTACTATTTTAGCAGGTGCTAAAATGACCAAGGAAAAATACAGAAATTAAACTAAGTTTTTTGTGTGTATTTTATATTGACACTAATTCTTCCATTTTAATTCAAAATTTCACATTATTTTATTCATAGATTGAAAGGCCATACGTAAAGTTTTTGACTTCAGCCATTTAGTTAAGCGCGATATTTCTAATTATATTCTAACTATCCCTACAAAGTATTCAATTACGAAAATTAAAATTGATATATTTTAGGGCACTGTCCATATGTACTGATAATATTTAAACAGCATATTTTATATAAAAATTGCTTTCTTTCAATCGCCGAAGAAAGTACTCGTAGACTGCTGAATCTAGAAAGCTACGCCTAGGAAGGCCGTAGTTAATTGAAATAGGTAGAACGAACACATTGGCTGACTGAAGGGAATGATGTTACAGGGCCGAAAAAATTCACTGTGTCGAGATGCTTAAAATTTCGCCAATGTTAATTTAGAAAATTGATCTTTACTATTTCCTATTTCGTAACTTTAAATATTTTTGTAACCTTTAAATATATGTCTGTGTCCAGTTGCGTCGCGGGTCGCATTTAGACTGTGAAATAATTTTGCATCCCTTAAAACCAGCACGCTTATAAATAAATCATTTAAAAAATTGTTAAAAAAATGTAATTATTTAAATTTTCTAGAATTTCTGAACTAGTAACATTTAAGCGTGACTTTTAACGGGAACTTGTTGGCATGTATTAATTGCAATCCTTATTTCTAAAATATACATAAAATTTATTTTAACTTTAATTATTTATTTAATTTTCCTTCTCATCTGTATTTGAAATATGTTTAAACATTTTTCAGCTGAGGTGCCTAAATCTAGCTGTTAGTTTTATTTCGCTTTTTGAAGGTGACTATAGCAATTACTTATAACAATGGACACTGCCGCTGCGAAATATAATTGTAGTTTTTTTCATATCATAATTAGAGAAAATTCAAATTATTGAAATAAAAGATCAAATATCCTCACCTATATTTAGCAAATGATTGTTTTGTGTGAAAATTTTCACGAGAAATCAATTCCAATATGCTAAGATAAACCTTTTGAAAACAAATTTTGTTGTAAAGATAAAAAGTTTTGAAATTCATAAAAATGTAACACCACCAATTAAAAACTATATAATTAAAATACTGGAAATTTGATGTAATTTTAAGTACATTTCTATTTTATGTGAAAAAAATGAATATATGCAATTAATATAAACTAGCGGGTTTAGTCTGCTAGCGGTCACTAAATATAGTAGCCAGTTTTAATAAAAGTCAGTTTTTATCAAGTTCTGCGACCACTACTCTGGCGTAACTGTCCCCCTGCCCCATATCACAACTCCATTCATTTGGCCGCTCCGCTTCGTTTGTAGCATCATCATCATCATCATCATCATCACTCATCGTGCCTAGTGGCACATAAGGCCTTCAGCTTGAGTCGCCACCCTGGTCGATCCTATGCCGCAGTTCTTGCTTCTGACAAGCTCGCCCATCCCATCAAATGTCTCTCTCGTTCTACTAGTCTCCTCAAAGTTAGCTTGGCTCAACCCCGAGATCTTTTTCCTTCAGGCGCCCGAGTAAGTGCCATAGCAGGGATGTTATGCTGTGGCATTTTTAAGACATGTCCAGTCCATTTCCATATAAGGTTTTTTTTATTTCCATCTCAATTGCTTCCTGTCCAGTACTCTTGTACAGTTCAGTGTAAGTAATAAGATAAGGTCAAAATACTCCTTCGTTTGTTGCGTCTGCGCAAAAATCACTGAACAACCGAATTCGGTGCAAATTTAGTGTGAAAATAGTGACGTACAACGCGGAAATTGATTAAAAATCAGAACAATAGATGCTTAGACAGACAAAAGCGACCATTTTATAAAGTTCGTCACTCTCCAAATCTCCCCTTCGCCCATGTCTCCTTCTCGCAGCCCCTTATATTTACCACTCACCCCAGCTTTCGCGGACGCAAAAGGCGCAAAATAATAAAATTTGATACAAGTTCAGCTCGAACAGATCGAGGAAGTCCATTGCTGAGTAGAAAATGCAACGTGAAATTTTCATCAATATCGGAGCAAGCGTCGCTTAACAAATAACTTTTTAAAAACAAAGGTTTCAATAATGCTTCCCGCTCCCTCTCACAGTCCTGATCTCCATCTCACAACTCTGATGTCCATCTCGCAGCTGTGGTCTCCTTCTCAACGTCCTCTTATTATTAATTTTTAAAAAACGACGAGCAATACTCAAAATAGGCGTAAAAGTCGAATGAATGGCTGTAAAATTAAAAGTTTTCATCTAAAAACCGTGATTTTTTAAAAGAGAGCTTATAATAACGTTACAATCTTATATTTAACAGTTAAGACTTCTACATGTAAAACTCGAGATTTTAGAAATCTGTAATTTTATTACCAGTACACATGTCTCTGACTTACGAGAAGCGATAAACACAAAGGGGGAATAGAATTGGAAATTTTGTCTTAGTTCTGAATGAGTTCCAGCTGGTTTTTCTTGATTTTTAAAAATTTGTTTAAAAAAACTATCCACTTCATCAAAATTCCGGCTTCTGGAGGGTCTTTCAAATTTATCTGTCCCCTGTTCGAAAAGGAAAAAAAAATAAGAACTAGGTTCCACCTTTATGTTTGTATAAGGAGATAGCTTTTTCGCTCACCCCTCTCTTTATTCTAAAAAAATTAAAAATTTTTTTACATAATATTTAAAAATCCATCAAATTTTTCGAAACTTTCGAGTCTATCTTCTATTTGATAGCTAAATTTTAAAAACCCGAGAGCTTCAAGGATCAGTAGGAGTTTCAGAAAATCCTTTATATATTCACATACATACATAAACACACGATTGGCTTCTAATAATATACACCACCCGAAATAGAAAATGCAACACCATGAAGCTTTGACCGTATAATTATGCAATTTACGAGACAAACTCAGCTGGCCGATGCATGCAAATGATCTGAAATGCAAGTAGGTCACGTGATTAGAGCGCAAGATAAAAGGGATGGAAACGGCAGATGAGCCAATAGTTGTACTGTCTGTTGTTACAGAAACCCGTTTTCTGAGCTGTGTTTCGTTTCACAAAACACGTGATGCATAAGAGATGCTTAGCCGACGACGCCGAAGTCCGTTTCAGCATTTAAACGATCGTGCGAGGAAAGTCATTTTAGGCCTACGTACGGCTGGTTGGTCGTACCGACGTATTGTCGCTGAAACATTAGTAAATGCGTCCACTGTGCAAAGGATTTGGAAAAGATGGATTGAAGAAAGGCATGTGAATCGTCGTAGTGGTACAGGTCCACCCAGTTGTAGTCAGCACGCATTGATCAACGCATTCGAAGGCATGGGTGGCGGCCCCACAAACGAAGACTGCCGACATTCTACTGAATTTGTAGGGTGCATTGTATATTCTAAATACCAGCAAGAACAATTTCTCGACGATTGGCCGAAAGCGGCTTGCACTCAAACCGTCCTTTATGAAGGCTGCTATTGACGACAAAACACCGACGTGAGAGATTGCAATGGTGTCAGGCCCAAACCTCTTGGACGACTGAATCGGACAGGGTACTGTTCAGCGCCGTGTGAGAGTCTGGAGGTGACGTGGATACAGTCCAATCCCGCTGCTATTGTTGAACGCCATACTGTTTCACAACGCGGCATCATGGTTTGGGGTGCTATCGGCTTCGATTGCCGGTCACCTCTGGTTCGTATCAGAGGCACAGTGACAGCACGACGATATGTGGATGACGTGCTCCGGCCGGACGCACTAACCCACCTTCAGCAGTTTCAAAATGCTGTTTTCCAGAAAGATAACGAGTGACTGCACGCGACAACCATCAGCTGACAAACCTTACAAGGTATCCAGGTGCTTTCTTGGCGCTCCGCTGTCTACAGACCTCTCACCCATCTAACATGTAAGGGACGTGATTGGCCGTCATTTGACTGCCCTGCCCCGCTTCAACAGAGGACGACCTGTGGAGAATGGTTGAAGGCATATGGTCATCCATTATTCAGAAAACTAATTCCCGCTTATTGCATTTGTTCCTGGAAGAATTGCTACTTGTATCGCCGCAAGAGTTTGTCCTACTGCTTACTGAGCACCCTGTCTATGCCATTACTGTGTCGCATTATCTTTTTGGAATTAACATAACTTATTTTTATATGCCATCTCTGCCTGTGTGTCCTTCATCAACACACTCTATTCGCTCTTTCATGGTGTTGTAGATAGCAAACGAGAAAGATACAAAAATTAATATTTCTGAAAATTCATATGCTACTCACATGATTTAGATTTATCTGTTAATTAGATGAATCATTCCGAAAATTTATACTACATCCAACGTTTACTGTAGCCCAACGTTTTGAAAGTTTGAACCTTTTTGATGAGTAAAATTACATGTATTAATGATTGTTTATTGAAAGTAATTGATTATCATTATTTCTATTACTTTACTAAGCAGTAGTGGTTATTAAATATTACATTCACACAAACTGTAATAATCAAGCAACAATTCTGTTTGAATAGCTTAATTTGTTTCAGAACAATGCTGTTACGTGAAACCTCATAAATTTTCAAAATAATTCTAACAGCGCACTGGCCGAGTGATAATTTACGTTTGCCCTCGTCTTTGGGGGGCGGGATCAAAAGATTTGTCTTCTTGAAAGATGAATCTGATAGTTGTAGGAACGTTTTATCGTAACCAGGAAGAGCAGGTATATCGATACTACGTCATAATCGGAAACTGACGTCATATGCTTAGGGATTTAATAGTAGGATAGTTATACTTACAGATTCAGGGAATATTACCTAAGTGCAATCTTTAAGAAATTGGATTCTGGCTAATATAAAGAACGGACTTTTTCGGTCTGCATTAAAATTATGGCACATAGTAATTTATTTCTTATTGAAAGTTGCAAGCAGTTTAATGTTAAAAACCTTAAAAAGAATCTGTGGATGCTGTTATCTGTAATGGGAATGTGATTTTGTAATTTCAAAAATTCAAATTGGATTAGCAAAATATGGAGCTTTGATACTTAGCTTTTTAGGACAGTCTAATTATTTGAATGTGCAAAATACTACATTGTTATTTATTGAAATACAGCGATTGAAATAGTCTCTGTGATATCAAATACTTCAAAATCTACTTGTGATAATCCTCAATTGTTTATAAACAATCATTTGTTATTGGATTTAAAATGACACGGATAATCCTAAACATATAAGACTATAAATGCAAAAAATTAACTAAATACACAATACTGATTTTAGGTGATCGTCTTTCTACGGATTGCAATCCTGCTGTTTTCATGTGTTATGGATAAAGTAATAGATTACTAAACAATCAGGGGATCAATTTTGAGAAACTCTACGACGAATGTTTTTTAACAAAACACGCTTTACTTTTACAATAAGATTAAAACCTTTTCGCAGTAGTATATTTTAAACATTAGATACATCTAAAGCAACTATTAGATAAACAGCATCTTTCATGTTACTCATTATAAATGGAATATACTAGTGAACATAATTAATTAGCACATAAATTCATTGAAACGTCGGTACTGTTTGTTTATCTTACACAGTATTAGTTCCAATTAAATATACTTTTTTTCTATATAAGAACAAATTAATGAAGGTTTTGATTTTAATTGTTTACGATTCGTTAAGATCTGATTTGGGAAACAATGAACAGTCACAAAGGAAAACATTTACGATTGAAATTGCGCTGAATGTAGAATATATTAAAATAATATATAAATTAAGCACAAATAGTTAAATAAGTGATAGGTAAATAACAAAAATAATAAGGAATAGTCCTGTCTACAGATACACACATCTAGAGGACATCACTCTACAAGTCAGAGATCCTCAACATTTTACGACTCACGAGCACTCATAAACTTCATAATTTTTGGACGGGCAATCGATAAAGTATATATCATATATATATACTTACATATGAATACTCTTACGAACGTGTAAAATGCTCTGGCGTCTGTTTTTCTCCCTCTCACTGGAGTATATTTTGAAAATCAGACGGAGGAAACATCCGTGCGGGTATCTTTCCCATGACGTGAATCTAGGGTTACTATATGCCAATCTTCGAAGAAGGATTGCTGGATTTGGAGCTTTATTGCTAATTTGGCGACATTTGGAGACTTTCCGAAGGTTCGAGAAGCATCCCGAAATAATTATTATTCGAGATATGAGATAGATCTAGAAGTTTTTACCGAAAGAATCTATAAAAGGAGTCATCACTTCGTTGGAGGGCACTTGACGTGGTACGAACTACATTGTACTGTGATATTCGTCAATGTTTTGAGAATAATATCGATTGTTTTGTGAAAAGAAATACGGCAATGTTTCGAGAATAGTATCAGTTATTTTGTGAAATGAGTGGAGCATTTTAAGTACTATTTTACTGTTTCTACAAACATTAAAACAGTACTTAAATGCTCTACTTTTATGCTTCCTGTTTATGCCATGCTTGGAATGCTTCCTGTTTATGCCATGCTTCCATGTCTACCATGCTTCCTGTTTATGCTGCGCCTGTTAACCTTTTGCTTACGGGTTGGACAGCGTCCATCCCAAACGAAGAACCTCTCAAAAAGACAGGTATTTGACATACCCTATCCCAAGCAGTTCGATCCCCCTTTGTAGGCATTTGCGTCCATGGACATCAGTAGTTATAAATTGGGGGTTCACCGGCGGATCGGGGAGGTGGTGCCCTGTGGTGCCAGAGGAGAGGCCCTCTTTGAGAGGATCCTCTTTGGGAGGATGCCTCTCTTGAGCCGCCTCCCCTCTTTGGAGCCACCTCCCCTCTTTGGAGTGTCTTCCCTCTTTTGAGAGGAAGCTCCTCTTGGAGGGTCTTGAGACCCCCAGGATGCCTCTCAGTGCCCCCCTCCCCTCTTTTGGAAGTTTAGTGAGGTGGTGCAACACCGGATGCCTCTCTTGGGAGGATGCCTCTTTCCTAGTATTGCGAAAGACGTCAAGAGGGCAATTGCGAAAGAGGCATGATGACTCATACGGAGTGAGTTTCACTCTTGAGAGGGACAATCGCTGACCTGAGGAAGTGGTTTCAAGCGATGTCGCAATCAGCGACTGACCTTTGACCTGAGGAAGAAGTTTCAAGGGATGTCGCAATCGAACAATCTGGAAATGACGTGTCGCGCCTTGGAGCTCCTTAGCACACGTCCTCCCTCTCTGCTGGTCAGCGACAGAGTGAAAGATCTTATCAGCAGGATGTAATTAAAGCGCCCTCTGGCGAATTTTGATGAAGTGCTGCCATCTATCGGCATTTTTTTTTTTTTTTCCAAAAGAAATTAATGTTTCACTTGTCAGGAGCTGGATTCGATCTTGGGTCCAACTGATTAGGAGTCGCGCGTCTTACCATCGTGCCAAAGCACCCGTGCTTTATAGGCAGTTAACTTCGAAGTGTACCTTATCAGTGGAAGTTAGATTATTTTTCAAAGTTCATTCGAATAGCGATGCAAGGGTGCGTTTTAAAACAGAATGCTACGGACTGAATATAAATATGTATATTATAACACAATGATTTTTTTTTAAAACAAATGTATACACAAACTTTAAAAACACGAATGTAATAATTAGCTAAAATTGTATTCAGTGGATTTTTTTTTTTTTTTTTTTTTTAAATAAATCAATACGATTTTTATAATAATAACGAAATGATTTCGAATGTTTAAAAACAAATTGATTACGGAGTTCCAATGAACACGCGAAACTTGTGTTCAATGAATACGATTCGACCATTTTAAGTGTTGTGTATCTGAAAACAAATGTATACACAAACTTTAAAAACATGAATGTAATACATAGCTGAAATTATGTTTTGTGAACAGGATTCGGCCATTCTAAGTGTGTGTGTGATTTTTGAAAAATAAATCTAAAAGTATATAAAAATAATAATGAAAATTAGAACTCACGGAACGACCTCTTCACTACTCGCTGGTCAAACTCCAAATGAGTGAGACACTCTCATTACGCTATTAAAAATTAGATCTTATCATCACCAGTATGAGGTGTTGCCACCTATTTTTTCTAATAATATATTTTTAATAGTTGGATACTTCAACGGTCTGATTTGCTACACGTAATCTAAAACACATCACTTTAATGATATTGTGCATCGAATATGATTCGGCCATTTTTAAAATGGTGGATGTAATTGAAATATCGAAGTTTAGAATTTAACAAACTAACGAATTTTCACCCCCAAAAATTTTAGCATTCAGTTTAAATAAAACCCAATGAATATGATATCACCATTTTAACACCATAATTTTACTACCATGATAGAACTTAGAAGTGAGTGTACATTATTTTTCCCTGACACAAACACTTTTAAAATCTATTGCAAGTTTGGTTCTCACAATATATATTCCAATGAACGAGAATCGTCCAAGCGAGCATTTACAATAATCGTCCAAACACCCAGATAACGATTGCTATGGTCAATATCAGCACTCTCTTTCTCAAACATTTGATAAGAAATGATAAGACTCGCGAGTTCCAAATATGAAGTCTATGTTAGAATAGATAAAACCTTACCATTGTAATCCAATCTGAAAAATAAAGTTTTTCAACAGCATGTGGTTTTGAGTATGTCTAAAAACCAAGTGACATATTTAAAACCTGAAAAATAAAGTTTTTCCACGTATACCAAACGAGGCTGTAAAAATCCTTTAAAGTGTTTATGTTTGATTCACTAAAAACACAATATTTTTAAAAAATAAAACACACATTTTATTAATCATAAAAATATATATATTTTGTGAACAGGATTCGACCCTTTCAAGTGTTGTGTATCTAAAAACAAATGTATACACAAACTTTAAAATAGCGCATTTAATTAAAATGAAGTGAACAAGATTTCACCATTCTATGTGTGTGTGTGTGTGTAGCAATGTGGATTTTTTTTTAAAAATAAATCAATACGATTTTTATAATAACAACGAAATGATTTCGAATGTTTAAAAACAAATTGATTACGGATTTCAAATGAACACACAAAAATTATGTTCAGTGGACACACAAATTGTGTTACATGAATAGCATTCAACCCTTTGTGTGTTGTGTATCTAAAAATTAATGTATTACTACATTGTACTTAGGCATTTTCAAAAATAGTGCGACAAGCTACTCACAATCTGAAAAGAAAGTTTCCATTAGAAAATATATGTTATTAAGAACTGTTACATATTATAAATTATATAAAGTGTTAGAAAAAGTGGGAAATGTTAGTAGAAGAAGAAGAAAAAGTTTGTGTGATTCCAACAGCCCCATGAGGTGTCACACCCTGTCACTACGCTCTTTAAGGGCAGCGTTCCCCACCAGTCTGAAATGGTTTTTTTATTAATTTAAATTGTAATTTTATTTTACAAGTTTCATAAAGAATTTTAATCTTTATTGTTTTTAAAAACATTTTAAAATAAGTAAAGTTAAATTCAGATACTTGTAATTTTACAAGATAAAGTTTTATAAAGAATTTTAAAATAAATCTGAATTTTTAAATTCAGATACTTGTAATTTTACAAGATAAAATTTTATAAAGAATTTTAATCTTTATTGTTTTTTTAAAAACATTTTAAAATAAGTAAAGTTAAATTCAGATACTTGTAATTTTACAAGACAAAGTTTTATAAAGAATTTTAATATAAATCTGAATTTTTAAATTCAGATACTTGTAATTTTACAAGATAAAGTTTTACAAAGAATTTTAATATAAATCTGAATTTTTAAATTCAGATACTTGTAATTTTACAAGATAAAGTTTTACAAAGAATTTTAAAATAAATCTGAATTTTTAAACTCAGATGCATGTAATTTTACAAGACAAAGTTTTTAAAAAAATAAATCTGAATTTTTAAATTCAGATACTTGTAATTTTACAAGATAAAGTTTTAAAAATTAAATCTGAATTTTTAAATTCAGAAATTTATATTTTCTACTTTACAAGATAAAGTTTCATAAAGAATTTAAACTTAGCTGTTTTTAAACAGTGAAAAATTAATTTTAAATGTAAAGTAGTACACTTTCAAACTGGCAGGCCTATTTCCCAAACATAAAAATGTTTTAACATAAAAATATTATATCAGTGGAAATAAAATCTTTCCACACTACATAGATTTTTTTTTCTTTTCATTTTTTTTTTTTTTTCCAATGCAGTTGGATTTTTTTTTTATTTCCATATATATATTTTTTTTTTTTTTTTTTTCCATTTTTTTTTTTTTTTTTTTTCCATTTTTTTTTCTTCTCAATTTTTCCATTTTTTTTTTTTTTTTTTCATATCTCTATATCTTGCTTTGGTCTTCATCTTTCTTTCTTTGCTCTTCTCTTTTAATTTTGTGGTGGCCGTAAGCATAAGTATGCACGCCATCGTCCATTATGTAGCGTTTATCATCGTATGGAGAGAGTGACACCTTACACTGTTTTAGAGTGTATAATTTGTGACACTCACTCCCGATGCGATACTGAACGTGACGTGCAACTTTTTTATCAGTAAGACAACTTTTGTACATTTCATGTCTCAGTTGCTTACTGATAACTGATCGGGAGACCCCCTTTGCTGTCTTTTTTGTACCACTAACTGCCAGTAGTGAGTACATTTTAGACCTGAGCCCCACAAACTCAAGTCCCGGCTGTGCGTTCAGTTCATCCTTGAAACAACCAATCTTCTTTTTATTAACACCACTGAATGCCGGATGGTTCACGGGGAAATCAGAGGTGTCAAAAAGATGGCTGTTTTTCTGCATGTCCTGATAAAAATCACGACACTGCACCTCATAGGTTAAAGAATCAGTGTCAGTGAATAGTAACACAGCCTTTGCTCCATAGTACTTTTTCATGTAGCCATAATGAAATGTGTACATATGGAGTTTGCTCAGCTCCAGAATGGTGAATCCAACGTAAATCGGTCTGTTAAAGACGATGCAGTTCTTCACCCGCTCAACCCCAACCAAGTCTTCATCAAAAATTTTGAAGCGCTTGAATGTAGGCGCCGCCACGAGCTTTTCACCCCGCCGCGTGTCGGTGACCAAATCTACATTAACTCTGTTACGCAGATTTTCCATTGATTTTCCGTATACGGCGTTGTTCATGAGCTTGAAGAAGTCCTTCTCAAACCCCGATTGAGACCTCTTCCTCTGCTCGGTGTTGAAATCGATGTACGATCTCAACCAGGGCCGCTGATGGAAGCGAAGGACTTTGTGCACAGATGTTACGTGCAGCCCCAGTTCCAGGTACATTTTCAAGCATCTATAATGTACCACGTAATTTTTCTTGTTGCAGAGATTTGGGACAAGTTTTTCTTGTTCTTGGAACTGGGGAACTCCAAGCTCCTCCATGATCTTTACCGTATACGGCGAGACATCTTCCTCTCGAATCAACATTCTTTCTGGCGCAACAGGGTAATCATTATGGAGATCGTGAAGTTCTGGCGGGTACTCCAAGTCGACCTCCAAAATGTAGCCAACCGATGCATGGTCGGGGCAAGACAGGATCCAATCCTCTGTCGCAATCGTGGGTGACACCCACTCAAACTTTCCATATGGAAGGGGCTGAGACATAGCCCACCCGTACAAATTGTTAGCATCCAAATACATAATATACTGGGTGGGCTGTGCAGAGTCATACTTCGCCATGTAAGGATTATTTGCATGTGCCAAACGCTTCGTAATGACAGACACGCCACCCCTGATACCACGCTCAATGAAGAGATGCTGGTCAATCTCTGTCATGAGATCGAGGGGCTGCTTGCACATCTTGAGAGCAGCCTGCCATGCCAAGCCGGGTGCTGTCATCAGGTGGACACAATCCAACCCATAGTACTCCCTGCACAGGTGTCGAAACTGCTGAAATACGTCGGCCAACAGAAGAACATCACTTTTAACGTAGAGGTCGTGGTACTCCCCTAATGTTTTCAAGTTGAATGTTCTCCATACATTCTGAGCATGAGCATAATCGTCAGCGGTGGGGGTCTCATCCGTCAGAGTGCTATAAAAAGCCGAGAGTGGAGGTAATACCTGCTCATCGAATTTCGCCAACGAATTCATGTACTCGTAAGGGTACACTCCCTTGCGAAGCAGCAGCTCAAAATGGATGGGGATGTTTGCCTTCAAGATCTTGAATTTATCAGCTGGTAAATTGGCCACTAACTTCTCCAAGGAAGCATTCATGAATTGAAGGCTATCAATGAATTGCAGCCTCACACTCTCCTTTCCCTCATACAGGGAGATGGAGATATATCTCTCCATATTTTGTGGAATGACCTCTAAGCTGTGGTCTTTCAGCTTTCCAAGCCCCGACATTAAGAGGTGCGAATCATAGTTTTTCAAATTATGAAACACTACAGGGACACTCTTGCGTAACTTGTATCTAAGATTACAATTCGAGTGTGCTGCACCCCTATAGTTTCCAACAATGTGACAATGATCGCGAACCTTCATAATGTACCGGTCACCGTCCTTTGCAAAGGCCCTCTTACACAGATAGCAGTGGGATGCGCTGTTGAAGGCCAGTGCTTCACTCCTGGTAAGACGCATAGGTGCTATGCTATTAAAACGAACGGCCAGTTCGTCTCTTTCCAGGAGCATCCTCTGCAGAAAATGGGTTACGGCGTCAGGGCCCCGATAGCAATACACGGGCTTGTGTGATTCGCCTTGGGGTCCCACGACGACGTATGCGTAGCCGCAAGCCTCGTGATGGGCTACCTTTTCTACAAAGGACCGACTATCGCTAGGCTGTGCGCTGGGCACTTCTACCAAAAGCGACTCAAAGTCGGCATATATCACGAACGGGACCGGGTGTTGATACTCCAAATTGGAGAATTTTAAACAACTTTTCTCGAGGCTTGGCATCTCAACACGTTGCGGTGCGTGCTCTTTGCAGTAGGGAGTGTGTGCCACGAGTAAATCTTCTCGGGAGAAGCGGTGGAGGCACCGATAGCATACGTGAGAAGCAGCACGATGTAGAGTCAAATCCCCCAGAAGTCTCGACATACTGCGGATCAGGCAGTAATGTTGTTGGGTATCCTGACTTATGAGGAGAAGGTTAATGCAGTCTGCATCGTCTCTTGCAGATACGTGCAGAGGAAACACTTCTTCATCCTCATAGCCGAAAACATTAATCCGGCAGTTGTTCAGCTTCTCTAGGGTACCAACCTTACTCACGGGTACCGGGCACTCCACATTCCCCAGGTTTATCTCATGCTCCCTAGGCAAATAATGAGCTACACGTTCGGGTTTTTCAGCCCACTGCAAATTGAGTCTGTGAGCGAGAAGGCACCACACAAAACACTTCTGGTCGCTGTTTTCAATATTTAGGAGTGCTTTTTTGGCCGCAAGTTTGGGGGGCAGGGGCAGATAGCTTGCGGGGCGAAGAGGCCTGTACTTTCCCACGCAAACATCCATCTTCATCACATGATCCAAAGACCACCCCGACCCCAACTGTTGGTAGTCCTCGAAAGCACTCTGAATCTTCAGGTACCCCTCACTCACATGTTGCTGAATCGTGTGAGAAATCAGGTCAATTCCACACCTACTATGAAAGTAGGCCGTCGTGCTCTCTTCCTCCCCCTCAGAATTCAGTCGGACCATCTTTGCGTAGAGGACCAGGTACCATTTAATCTGATTGGCCGAGAGTTCTTCACTCAACAAGGCAATCAGTGGTACACGCATCTCTTCTAACGCCAGTGTTAGATCCTGTCGATTCTCCTCGGTGGGCTCCAAAGTGTGGGTCGTGAAAACGCCCAAAGCTCGCTGTGTGCGACGAAGAGCTCTCATCGCCTGGGTGTTTCGCTTCTTTGTTATTCTATCAACATCGGCCGTCTTGCGTTTCACGCCCTTGGAGGAAGGGTGAGGGTGAGCACGGCGAATATGCTGTAACAGCACGTCGCGTCGTGTGAATGCTTCATCACACAGTTCGCACTTGTGCTGTACAGTATTGTGGTGTCGCCTCGTGTGGCGAAGGAGGTCCATTCGGGACAAAAACGCTTCACCACACGCACCACATTCTAAGCTTGCTTCATGCATTTTGGCATGACGTACCATCGCACTTTTTCGAGTGAAAGCCATCTGGCATTCTTCACATACAAAGGGTTTTAGCCCTGTGTGGATTTTTAAATGTCTCGTCAAACTCTTCTTCTGCGTAAAAGACTTGTGGCAGGTGGGACATATCTATAAAATAGATAAAATGTCCATATTAGTTTTTTTTTCTATAAAATTCCTAAAAGCACGCTATAAAATCGCGAGTCAGCTGTTCCTTAAAATTATTAATTGCACTTCCTCTAAGAGAAATAACAGTTTCTGCAATAGAATACTATACAATCCTATACTCCCAGAAACAGCCGATTTTCCCTATCTCCACCAAAAGATGAAATAAAATAACTTACATGAATACCACTAGGTCCGGCCTTTCCCACCACGGTCGGTGCTGCCACAGCTTTCATAAGGGGTGTTGCATTGGCTTCCACAACTGTTGGTGCCACAGGCAATGCAGCAGCTTCCACAGTCATATCCTAAATATTAAAAACGCAAAACATGTAAAAGAGTGAAATGTGTATGAAGCTAATTTTTGTGTTGTACATTTTAAAAGTTCTTGTGTTATGAATGATAACAGAATTTATTGTGATATGAATTTTTAAAAATGTATCTTTATTTTTAATTCGAAAACATTTTGAACTCACTTTTGAAACAACCATCATTGTGGTAAATTCGTTTGTCGATATTTTAATAGAGAGGAGCAAATTAAAAGGACGTCTTTCCTAGCGCAAGTCTCGAGTCAAAGTGAGCTCCACGTAGCATGTATAGTGGGCGGAAACCTTATCTGGTTTGTCACGTGATTCCATACGTGGAACCTTGTGATTCGCTAACAAGATGTCACGTGATTCCATACGTGGAAGCATGTGATTCGCTAACAAGATGTCACGTGATACATCACGTGATACGATAAGGAATATCATGTGACATGATGCGATAAGAAATATCATGTGATGTGTCACGTGATTTACAGATAAGAAATATCACGTGACATGTTACGATAAGGAATATTATTTAGATAGGAGTTCATTCGTTCAACGTTTGTTCTCCTAGAAGGTTGCCCTTGCTTATTTTTAAAAATGTCTATCTTTTTTAAACGCGAGAAGTTGAATGTAGAATATGTTCGCGAATTTTATTCAGTAAATGTAGCCGATTTAATTTTTCAAGAGTTGAAAAGTCTGCCCTTTCAACAATCACAAGGGTTGGTGCATGGTCATCCATACCAACCAGCTCAAAAAGCATATGCATTTGGAGACGCTGGAAACAGTTCTGAGGGATGGACACCTCTCTTATCGGAGATAAAATCACGTGTGGAAGAACATATGGGATACAGCTACAATTTTGTGTTAGCAAACCACTATGTGGATGGACATGCTAAAATAGGACAACACAAGGACAATGAATCCTCCCTATGCTCTAAAACACCTATAGCGACTCTCAGTTTCGGTGCTACAAGATCTATCATTTTCGAAAGAAAAGGACAATCTTCTCTAAGTATTCCAATCCAACACGGATCGCTTTATGCGATGCATGTGCCAACCAACAAATTCTATTCTCACGGAATTGCTGCGGAACCCGAAGTCTCAGAAGCTAGAATAAGTCTAACATTTAGAAAAATTCTACCTAAAACGCCTGTACAGAAACGCAAGTGCGAGTTTCCAATGTATGTCCCGCCTGCAGCGCTTTCGCCTATACCTGAAATCGATTGGAGCCATATGCATACTCCATCTATACCTACTACAGATTCGCAAAGTGATTTGGTGTCGTCGGCTCTGAACTACGCTACTTCTCAAAGTGGATCGGTTTCGATAGAATTGTCCTCATCTGAAAAGTTCCGTTACCATTTGGGCTGTAACATTTACGTTACCGTGCAACATTTTCGAGGAAATGTGAAAGTACACTTTCGTGTCTACAGGATGAATGCTTCTGATGTTATCGTGCCTACCCCTCATGGAGTAACACTCGCGCCTAATACGTGGAGTGTATTTTTAAAACGCATTTCAAATATGGACAGTGAAAATTCATCTTTCACAATTAATAACGAACTCTTAGTTTGTGTGTGTGAAAGCAATCTATATTTACAACAATTACCACCTTGCAGTGGACAGTTCAAAAAGAAATTAATCTTATTAAATCAGGATAATTTTCATACTCTTCAGTACATTAGTCAAGATGTTACTAAATGTGTTTTGGATCAGTTACTGACAAATATCCTACCCAATTGTATTGTGAAGTATCAAAAACCTGTCGAAGCACTACCGACTTTGCCACCCTATGAATTAAAACACACTTTAATGC
The DNA here is from genome assembly GCA_951213105.1 of Amaurobius ferox. Taxonomy (NCBI): domain Eukaryota; kingdom Metazoa; phylum Arthropoda; class Arachnida; order Araneae; family Amaurobiidae; genus Amaurobius; species Amaurobius ferox. Next base: position 84,119,126 of record OX578143.1, read on the forward strand.
AGTGTGTACATAAAAATTTATGTGTAGAGTTGTATAAATTATATCAACGCGAAACATGCAAAAGTCACGGATGTACCGATTTGAAACACAAGTGCTGCACGCTATCCACTCATATGCAATTTGTGGATTATGAACTAGTCGATCACGAACTTTTAATGATAAACATTCAAGAAATTGCGCGAGAGTTTTGTGAAACAAATGAAAACAATGTTTCACCTGAATTTTTTAAAAGTCTCACCGTAAAGGACTATTATACAGCGATGATTGCTCTGTTCCATATGTGAAATACAAGTTAGTAGAATATTACTTTTGTAAAAATCTATGTATTATTAAAAATGTTTTTTCTTTAAAGGTTGCTTCATTCTTAGTTTTATTTTAAGTTATGTGTTAAACTCATTATTTATTTAAATTTAAAAGTGTTATTAAAACCACATACTAAAATGTTGATATAAAAAAATTATAGTTGAAAGATATAATTTTTGGAAGCCCACACAAATCTATCACTAAAAAAAAAAAAAAAAAAAAAAATGATTCCACTCCGATGGAAATAGCTTCATATTTTTCAAAGTACAATTAAACTGAATGGTTCAATATGTGAAACATTAAAAAAATGTGTGTGGGTCCTATTAAATGTTTTAATAAAGTCAGCGGTGGCTTCGCTCAGATGGAGCGTAAATGTTTATATTTTTCAAGGTTTAATTCAATTGTTGTGTTTAATTTCAAACAGTATTTTTACAAATGCGTAAAATTAAAACAAATACATTTTTCAATTAAAAAAAATTATTAAAATAACTCACCTGATTTATATCGTCTTTGGTCGTGGGATTGTTTGCACAAATTAAATCCATCTCCTCAATTGGGATGCCGAAGTCGAACTGAAAATCCATAAAAAAAAAAATAATTAATATAAAATTCAAGTGCTAATCGTTAAGTCATATATAATAAATCATAAAATAATGAAAATCAAAATTTTACTTACTTTGAAAGCACAGGATGAAGACATCGTAAATAATCTCGTTATCGTATTTAATTCAAAAAGCAAAAGCACTGGCTGAAAAAAGAGCAGTTGACCATAGCTCGATAAGGACCGCATTTTATACCCTTTTCCGAGGGGACCTTTGCTTTGTGCTAAACAAACAGCGTCCTCCGAAAAGTCAAAAGCACATGATTTCCGATAAGCTGGAACATTCGATGGGGTTCTAGAAATGGCTAGAATTTGAATAGTTTTATTTTCGAACATAATTCATATCTACTTCTCTGATGTGTTTTATTTACATATATTCTCAATCTTTGGGTCGTCATTGCAATTTTAACTAATTATGTGTATTATTTAATGCAGTTAATTAAATATTAGTGATTAAATATTAGTATATATGTAACAGTTCGAAATAAGATGTATTTTCTAGTGGAAACTTTCTTTTCAGATTGTGTGGAGTTGTCGCACCATTTTTGAAAATGCCTAAGTACAATGTAGTAATACATTAATTTTTTAGATACACAACACATAAAAGGGTTGAATCCTATTCATGTAACACAATTTATGTGTCCACTGAACACAATTTTTGTGTGTCCACTGAACACAATTTTTGTATGTTCATTGGAAATCCATAATCTATTATATTTTTAAACATTTGAAATCATTTCGTTATTATTATAAAAATCGTATTGATAGTTAGATTTATTTTTAAAAAAGGTTTTAAGTCAAACTTGCAATAGATTTTAAAAGTGTTCGTGTCAGGGAAAAATAATGTACACTCACTTCTAAGTTCTATCATGGTAGTAAAATTATGGTGTTAAAATGGTGATATCATATTCATTGGGTTTTATTTAAACTGAATGCTAAAATTTTTGGGGGTGAAAATTCGTTAGTTTGTTAAATTCTAAACTTCGATATTTCAATTACATCCACCATTTTAAAAATGGTCGAATCATATTCAATGCGTAATATCATTAAAATGATGTATTTCAGATTACGTGTACCAAATCAGACCCTTGAAGTATCCAACTATTAAAATATATTATTAGAAAAAATAGGTGGCAACACCTCATTATAGATAATATCTAATTTTTAATAGCGTAATGAGAGTGTATCACTCATTTGAAGTTTGACCAGCGGGTAGTGAAGACGTCGTTCCGTGAGTTCTAATTTTCATTATTATTTTTATATACTTTTAGATTTATTTTTCAAAAATCACACACACACTTAGAATGGCCGAATCCTGTTCACAAAACATAATTTCAGCTATGTATTACATTCATGTTTTTAAAGTTTGTGTATACATTTGTTTTCAGATACACAACACTTAAAATGGTCGAATCGTATTCATTGAACACAAGTTTCGCGTGTTCATTGGAACTCCGTAATCAATTTGTTTTTAAACATTCGAAATCATTTCGTTATTATTATAAAAATCGTATTGATTTATTTAAAAAAAAAAAAAAAAAAAAATCCACTGAATACAATTTTAGCTAATTATTACATTCGTGTTTTTAAAGTTTGTGTATACATTTGTTTTAAAAAAAAATCATTGTGTTATAATATACATATTTATATTCAGTCCGTAGCATTCTGTTTTAAAACGCACCCTTGCATCGCTATTCGAATGAACTTTGAAAAATAATCTAACTTCCACTGATAAGGTACACTTCGAAGTTAACTGCCTATAAAGCACGGGTGCTTTGGCACGATGGTAAGACGCGCGACTCCTAATCAGTTGGACCCAAGATCGAATCCAGCTCCTGACAAGTGAAACATTAATTTCTTTTGGAAAAAAAAAAAAAAATGCCGATAGATGGCAGCACTTCATCAAAATTCGCCAGAGGGCGCTTTAATTACATCCTGCTGATAAGATCTTTCACTCTGTCGCTGACCAGCAGAGAGGGAGGACGTGTGCTAAGGAGCTCCAAGGCGCGACACGTCATTTCCAGATTGTTCGATTGCGACATCCCTTGAAACTTCTTCCTCAGGTCAAAGGTCAGTCGCTGATTGCGACATCGCTTGAAACCACTTCCTCAGGTCAGCGATTGTCCCTCTCAAGAGTGAAACTCACTCCGTATGAGTCATCATGCCTCTTTCGCAATTGCCCTCTTGACGTCTTTCGCAATACTAGGAAAGAGGCATCCTCCCAAGAGAGGCATCCGGTGTTGCACCACCTCACTAAACTTCCAAAAGAGGGGAGGGGGGCACTGAGAGGCATCCTGGGGGTCTCAAGACCCTCCAAGAGGAGCTTCCTCTCAAAAGAGGGAAGACACTCCAAAGAGGGGAGGTGGCTCCAAAGAGGGGAGGCGGCTCAAGAGAGGCATCCTCCCAAAGAGGATCCTCTCAAAGAGGGCCTCTCCTCTGGCACCACAGGGCACCACCTCCCCGATCCGCCGGTGAACCCCCAATTTATAACTACTGACATCAATGTCTGCAAAGGGGGATCGATCTGTTTGGGATAGGGTATGTCAAATACCTGTCTTTTTGAGGGGTTCTTCGTTTGGGATGGGCGCTATCCAACCCGTAATCAAAAGGTTAATAAACGTGTTGGTTATCTAGGGATGTGGACTCATTCTTGTATTCTGAGCGTACATTCACTATTCTAGAGGATGCGGCTGAACAATGCATATATACATTCTTTGCATATTTAGAATTCCGTTTTTTTACATTTTCTTATAAACAAACTAGGACTGGGGGAAAAGATATGTCACAATTCACTAACATCACATTAAGTACAAAATATGAATTTTACTAAAATAACATTTTAGAATACTATGCACAGTGAATCAAACAGCACCTGTCGATTGGGGCTGCTATTATTAGAGTTCAGCAACAACGGATTGTCATGACTATGGTAACATGGAAATACAGGGTGATTGAAAAAAAAATGATGGACCAAACTTTACGAGGTGATAGCACACACCAAACCAAGCATTTTTCGTCATTGTTTATCAGGTCGGAAATGAAGCGTAACGGCGCCAGTGGGCGCTTAATGATGAACCCGATGAGGTAAGGCGAAACCACAAGAATGACTTAGAAACTATAAAATGAGATTTTATAAATAATAATTACAGTAATGGTTCAAATGAGCGACCGCGAACCTGAATGTATGTTTCACAGCGGCAATGAGATTGGAGAACTCTGCCGAACAGACCAGACATGTAGCGCACTTTGGCAGCAGCGGCCAAAATTTTGGCGGCGAGTTCTTCAAATTCAAGGGGAGTGTCATATACGAGACTCTACTTCTTCCTCCAGATGAAATTTCCATACGTGGATTTCTTTTTCAACCAGAAAATAACAACCAGAACGACGCTTTTATGTTTTCAGAGAGACCGCTTCCAAATGAGTAAGCTCTCTGTAACGCATTCCGATGCTTTGCGTTTCATTTCCAACCTGGTAAATTATGACGAAAAATGCTTGGATTGGTGTACACTATCATCTCGTAAAGTTTGGCCCATCTTCTTTTAATCACCTTGTATATGTATAGCAAAATGTCATCCTCAGCGTGGTTTATCGGATTTGTACAGCTGGCTTCTAAAAAATAATTCCTCTGCAGTCAATGGTTATTTTCTACAGAGGAGCTCTTTTGAGATAAAACACTGAGACATCGATTTCGTCGTTTCACTTAGAATATGATCTCACTATTTCGTATGCCTTAACCAGGGAGATTTTCGGACTACAAAATAAAACTGCTCTGATTTAATATTATTTATACATATTTTGTATATTTTAGAATAAATTTTTTTTCTTATTTCCCTATTTATTTAAAAATTATTGTTATTTTAATGCAGTTTATTAAGTAAAAATTCGCGGACAGTTTTCGATATTTTTGCAACATAGTTCAAACTTCTGACTTATACATGTTTACAAAGGGAATAGAAATATTTAATTATCTGTTGTATGCATAAAAATGCTATAGTAATATATATAAAAATAAGTTTTTTTATCAATCACTAGGGAGATTTCCATTCCTGCTCGTAGTCAGCGGTCATTACTTCAAAATACTTTGATGAGAAAAAATGCATCCTCTAGCAATGGCAGTGCATGTTTAACAATTCAGGTTGACTTGTTTAATGAATCACGTAAAAAATAAATAAAAAAAAAGAGTTGACATAGTTTCAGCAAGTCTTAAAACGTATTTACCCGTCAAAACTTTGAAATAGAAAATATTTAGGAAAACAATACTTTCTCCATATAGTAGGATAAGGAAGTAATAAAAATGCATACGCTATGATCCAAATAAACTAATATAATGAATGAGCTAAGCACTTTTTATTATTTGTCGTCTCTAAAAGTCCTCCTTCTTCAAGTTTGAAAATATTTTTTGGCAGAAGCAGATGAAATTCTTGTCTTCATAAGTAAATCACCTGTGTTTGAAGTGCAAGTAAAAATTCCAGTTTTACTTTCGGTGTTTGGCTTTGTTCCCGGTTTTAATTAACTGGATATTCTAGTTTGTCCACCTGGTTTGTCTATCTATATCTAGTGATGTTTTGCAATAAATATGAAAGACGGGGTTGTATTTTTAAGCTGAAGATTTCATTCCACATCACTATTTTAACAGGTGTTAATGACTAAGGAAAAATATGAAAATTGAAATAATATTTTGGTGTGGGTTTCCTATTAATACTAATTTTACCACTTTAAGTCAACATTTCATTTTGTTTCATTATAGACAGGTCATAGTTACATTTTTTTTATTTCAGACATTTAGTTAGCCGAGATTGATAAATTTAATCCAACTCCCCACAGTATTAGATTACGAAAAATTTAAATATTTTAGCTTACTGTCCACATGTACCTCTAATATTTTAAAGCATATTTTATATAAAATTTGATTTCATTTTATTGCATTGTAGATAACTAAGTTACTGATAATGCACTGAATCCAGAAAGCTGCACGGAATAAGGCCGCCGTTAATTGAAATAGGTAGAATACATTTCTATGGCGAACGGCTTAAAATGATTATTTAAACGCTTAATTTTTTGAAAATTAATTATTTGCGCAATGCAAAGTAGAACTGAAACTTCCTACGTATTCAAAATCCCCGCGGTGGTCGAACGGTCAAAGGCAAGCGTTCCCCAGTACTCGTTCGATCGCCGGGTTGTGGATTCGAGTCCCACTTCAGGCATGGATGTTTGTGTTGTTGGGAGCAATGTGTTCCCACTCCCACTGGTGCGCTGGGAGAACGTCATATGACGGCTAAGAGGTTCGCGGTTCTGACTGATGTATAGGCGAAGATGAAAGAGTCAGTGCTTGGCCATTAAAAAAAACCGTATTCAAAATTATTTTACCTTTTAATTTATTTTTATCTCCATATATTCTGGTACTCTATCCTACAACTATGAAAAATACTGGGTAATTATACTCATAATTAGAGAATCCTTAACTTATACAGAATCAAAAATAACATATTCCAAATACTACGCCTTTCTGTTGTGTCAACTAACAATAACAGTTACTTTACTAACACTAGCGACACCTAGATATAATTCTCAAAGCATTATGGCATTTTCAAGCGATTCATCCATAGAACTTTTATCTCCTTCTTTCTAACTCTTTCTTATGACACGTAGCAACGATTATAAAATGGCAGATATAAATAACTAATTATCCAGTCAGATTTCAAGAAAACGATACGGGCGACAGTATCCCGGCCGTCCAAACAGTTACCTTACACCTTTCTGGTAGGGGGCGCGGTAGCCTATTGGTTAGCGCCCTGGAGTTGCACTCGGTAGGCCCGGGTTCGATTCCAGCCACTGCCAAAACTGCCGCCGTGTTCATGCGGAGTACGATCACGTTAAACATGTGGGTCCGAAAGTCCTTCCGAGAGGTTGGTGGTAGGGGAAGGAGGGTACGGTCCCTGTGGATGCCTCCCCCACTGGGTTCTGGTCTAAATTGGGTGGCACTTCCCGACCGTCCAAACAGTTACCTTACACCTTTCTGGTAGGTCGGACGGTCTGGGTTTCAACAACAACAACAACAACAACCTTTCTGGTAGGTAGGAAGGTCTGGGTCTCAACAACGGGCGACAGTATCGGTAACATGGGTAACATGAACGTTACAAAGATTCATATATAAAAGTGAAACTCACCAAAAAGTCATCAGATCTCTCTTCTATTATAGAATATTTTAATTTGTTCAAAATTATGCTCATTATTCCTTACACGGTTAAGTACTGGAAGTGGGGGAATTTTTCCCGAGCTTGGGAAACCGCTATCAATCGTCAACTAACTCAACAATAAGAGAGCACAAATCAGAAATACCTTACATAGCAAATATGTATTTTCACACCACCGCTTGCAAGGAAATGAGCGTGCTCAACAGAAAGTATCAACAGCAGTTGATCCATATTGAGATTACTATAGTGAAGAACAAAAACTATAAAAAATAAAGAGTTGGATATACGAGGGTACTCGTACTTTTTATAAGAGTAACTTATCGACAGGTAATTTGATGACTTATTAATTGTACAGGAAATGTAATGTGCAGGTAATTGTACAGGTAATTAATAGCACAGGTAATTTAACGAATTATCAGGACAGTAATTTTAATACAACGAAAAGTAAATTTTAGAACATTTTTTTCAAAATACTGTTTTGAGTGCTCTCGAGCTCTATTTTACTATCTTCTGAAGAGCACTTAATTCCGGGTCGCTACTTCAGTGCTCGCGAGCAGGTTACGGATCTCATGTATAAGTGTTCGAAATAGGTTTAGGGAGCCCTAAATTGCGTGAGGATGCATATCCGTCAAAATTTAAATTTAAACAATTTCAGGAATATAATACTCTCTCTATACTCAGAACCAGAGCTGTGTGTCGGAAAAATTTCCGGAAATGGGAAAATTTTCCGCTATGTTTTTCCGGGAAAATTTTCTGTTTTTTTATCGTTTTAATTAATTTGAAAATAAAATGTTATACTCTTTCCAAACAATTTTTCTGAAAAGCAAATAGTTTTATAGGAAGTTTTTGATCGAGTTTTCTAATTTTGAAAAGCAAAATGAAAGAGGATGGGGGCAAATGTGTGTATCTGCGCTTTATTTTTAAGATAATGTAGGTCAGCCAAAAGGGTACAAGTGACATTTTACTCAATCTCAGAAAAAAGCAAATAAAGTTTTAAGAAGCCAATACTTTCAGTATTAAGTAAAAATATTAAAAAAAATGGAATGTGGAAATGGCTGAGGAAAATACTTTAATAGCCCTAAATATATGTTTAACTCATCTTGGAAAATTGTCTCTTCTTTCTCAGGATACTCACTTGTTCAATTATCAGCAGGTATTTTATTTTTAATATTGTATAAAATAATTTATTTTTAAAAGTGCTTAATTACAAGTATTTTTAACACTTTACAACATAGTTGAAAAGTGTTTATGACTTTGTTCATTCTGTCTGTCTGTCTGTCCGTTAGCACGATAACTGCCGTAAAAATGACTTTATCAAAATGAAATTTTAGTATGCTTTTCAGACTGTCTGTGGGACCTATGGGAATATAAATAACAAAAATATTAAATTGTAGCTGCTAACTGCAGTATACAGATATAAGAAATGTTCATGCATAAAATATTTTATATATTTCTAGATTTAAATCTTTTTTTATCCTTGTTATATAATATATATTTGACTGTAGCTGTAGTATAAGAATAAAAAATACCTTTAAAAGTCACTGAACATATTATTCCAGCTAAAATGTAATAGGGAATAATTGCAAAATTTTCCCAGAAAATTTTCTGGAAAATGCACATCTCTACTCAGAACTATAGAATCTCTTCTACAGATCTGCTGTACGCTGTAGTAGTAGTATGCTGCAGAAATATGATTGTAGATATGGTATGAATATAGTAGTATGATTGGGAAATTTGAATTGATTATTTCACTAATTGCTACTCTATATTATTAATATGAATATCGCTTTTCATACATTGAGAAATATTGTAAAATAATAATTTTTATGAGTGGTATTGTAGAAGAATTTTTCTAATTTGAATTAGAAAAATTAAAAATACACTGGTTTGTTATTCATTGTAGATAATGCTATAGAATCAATCCGTGTAATTACAGTTATTTCCTTATCATATTAATATATTTACATAGAGATATATTGCTTTTACGAAAATTTTCGTATCCTAGACTTTGACGGACAAACTCGTTTATAATATCTTTAAAGCTCATTTCTAACACTTTTGGTAATATGTCTATCTATGTGTGTGTGTGGACATAATAATTTAAATACGTATACACCTATAGTTATTGAATTTTTGGTGTAGATAAATTATTTGAAAAAACAGATCTTTAAAAATATTTTAGTATTTCTATTGAAAAGAACTCGAATTATTTGAATTTGAAAATTTGTATAGTATTATTTCCTATGGAAAAGCATCATTACCTTATATAACTGTTTATACGTTGTGGACGCTTATTTAGAACCTTGCAATGAAGGGCAATTCCTTCTAGTGTTCTTTTAGATGTAGTAATTCTAATGTTACCAAGGCAGTATTTAGCAAAGGGCTAATTAATGGCGTAAGCAAAATGACACGAGAGTTATCAAATAAAATTCTTCATTGCTAAAGATTAACTTAAGAATACTATACCTTTTTCACTTTGCAGACGTAATACTATTTTCCTGTCTGAGGCTTTTCACATTTTGTAAATATACTGTTTTCTGAGATAACTAAGCTACCGGCTCTTGAAATTAGCAACAAATGTTTCATCTAAACACGTTTTACCTCTGCTGATAAGATTAATACATGTGTTCTCTCTAAGTAGCATTATGACCCCGTGATACGGCATCTAAAGCATGTATTGAATAAACTACGCCTTGAAGATTCCACATTATAAATGAAATGCGCGAGAGATTTTAATTTAATTAGCAGAAGACTCCATTGTTACGCTGGTTATTGTTTGCTACCACCAGCCGTGCGTTCTAAAAGCAAAGACTCTTCGGTCGGAAAAGAGTTCTTCTTCTAATTAAGAATATATTAATGCGCGACTTGGTGTTAATTATTTACGATTTGTTGAGATCTTATTTCTGAAGCAGTCGCAAAGGAGAACAATTGGAATTGAGAGTGCCCTGAATGCAACAGTGATTGAAGCAGGAAGAGCAATTAACGGCAGAAAACGTTTTTTTTAAAGTATACACTTTTATTACTTTATGTAATTTAAATGCATGAAAAATATATTTAATAAAATGAACTTAAGCGTGTGAAAGACAACGACATACCGAATTTGGACATTCTAGCTTCTCCGGTTCTAGAGTAATTTGGAATAGTAAGGTTCAGAATCCAAAATATTAACATATACCACGAACGAGAACGACATACTAAATTTGGACTTTCTAGTCGCTTCGGTTCTTGAGTTATTAAAAAAGGACATTACTATAGTGGACCCAAGAATGGCTAGTCCGATACGGTTCAAAATTCAAAGAATTAACATATACCTCGGAAGACAACGAGATATCAAATTTGGACATGATGCTCCGGTTTTTCAAGAAAGATATTACATTTCAAAGGTATGCATAGGAATGGCTAGTCTTATAAGTTTAAAAATCCAAAGAATGTGCCACAAACGACAATGGCATATCAAATTTAATGTCACTGTGATTAATGGAACTTTAGGGACTCAAAGATTTCAATTACACTGATAAACGAGCAAACATCAGATCGAGTTAAATTTAAGGTTGTAATAAGCACCAACTACATTGCTAAATATTACAGTAAACATTTGAATCGCAGGGTGTTGCTAAAATTTATGCCAACACCCTGTGATGTAAAGTCATATATGGCGTAATATTTTGTGTGTGCTGTTGTTTTACTACATAGTAAATTGATTGAATGTTCCTTTAAAGTGATGTTCTCGATAACGGAAGCATATGGCTGCATACAGCAAACATGATGTAAGGGCAATTAAGCGTGCATGGAAATTTTCCGGCGCATATGCAGTTAGTTGGATTTCATTGAAGCTATCTTATCCGTTACATCACAGGTGATGTAAAATTTATAACGCTTCTTGCTGTGAAAATGTCGTATTTATGCAGAAATATTTTATAATGTGAAATGAGAAACAGAAATATTTCTGCTGTTTTGTATGAAAAAATTTCACATTTGAATGAAATAATGTACAGAAAACATTTTGCTGCCTGTTTTATTTACTTGATTTATAAAATGTGACCACCGATAAATAGGAATATTTTTCTCAATGAAGTATTTTTCTTATTTTTAAAGTTATTAAATGTTTAACTTTATTGCAAATTGGTATAGCAGTTTATAAATGAAATACATGTGCCAGGTCCGAGCTATCCCAGACTTCTATTAGCCATCTTTATCAAATTAACTACAGTACCATGATATCAAATCCACACCAGTACCCTGATATCAAATCAACTACAGTACGATGGTATTAAATCATCTACATATCATTATATCAAATCAATTACAGTACCATGAGATCAAATCAACTACAATATTATGATATCAATTCAACTACAGTACCCTGATATCAAATCAACTACAATGCCATAGAAATTGCTCTTTTTTATCACTATAGTTAAAATTGTATATCTGTAGGAGCTTCTGAGCGGTGTGTTGAATTGTGAACAGTTGTACGATCAATTGTGATTTTCATATTTTTTGCATTTACGAAAAGCTCGTGCGATTTGATTCCTGCAATTTTCAGATAGGAGCCATTTCAAATTGTGTTCAAATGTATTAAGCAGAGAGTGCTTATTTCTAGTGGACGCCTATTTAGAACCCTCATAACGCCAGGTATTTCGTTCTATTGAATTATAAAAGAAAGAACGAAAAAATGAATTTGAGACCGTGGGTAAAGTCACGTGCTTCCCACATTAGAATTTCTTCTTGAAGAACAGCTAAAGGCAGTAAAAATACTGTAGGTGTTAACAACAGCAGAAAGGGCTCGTGAACAATACCAATGTCTTAAAAGACGTACGCGAATGCTGGAAATTTGAAAACATTGACCTAATAGCATCATCTTTTAAATAAATCGCGCATTACAAATTTTACAGCAGAATTGTGAAAGAAAGGAGAAAATGAATTTGAGGTTGCAGGGAAAGTCACGTGCTTATGACATTAGATTATTTTCTTGGAGAAAAGGAAATCCCGTGAATATGTTGTAGGTGTTCGTAACAACAGAAAGGACTCGTAAACAATACCATTGTCTTAAAAGAGGTACACAAATGCAGGAAATTTGGAAATATTGATCTAATAACATCTTTTGAATAAATTGCGCCTTACAAATTCTACAGCATGAATGGTGCGCTCAGGGAATTTAGTTTTATCGGAACAAGGCTTCATTGTTATGCTGGTATTGTTTGTCCCCACGGTGCGTACGTTCGAATCAGAAATTTTTCAGTCCGACAAGCGTTCATATATACTAATTAAGAATGTATGAATGCTCGTTTTGATTCTAACTATTAACGTCTCGTTAAAATGTTGATTCTAATATAAGTGAAAAGATGTACAATTGCGAATGAAATTGCTTGAAATGTAACAATGTATTAATAGCAGGTGAAAATTAAACACCTCAAAGTGAAACCATCATTTAGCTGATAAACCCATTTTTTAGTACTTTCTCATGCTATGTAATAATAGTGTAGAGAAAGTATTGTTTTGTTTTCACGAAAATGTTCGAATTCGAGAATTTGATGTCAATATATGTTTTAAGGCCTTCTGCATACTTTTTGACTATTTTTGGAGTGATGTCGATCCTTCTGTCTGTCTATCTATCTGTTTGTTTGTGGTCGATTTTTTGTATATATGATAGCAGCCATACATATCAATGGATTTTCACAAAACTTTATATCCGGATTTATTTTCAAATAATCTAGAACTAGATAGAATTTTTTTAAAATTCGAGCATAAACTTCGAAATTTATTCGAAATTTTATATTTTTGTAACACGGTGGCAATGGACAAAATTTGACCCAATCATGCATATAAGGGTTTATTTATGACACAATGATCACCAGAGATTTTAGTGCAGATAATTGTAGTGAAAAATGGCAGCGATACAATTTTTGTGTTCGAGATATTATTAGTCCCTCTCGGGGTGAAAGTTACACCCCTGGAGGTAATTTTTCCATGTAAGCAGGAGATTATATACCATGACCACATGACAACATAATCATGCATGTAGGAGATTATGTTATATACAAGAGCAAATTATATTTCAAAGTAAGTTCATATTCATAAGATATATTTTGGAGTTATTATTTTTGGAGTATCCTAAAAAAATAATAGACTAAATTTAGTCGGATTATTAAACGGAGAATGTCTTGCACAGCAAAAAATATACGATGATTAATATTTGGAATTTTTTCAGTTCGCAGAATCCGCGTAAACGAGGCGTCTTTAACCTTTTGCTTATGGGTGGGACAGCGTCAAACCCAAACGAAGAAACTCCCAAAAAGACAAGTATTTGACATATCCTATCCCAAACAGTTCGATCCCCCTTTGCAGACATTGGCGTCCATTGACGCCAAAGCAAAGTTTTTGGCTAAGCAAAAGATTAACAAGCACAGCATAAACAGGAACAACAAACAGTAAAACAGTACTTAAATGCTCCCCTCATTTCACAAAATAAGGGGATATTATTCTCGAAACATTGACGAATATCACAGTTCAATGTAGCTCGTACCACGTCAAGTGCTCTCCAATCCAGTGAAGACTCCTTTTATAGATTCCTTCCTTAAAAACCATTGACGCCAATGTCTGCAAAGGGGGATCGAACTGTTTGGGATAGGATATGTCAAATACCTGTCTTTTTGGGAGTTTCTTCGTTTGGGTTTGACGCTGTCCCACCCGTAAGCAAAAGGTTAAATCTGGCATTGTACTTCCATTGCAGATAGCAGGCTTCGTAATCTGAATTCGTGTTTTCAGGTACATGCAACTTATCATTGCAGCCTGTGCTAAATCTTTATGAAATCTGGAACTGATTACGATAAGTCACGAATCTTCATAACAGTTGCTGCGCATAGCAACTTTTATTGCCGCTGGAATAACACAAATACATTTCATTACATAGGTACTATACTCTTCACCCACGCTTCGTGCGTTCGAAATGGCAAGTGGTCTTTAAATGTTATACCTATGAACTTAATCAAAGTTGTTTCTGAATACCAAAAATTCTTTCCAATTTAATCATAAAAAATTCGTGCATTTTATAATTCTGTTAACACGTTAAATGGGAAAATATATTGCGTCTTATTTCCACGCGTGGCAAAAATTCCTAGTCTTTTAATTTTCCGATAGGCACTGAAAGGATATAAATTGTGTTTTCATTATTGCTGTCTCGTGAATAACTTGAATAACATTTATACGTCGTAAAATTATTTAGTTATTGTTAAACAGTTTTTAACAATTATCTTACAATAAATAATATCAAACATATTGCAATAATATTAAAACCGTTATATTTGCAAGGTTCTTTCTCTTTTCTTGTTTTAATTATTGGTAGCAAAAGGATATCAAATTATATATGTATTACTTTTGAGAGGTAAAATGACGTGAATTTTTTTAAAATACCCTTGTATTCCCATGCTGAATTCAAATTTTCAATATTTTCGATTTTTTGTCGACTTGCAAGCTGAGGCGGTTCAAATGAGACAAACATTTTGTCTGGAGAGAAAGGGCTTGATTATTTTGAAAAGTGATTTTCTGTTTTTAACACTTTCCAACGTAGCTGCAAAGTGCTTATGACTTTGTTCATTCTGTCTGTCTGTCTGCCTATTTATCTCTATGTCTGTTTGCACGATAACTGTTGTATATAAAAATGACTTTATCAAAATAAAATTATAGTATGTTGTTGAGACGATCTGTGGGACATATGGGAATGTAAATAATTAATATCACTCAATTAGTTTTGGATTGAACCCGGGTTGAAAAATGAAATACATTAAAACCTATGGGACATAATTTTTCAAACATTTTTAAAAGGAGTTAAAATTAACAAATTGCTTCGAAAATTATAGGAAATATTCAAATTATCACGTAAAATGTGCAAAAAATTTCGGCAAAATATGTGAGGTAGTTTTTAAAATAAAAATTGAAGTAATAATTACACCCATATTATATGAAGAGATCACGTGATTCACTTCAAAATAAAATATGGCATCCATTT